>JAJJWX010003529.1:0-427609 GCA_023529315.1 Papaver bracteatum
ATTCGATATATTTCCTCTTGATTCACCCAAGCGTGAAACTGGGTCTAACTCGAGTAGTATGTGAACTTGTGAAGTTCAATTCGGATATATTTCGTATTGAGTTTATCCAGAGTGAAACTTAAGTCTAACACTAGTAATATTTGAACCCGTGAGGTCCAATTCTCGATATATTTCCTCTTCGCCTCACTCCAAACGGGAACTCGGGTCTAACTCGGAGTAGTATGTGAACCTGTGAGGTCCAATTATGATATATTTCCTTCGCCTCACCTTAAATTCGAAACCCTGGTCTAACTCGAGTAAAGATGTAACCGTGAAGCCCAATTCGTATATATTTCGTATTAGTTTGCTGGAGAGTGAAACTTTTAAGTCTAACACTAGTAATATTTGAACACCTTGATGTCCAATTACGATATATTTCCTCTTGAGTTCACCCCAAACGGCAAACTCGGGTCAAACCTAAGTGGTATATGAACTGTGAGGGTCCAATTCTGGAATATATTTCCTCTTGAGTTCACCCAAACGTGAAAATCGGGTCTAACCTGAGTAGTATGTGAACCTGTGATGTCCAATTCGATATATTTCCTCTTGATTCAACCAAGCGTAAAACTGTGGTCTAACAAAATTGGTATCCGAGAGGAAATTTCCTCTTGATTCAACTAGGTCTTAGTAATATTTGAACTGTGGTGTCAATTACGATATATTTCTGTTGAGCCACTCAAACGTGAAACTCGGGTCTTTCGAGTGGGTATGTGAACATGTGATGTCCAATCTGATATATTTCCTCTTTCAAGTTCACCCAAACGTGAAACTGGTCTAACTAGTGGTATGAGAACCTCATGAGAGGTCCAAATCGGATATATTTCCTCTTCAGTTATCCAAACGTGAAACTTACGGGTCTTGCTAGTAGTATGAAACCTGTGATGTCCAATTTGATATATTTCCTCTTCAGTTCACCCCAAAACGTGAAACTCGGGTCTAACTGAGTGGTATGTGGAACCCGTGTGTCAACCGATATATTTCCTCTTGATTCACCCAAACGTGAAACTCGGGTCTAACTCGAGTAGTATGTGAATTTGTGATAGTCCAATTCCTAATATATTTTGTATTAGTTTATCCGAGTTAAACTTAAGTCTAACACTAGTAATATTTGAACTTTGTGATGTCCCGGTCGTATATTTCCTCTTGATTCACCCAAACGTGAAACTCAGGTCTAACTCGAGTGAGTATGTGAACCCGTGATGTCCAATTATGATATATTTCCTCTTGAGTTTCACCTAAACATGAAACTCGGGTCTAACTCGAGTAGTATGTGAACTGTGAAGTTCAATCTAGGATATATTTCGTATTAGTTTTATCCGAGAGTGAAACTTAAGTCTAACACTAGTAATATTTGAACCTGTGATGTCCGATTCGGTATTTCTCAGTTCACCTAAACATGAAACTCGGGTCTAACTCGAGTGGTATATGAATCCGTGAGGTCCAATTCACGATATATTTCTCTTCAGTTCACCCAAACGGAAACTCGGGTCTAACTCGAGTGGTATGAACTTTGTGATGTCCATTCGATATATTTCCTCTCCGGTTCACCCAAACATGAACTCGGGTCTAACTGAGTATTATGTGAACCTGTGAGATCCAATTAGGATATATTTCTCTTAGTTTATCCAAACGTGAAACTTGGTCCAACTCGAGTAATGGAACCAGGATATTCAAACAGATATATTTGTATTAGTTCATCAAAGAGTTATTAAGTCTAAGAGTAATAAACTTATGTCAATTCGATATATTTCCTCTTAAGTTCACCCAAACGTGAAACTGGGTTGAACTCGAGTGGTATGTTAAATTCTGATATAATCTCGATATATTTCCTCAGTTCCGAGAGAGAAAACTCGGGTCTAACACTAGTAATATTTGAACACCTTGAAGTTCAATTCTCGATATATTTGTATTTCGTTCATCCAAAGTGAAACTTAAGTCTAACACTAGTAATATTTGAAACCCGTGATGTCCAATTACGATATATTTCCTCTTCAGTTCACCCAAACGTGAAACTCGGGTCTAACACGAGTGGTATGTGAACTGTGATGTCCAATTACGATATATTTCCTCTTTAGTTCACCCAAACGTGAAACTCCTGTCTAACTCGAGTGGTATGTGAACTTTGTGATGTCCAATTTCGATATATTTCCTCTTGATTCACCCAAACGTGAAACTCGGGTCTAACTCGAGTGGTATGTGAACTGTGATGTCAATTCTGATATATTTTCTCTTTGGTTCTCCAAACTTGAAACTGGGTCTAACTCGAGTGGTATGTGAACTGTGAGGTCCAATTACGATATATTTCCTCTTGATTCACCCAAACGTGAAACTTGGGTCTAACTCGAGTGGTATGTGAACTGTGAAGTTCAATTCGGATATATTTCAGATTCGGCTTTATCCGAGAGAAACATAAGTCTAACACTAGTAATATTTGAACTTTGTGATGTCCATTCTCGATATATTTCTCTTCCGCTTCCCAAACGTGAAACTCGGGTCTAACTCGAGTGGTATGTGAACATGTGATGTCCAATTGATATATTTCCTCTTGATTCACCCAAACGTGAAAATCGGGTCTAACCCGAGTAGTATGTGAACCTGAGGTCCCGATATATTTCCTCTTGATTCACCCAAACGTGAAACCTCGGGTCTAACTCGAGTAGTATGTGAACTGTGAAGTCGGATATATTTCGTATTGGGTTTATCGAGAGTGAAACTTAAGTCTAACACTAGTAATATTTGAACTGTGATGTCCAATTTCGATATATTTCCTCTTCAGGTCTAACTAACTCGAGTGGTATGTGAACATGTGATGTCCAATTCCTCGATATATTTCCTCTTGAGTTCACCCAAACGTGAAACCTTGGTCTAACTCTAGTAGTATGTGAACTTTGGAGGTCAATTTCGATATATTTCCTCTTGATTCACCCAAGCGTGAAACTCGGGTCTAACTTCGAGTAGTATGTGAACCAATGAAGTTCAATTCGGATATATTTCGTATTGGTTATCCAGAGTGAAACTTAAGTCTAACACTAGTAATATTTGAACCTGGGATGTTCAATTGATATATTTCGTATTCCGTTCATCAGAGAGAAACTTAAGTCTAACACTAGTATTATTTAAACCTCAGGATGTTCAATTCTATATATTTTGTATTTTGTTCACCAGAGAGTGAAATAAGTCTAACACTAGTAATATTTGAAACTTTGATGTTAATTTGATATATTTTTATTCAGTTCATCAGAGAGAAAATTAAGTCTAACACTAGTAATATTTGAATCTGTGATGTTCAATTCGGATATATTTCGTATTCATTTCATCCAAGAGAGAAACTTAAGTCTAACACTAGTAATATTTGAACCTGTGAAATTCAATTCAGATATATTTCGTATTCAGTTTATCCGAGAAATCTTTGAACATGGTGCTAAATTTTGATATATTTTCATCTAGTTAATCTGAACGAAACTCGAGTCTAACTCTAATAATCTTTGAATTTGTGATATCAAACTCCGTAATCATTCCTCTGGCATCTAATTTCCAACATCGATATCATATAATCTATCGTATTTTATGCAATTTTTTTTAAAGATATTTTAACCCAAATTCAAAAATAAGAAATATCTTATTAAGGATTTTTTCCACCCTAGCCTAAAAAAAAATAAAAAAAATTGGGGGGAAAGTGTTTAGGTTAGAATCATTTTGGAGGGAAGCCTCCCGCCCGATCAAAAGAGAAAATTGGGATAGAGCTATTTCTACCCAATTTCAAAATACTTAAGCCACTTCATGGATATTTTTTCCCAAACTAAAAGATTTAGTAAATCTAGAACTTATCTTCTCAAAACTCTATTCTCTTCCTCTCTCTTCTCTATCTCACCATTTCTTCTGAAACTCTTCTCTCTCTTCTCTATTTCTCTGAAACCCCATCTTCATCCGTTGTTTTACGAGCTTGGAGTTGTTGAGTTTGAAGAAGAAAAAAAACCTTCCGTTGTTAGTGAGTTTCAATCCCTCGGTGAGTTTGAAGAAACCCATTATCTTAATTTCACTTTTATCAATTTGATTACAAGTTCTAGGGTTTTTTTTTTCTTTCTGGAAAAACCCTTTCTCTTTTCAATCTCAAGGTTTCTTTTTCATCTAGTTTTGATTTTAGTGTTAGATATTGGATGCATGTGTTAGATATTGATTTTAGTGTAAGATATTGGATGCATGTGTTTTGATTTTATTTTTTTCCTGGTTTCAAGATTAATTTTAGCTCGGGATTACGTGTGTAATACGCTTGATTCTAGGGTTTAAATTTTTTTCTAGATCTATTGAAATTTGTTGTAGTCCTTACAACGATACAGATTCAACAAGAGGGTTTCTTTTGAGTTGTGGGTATGTTGATTTTTATGTTTCAGTATTTGGGCCTGAGGATTTTTTGATTTTTGGTATGTTTTATTTGGGTATTCTCTGATTCCTTTTGTTTTTTTGGTTATCAACATAAGTTTATTGAGTTTTCCTTTTTCTGTTGTATCTGTTGATTATTTTTCATGGATTTGATTTTTGTTTGATGTATGGGATGATGTGGGGGATGTTAGTTTTTTTAGCTAATTTTTGGTTGATTAGGGTTTCTTGTCATGCTAATTTAATCCATGGTGCTTGCAAGTATTAGGTTTTAGGTTAATGCTTAGCTAGTGAGCACTACCTGAAGTTTTTCTGTCCCCCCAATGTGGATTTGAATGCATGAGTAGGTGATTTAATGAATCATTCTCATTATATCATGTAAAATCCTTCATTAAACTTGTATTTGGGTTAACATTTAGACACTAAAGTGGCTTCACCCATATCAAGTTAGATGCTTAAGTTGCCCATTATGTTGAATCAACTTTGTGTAAAGCATTTCTTTCAGTATTTGCGAATTAGAAGTTGTCAAAGTTTCATATTCAAATGGCTCATTTGATATTTTTCTTTAATTTGATCAATTTAAATGGTTTGATAACTTTTTCTCCATTTAATTTTAATGTTTTTTTTGTTGTAGTCATTACGATGGGGAGATCTAGAGGAGGATTCTCACAAAGATATAGCGAGCGAGTGGATCCCTTGCACAATTCTGTGCCAGAGAGAAGTCCAGTGGCAAGACAGAAGCCATCAACCAATGGTAATGAAATATATATTTACATTTGTTTTCCACATTTTCTGTTCTACTTTGTTCAAAGATAATTTGGGATTTTGTGTATCGTTGTATGGAACACAAGAAGTGAGTATGGATAAGTATTTAATTCATGTTTTCTTGTTTATGTTGTAGTCACCTTTTCATTTTTTTTATAGTGTTTACATTAGGAAGAGCTAGATGGGTATTAACACGAAGTTCTATGACAACAAACGGTAAATGAATATATACATTTGTTTCACATTTTCGCAGTTACTTCATGTTAATTTGCTAAATTATGTAAGTGGTTAATTGCAGAATCAAGTGGAATTAATTCGCAAGGGAGAAAACAAAGACGTGCATGGAATAGATCTTCCAGGAAGAAAGAAAATGGCAAAGATGCCCCAACTAGATACTCCCAACGAAGACTTGGAATTGCTGCTACACCATTATCTCTTCCATCTAACCTACGGGTAGCTCCAAGCGCACCTCAAGTGCAGAATCGTGTGAGACGTTCCTTAATACTGGAAGGGGAGAATGCTTCAACTGTTATGCGAAACAAGGAAGATGTACATGACACAAGGCAGGCGAGTCAGCTGAAGAAGACCAATATGATCCTTCACTCTCTAGATCCTTGTCCAAATCCATCGACAGCTAGCCATGAAATGCAGCTGGACAACCAAATGATGAAGACGGATTGTCTAGCCGATCAGTCTCTAGATATCGGTGCACCACTACCTAACAACTTGGGACTTGCCACCAAAGTAAAAAGACCATCAGACATCCATCACAAGGGGCATCAAACAGCCATGACGATCCATCCCATCAGAGATGAAGTGGCTTACAACAAGGCCTTATAGTATGTAATTATACTTCATTTCTATTTATCTTTATTATTGGCTTATAGTATGTAACTTCACTTTGTGTCTATTTTATCATAATTATTCATTATTTTAGTTCAATATTGTCTCGATGTCGGAAATAATTAATGTGAACAGATCCGAGGGTTCAACTAGCTCGCTCGAGCTTTTTCAAAGAAAGAAGTTCGGTGATAGTAAACCATAATTCTTCTTAATCCCAAGCAGCAGTTTGTGGGTTTGCGTCTTGGTTCTGCTTAACTTGGCTATTGGTATGTGGGTAAGGCGTGGGAGAACTTCCCCTTACAGCCGTTTGTTCAAAGATGACCAAGAGAATGTCAAGAGGTTGGTTCACTAGTGAGGGTAATAAAACAACATAACCTATTTTACGTCTTTTTTCTTCTGCTTTTCAAAGTGTTAATTTGATATCATAACAATAATTTTTCTTAATTTGCAGGGGATCACTTCAAACTTGAGCCTGACGATGACTTAACAGAACAATTTCCAAGGAGGAAAATGAGGGTTGCATCAATGGATCGTATCTGCCTTGGAGTAAACACTATAGGTTGAATGTGACAAGGATTATGACAAGGCACTAGAACCCGCCAAGAACCGTAACTAACATGTAGGACACCGACATCTATGTGCAATTTGTTCAAAATGGAGGAGTTTCAGGTAATTATCATCTTTGGTTAAGATTTCATTATTTCATAAAGTCTAAAACCGGAAATTAACTTGCAATATTCATATTGAGTAACAGACTAAATCCGATCAAGCAAGCACATCCGAGAAAGAGTCAAGTCCCGAAGCATTCTAATGGTCCGATGAGTTTTGCCTAGATAATGCATAGCAGGGTAAACTTATCTTCAGCAGTTTTGCGTTTTTTTTTTAGCCAAAAGTAGCTTTCTATTTTCTTATAGTTTGTATTATGTGTTTTCATTAGGTTCTTATCCTATGTTATGTTTTTAACAGGTGTTATATGAGAACCCATTTGATCGAATCACGATGTTTGATGCACTCATAAGTTTACGAAGTCTACAATCCTACCGTGAAACTATCAAGGTATAGTTTTATGTTTTCATAGAATGAATATTGATTGTTAAAATAGAAAATTTTATTTCGAGCAGCCGGTCTGTACTGTCCATACAATATTTGTCGTTCCACAGTGAACTTGGGTTGCTTTCTATATTCTTATATACGGCCTGTTTTGAAGACTCTTACCTGTGGAACACTATTACTTGAATTGCACATAGGAATGTTGCATGCACTAGACTGGCCACACTTATAATTAGCATAATATAATTGTAATATCATGAAACATGGGCTTGGTGATGAATTTAAGTTTTTTGCAAAAACGCATCCTAAAATTTTGTAGATGAAGAATCTGTGGGTTTGCTCGGAGAAATGTGTGTATGGACTAAATTAGTGTTTGATATTCGTACAATATATTTGAATCTTTTAGTATGTACATTTTGTTCTGTTAGCTTTTTTGTTGCTGGATCGATTTATTTGATGACTGATATGGTAGGGAAAATGAAAGAAATGCTAGAGCAAGTGGAAAGAGGAGAACTTGACATGTCAGTGGAAGACATATATCATGCAAATCTTCATTCCTTGAGCTTTGGCAGAAAAAGGTGTCATGATAAGGTTAGTTCTGTGTGCTATTATTCAAAAACTCGAGGAACAATTCACCTAAATGCGATAGAAGTCGGGATGCCTCTAACTCTGAAAGAGCAAGACAAGCAAAGGAGATTGAACGATTTAAGAAACAGTCCAAAAACAAAGGTATTAAAGTGATGCAGTTGTTAAATGAGGTTTTTGTGAGTTTGGGTCGTGAGCCCATGTCAGAAGATGCACTGGATGAGGAAGAGGAAGCACTAGATGAGGAAGAGGAAGGCGTTGTGAGGGATATGGATAGGGAAGATGCTGATGAAGGACTTGGGAATGGTAACATGGAGGATGACGAGTTCATGGAGGAGTATTTGCATTTTGATTGAGTGTTTCGTGGATGTCAATAGTAAGTACTCACTTAATCATTCTTTTTATCACATGAATGTGGTTTACAAATCACATTATAGTCGGAATATAGAACTAACATTTAGGGAACGAAGTTTTTTTGGGATTTTTTTTTGGGGTATACAATATGTCCTTGCTGTATTTTGGGTCCTGGGATGTATTTTGGGACGTGAAGTCATATTTTCGGATGTAAATGTCTCTTCGAGTCGTATTTTGGGATGTAAATGTTCTTTGAGTCGTATTTTGGGTTGTAAATGTCTTGGGACAATGTTGTGATGAAAACAATCATCTTTTTTGGAAATATTTCTGATACTAATTAATGATACAACTATTAGCAATGTTATCTTTTTTATGATTTATAATTATAATTACTTATTGAAAAAATATCCTGATCGGACGAGCTTTGAGCTAATAAATTAGTGACGGATGGGATTGCCTGCCGTTTGAGCCCTTAATCTGGGCAAACTAACAACAAAGGCTTAAATCCTTTATCAACTCTATAAACTAACAAACAAAGGCTTAAATCCTTTATCAACTCGCAAACTAACATCAAAGGCTTAAATCCTTTATCAACAGAATTTACAATCACGAAAACCCTCGACCAGCAACAATAACAACACCCTAAACAAGCCATAAATATTACAATCACTGAAACCCTTTATTAACATAAATCCTTTTATCCGCAAACTAACATCATAGGCTTAAATCCTTTATCAACATAATTTACAATCTAATGAAACCCTTTTACCAACAAGACAAATTACCCAAACAAGCCATAAATGTGGTGCGTAGACACCTTGTCCAGCCAAGGAGGCAGTGGTTACACCTTGAACCAATTGAACAAATATGGTTAGAGACCTTGACTAGATAAAAGGAGGTGGTTACACTCTGAGCATACTGAACAAATAGCGGTTAGAGACTTTTACCATCTTGAAGGGATAGTAACATCCTTCAGCCAACTGAAAAATGAGAGGCTGAAATTCTTGTCCATACAAGGCAACAAGAGTTTAAATTCTTGAGAAACTAAATTCCAGTGGAAAAAACTCTTCTCCGTTGAATTATGTAGTGGTACAATCCCGAACCGACGCCTTCAACAACTAAAACACACAATGGGTCAAATCCTTTAGTCAGTTGACAATTTTATAACCGACCACCTCTACCAACAATATATAAGTCTTCAAAGAATGAATTATTTGGTGGGAATCGTTTTAGAACAATATATTTCTACTCTACCAACAAGTCCATAGTTACAAGAAAATTGCGCTAACTATGGTTTGAGTCTCCTTGTTGTTGTAGATAGATATATGTTCTAGCAACATAGTTGGTACACATCTTTTAGTAAATAAGCCTTCAACCACATAGCATATCGGTTGCCAAGTTTGGTTGTTTTAACAACATCCATCCACTAAAAACAGGTCTTGTAACAACTGAATCCAGATAGTTTCTAAAGTCCAGTTTTCTTGTAGTGAACGTTTGTGCAATTTATTTTAATTATAATATAATAATTATAATGCGGAAATATAAAGTAATGACACAACAATATTTTGTTAACGAGGAAAACCGCAAATGCGTGAAAAACCCGGACCTTGTCCGAAATTCAATACTAGGATTAATTTGCTATACAAAATAAACTAACTTGATAGTTGAGACCAAGCAACTAAACCTATAGTTCACCTAGTTCCGTATATTCCACGCCTCCAACCTGTAAACAAGTCACGACGGACCAATTCCTTTGTTAAGCATTCCAAACGAAAGAATGAACAACAACTGCTTTGTATCAACTCTTCAACCAAGTGATATGAGTTGCACAAAGCCTCTTCTATTTATCTAAACATAAACTCCATTGCCAGGTTCCAAGATCTATCTTATGTTAAATTACCAAAAGGTAATCATTAAGATTAAGCCAACAACACTCTTAGTCCAAAGAACGGTTGATTCGATCTTTTCAATTAATCAATCCAATCTACCACAAGGATAACCGATTATTAATTGGATCCTCTTTTACCAAAACAAGTATTGTGCACACCAAAGATTATAAAAACCAAGTCTGAAATCTTCTATATCTTCTTTGTCTTCAAATTTTCTTCGATCTTCAATAAACACCTGCACAAAACTACTTGAATTAATCAGATCAATCACAACGAATGCAGTCTGTTAACAATGAATTATCACAAGATCGTCTTTAGATCTAATAACAGATCGAAAGATCCGTGAAACCTTGAACTAGTTTGAGTGAATCTTATATCAGAAGAGAAGATTCTCAAGCATAAACAAACTAGATGCAATCAAAGTTCAACTACCGTTAGGTAATCAAATCAATATGAAAACTAAAGATAAAACGAAATATCTAGTTTCCCACCAACTAAGTCACGTTAGAGATTCTCAATCTCAAAGAATACTTTAGATTGAGCTACTGGAAGAGATTTCACCTAATTACATTCTCTCCTCTCGATAGGTGGTTTCACCAGTAACAGTACAACATAGGAAGTTTTACTATCACGAAGGATTAGTTTGCTAGAAATGCAAACTCAAAGTATTTATAGAAAGGAAGTTTGGACACCAAAAGAATTTCCAAAACCGAAAATATTCTCAAGGCGAAAAACAGAGAAAGTATGGGAATAAAACAAATAAAAGAGGTGATATTCGCCTCAGATAAAAAAGACATGGAAATAATAAAAAAAACCTTAAACTTAAAGTGGGCAGAAAATAGAAGTATGATTTCTTAGTATTGCAAACAAGATTAAAATAATCCATGCACCCAAACTTGGGGAGTCTCAGATTACACAAAAAGCGGAGAAAGAAGAGAAAGTTCACATCTAAAGGAAACAATTTAAGTTCATATTGAGGCACGTCTTGATCTTGTGCAGAAAATTCAGCGTCATGATTTGCATCCTTAGAAAACTTTCCACCTGCTTCAACTTCCTTTAGATGATCTTATTCAAGAGGAGACTCTTCATCATCATCACTCTCAGATTCAGGAAACGCTTCATCAGTTGGAACTTCAGGAGGCTCTAAATCTAATAAGGGAATTAAGTAAGAATGGCAAACTTGATCTCATAAGAACTTTAGATTTAATGAAAGATCATGTGCATCACTTTTCTTGGTATTTTCTCTTTAAAACCTCCATCAACTTTTCAGGTATAAACGCCTCCTTCTCGACTTTCTGAAGAAATCTTCAAGGAGTTTTACCGCGTTCTTTTCGCGACTTTGAAGATCAAACTTCAACTTTTTTGATGATCTGCGATTGAGATCTTTGAAAGAGGAGAAAAAGTTAAAATTAAAACAGGATCGAGGAAAAATAAAAAGACAAGTGAGAAATTTCAATCAAAAGTAAAAGCTCAAGCAGTCTCAAACCCAATGTGACTACGCTTCCTTCGGAGAAGGTGACGGGATAAGGAAAACCACTATTCTTTTTTTTTTTTTTTTGCTAAACAATAAAATTTTATTAAAAATAAAGAGGTTTAAAGAATTACAAAACAAAGAAGTGTATAAGAAATAACTAAAGACAAAGCCCATGTAAAAAATTTAACAAAATCTAAAAAACACTTGATCTGGGATTTCAAGGCATCCAAGAAGTCTGGTTTTACTTCATATATTTATGTTCACCACGTTCAAAAGAGCACCTCTTGTCCATTTTGTCACAGATGGATTAGCCTTCTCTGTAATTATGGGTGAAGCTCAGGATAGAACAGCAGTAGATATCTTTTCCATCTTGATATAGCAAACCAATGTACCTTGTTGTATTGAAAGGCATATTGGACGGTTAGAGTCAATTCTAAAAATAACTTCCCCGAAACCATTCACATTTCCCATTCTCCGCAATAAGTATAGCAAACACTTATGCATAATAGTTTGTTGATACTCCCAATTCCTCCTGATATTGCAATCAAAAAATCTCCATTATGTTTTCCTCCCAACTACCGCATAACCTCCCAACCATTTCCAAAGAATTTCACCAGAATCACAAACCAAAGCAAATGTTCTCTAGATTCTTCACTATTTTTGCAGAAAATGCATCTAGAAGCTAAGCTGAAATTTCTCCTTTTCATATTCTCATCAGTTGCACATATATTTCTACTTAGTTTCTATATATTACTAGCAATGCTGGGGTGAATTGAATTGTGCCATACCTTTTTGGTCCAATAGATTTCTGGGAATTTATATCTCAAAACTTCCACAGCTGAGATCACGGTAAATTGTCATGTAATTGTTCCATCCCACACTTTTCTGTCCACTCCTCCACTTATAGTTGGTAATTACCTAATGTCTATCATTGCCATAATTTCTGTTGGAACTATCTATTCACCATCAAGAATGAGATCTCGCCACCATCATATTGGGAATAACCGCATCAAATATGCATTATCGAGTACATTATCCTTTAAAGGTAACTTCTTTATCCATCTATCTTTCCACACGGATATATTACTTCCATCTCCAACAATCCATCTTGTATGATCCTCTACTGCATCAATTATCCATTTAATTCCAGTAAGATTGAATATTTCTTATAATAAGATATCCATTCACCTTTTTTATTCTTGTATTTTCTTGAAAGAATCTTGAGAACTCATCTGTACCATTTTTGTATTCTCCAAAGTAGTCTTTATTGATGATCTCTATTCTTCTCGACCAAGACCACCTTCCTTTATTGGAGAACATGTCTTATTCCATTAGGTTATCATCTTTCTTGTGAAGGGTCCGACCCAAAAAATTCCTCATTATTTTTTCACACTCCTTATTACCCTCTTAGGCCATTTATACACTGACATTGAGTAAATTGGAAAACTACCAAGAACATGTTTTACTAAAATAAGTCTTTCTTGGAAAGATAAAATTTTACCCATCCACCACCGCCAAGCTCTCTTGCATCATATCCACCACCTTCCAAACATGGCTTGTTGTAACACTTCCTTGAGTCAACATTATCCCCATATATTTATCTGGAAAATATGCCAACATTACATTGCATTCTTCTGAGATTTGCACCCTTCTACTCTGACTGGTTCCACCTATGAAACATTTGCATTTTTCCAGATTTATTTGTTTCCCAGAAGAAACTTGGTACTTATTCAGTAAATACATTAATCTTCTCACATTCCTTTTTTCACCATTGCAAAACAAAAATATATCATCAGCAAAAAGGATATGTGAAGGTTATATTCCACCTCTCTCCACCATTGCTTTTAAGCTACCATCTTGGATCATTAATCTTGTAATGTTTCTGCTCAAAATATCTTCAGCTATTATGAAGAGCATAGGAGACAATGGGTCACCCTGTCTCAATACTCTACCAACTTGAAAATACCCTTCAGGGCCACCATTTACCAACACTGAAATTCTTGTAGATTGTAGTAACACTTGTAACCAGTGTAATCTTTTGTAAGATAAACCAAAGCTATGCAAAGCATGAAATAAGAAATCCTAGATGAGTGAATCATATGCTTGGGTAATGTCAGTTTTAATACCAAAGTTGCCCCCCCTCTCTCTTTGTTTCTATTTCATTTATCATTTCAGATGCCATAGCAATTTGCTCTTGAATTGTTCTCCCTTTATATAAAAGCACCTTGTTGATGAGACACAATTTTGTCAATAACTTTCTCCAATCTAGAAGACAAAATTTTAGTAAATACCTTGAAGATGAAATTCATAAGACTTATAGGTCTACACTGTTTTGGTTTTTTTGCATTTCTCACTTTTGGAAGCAGTTTCAAGAAATTTTCATTTAGCCCTGTAGAGGGTATAAACCATTTTCAACATAATTGCAATCGCATTAGTAAAAACTTGACCAATAACCTCCCAAGCATATCTATAAAACCACCCTGCAAACCCATCAGGACCTGGTGCACTTTCAGGGTTTAAAGCAAAAACTGCAGTTTTAATTTCTTCAACAGAAGGCATTTCATCTATCATTGTATTCTCTTCACTTGTAATTACCTTTGGAACACAAGAAAATAAAGATTCATCTATATTAACCTCTTGATATATGAATTTTGAATCATAATGGTTAACCAATTCACTGCAATCTCATTTTGATCTCGTGATAATTCTACCTGCATCATTTTCCAGCTCAGTAACCATACTATGAGATTGCTTGAGCTTCATTTGATTATGGAAGTATCTTGAATTAGAAGATCCATCTTTCAGCCAGTTTACTCTTGACTTTTGATGAAGTATCTCTCTTTGTTGTTGCATTAAAACTTCTTGTTTACCCCTTAAAGTAACCATATTATTTAAAAGATAAATATCTGAAGGATTATCATCTGATATTAAAGATGCTGCCAAGACTTCTTCATCTACTTGCTTCATGTTTTTATTTACATCACCAAATACAGACCAATTCCACTCATTCAGATCCACTTTAAGTCTTTTCATTTTACTCATAAAAACAAAAGCAGGGTTACCTTCAACAACCTTATCCCAAGACTTAGAAATAGTACTTAAGAATTCATGGTATGTCTTCCAAGTTTTTAAAGCTCTAAAAGGTGTATTTTTCGGTTTTGGAATATCAGCAGAACCACCATACAAAGCACTATGATCAGATATGTCTCTATTTCCAACCTTATAACCCCAGCTTGAGAAATTTTCCAGCCATTTCTCATTAAATACTGTTCTCTGTCCGGATTACACAATTCTTCTTTTTCCAGCTCTATTGTTACTCCATGAGAACTTTACACCATTTTTTGGAGCTTGTATCAAACCACAATGATGGAGACAATTATTGAATTCTGACATGGAAATCAGCATTGGTTTGGAACCACCTTTTTTCTCTTCAGCTCTCATAATAGTATTAAAATTCCCAATGGCAAACCAAGGTTTATCCAAACCACTAATTGGTGACAGATCTTTCCATGCTTCTCCTTTTATTGTTAAAGTTACAACATGAATTCCTGTTATTAATGTATCTCCAACTTCCTACAGTAATTGCTTATTCAAGGAAAACACCATATTTGGTTTCGAATGTAAGAACTCCACATTATCCATATATTTCCTTTCTCCCCATTTATTGAGTTGTGAATAGCTTCAAAATGAATACCCTGTTATTTTAATTTTTGCAAAAATCAGAAGAATAATGTACTTTAGGCTCTGCAATCATAACAATTGAATGATTAAAAGATTTGACTAAATTCCTAAGATTATCTCAGGCACTTAATTTTCTCAGGCCTCTGAGATTCCAAAATATGATTCTCATTTGGAAGGATGGGATTAGGAAGGAATACTTCTCAAGTCCCTGCTTGCATCTTGCCTAGTAGTTACCACTGGATTCTGCTTCACTTTAGGCTTCTCAATAATAGATCTACCAATTGGATGAATGATTGTACTTTTCTTTGTTAATTCCGGGGCACCAGCAGCAGCATTTAACATTTTCTCAACTGATAGAGCTGGAAACTCAATATTAAAGTTATAAATTTCATCATTCAAATTATGCAGTAACTAAAATTTTCCTGAATTATTAGACATTGTAATTGAAGGTGTTACCATTTGATTTGGGACTCCTGTAGAAGAACTTGAAGGTGTATCCGAAATCATAGAAGTATTATTCAATGTTGGTGAATGTATTGTTCGAGCTATATCGAAACCCATGCCAAAGATATGTGTGTTCTTCTTTTTATTCACAACTCTCCAAACTTTCTCTGTTGCCTTGACCCCTTCATTAACTGGTACATCCTCTTTAATTTTGGATTTTTTACATTCTGCAGTGTGATGACCAATGATCTTACAATTGTAGCAGAACTTTGGCAAACTAGGGATATTAACTTCTTGCTCAAATACGCCATACTTAGATTTAACACAGATTTTACTGGGAATTTCTTTCGCTAAATCCACTTCCACTTCTGAACTCTAGCATAGTATCCTGCTTCCTTCTTAATTTTGCCTCATCTACTCTTATTGGTCTCCCAAATATTTTCCAATGTTTATAAAATTTTCTCCTTCCAATACCAATGCTTAAACCAGGAGATGAACCACACATATGCCGGAAAGTTTTATGAGATAAAGGTTGAAATTGTTTTCCATACCCTAACTTTAAGTTCTGAGATCCAACTTCCCAAATCCCATTCCATATTAAGTTCTTATCATTTTTCATTTCTTTCAAGCTTGATTATGAAATAACCTTTTCCAATGGGTATTAATTGAACTTTACTGACAGCTTCCATTGTCTCCTCAAAGATGATTCTGCAACACCAAATTTTAACTGAACCAAGTATAAACTCCCAATCAAACTATATTTCCATTCATCCCAATGAAACTAAGTTAATCTAAGAGCACTCATGAATTCCAAGTTAACACCAAACACTTAAAATATGATTGGGTATCATGTAGCTTCTCAATAAAGCCATTTCTTCTTCTTCTTCTTCTTATTTCTCAACAACAATTCATTTAACCTATATTTAAGAATTTGTTAGGGTTTTATTTTGATTTTTATATTTATTTTTAAATTTTAATATTTTTCTCCCAAAAACACCCCTTAGCAGACACTATTGGATGGGGTAAGTAATTCATATCCCCCAATTAAAAAATGTATCCCAGGTGCCGTTCTAAATTATTAGCCAATCTAGATTATTTATTTTACAGGAAAACCTCATCTAAAAATAACAATTAAGTTAAAATGTAGCAATATTAAAAGGCCTGTCTACAAATGACCCCAAATTAGATCGTTATTCAATCAATATATCGATTTCATCCGGCCGTAAAATGTAGTGCCTGCGTGATGAAGAGTACAACACCAACATAGAAACCAACCACGATACTTATAATTGAAAGAAATCTTCCTCATAAACCACTTCCACATGTAAATTTGCTGTTTCGTTATAGATTTTGGGACCTCTAAAAGAAAGAGACCACAAAAGAGGCTCCTCAAGTGGTGGACTTAGACAAGGCTATGGTTTATGACCGCCATTTCCTATGCATAAGAGGAATTTGATCTGATTACAAGCTCATCCTTTTGTGAGATATATTTTCCGGAGACTTTACACATTTCATTTCTCCTTTAAAGAGATGTCAATGACTCGATGATGCACACAATATTAGTGGTCTTAAAATGAAGGGAAATGTGAATTTCTAGTTTACGATATGACTTGGGATGAGTTTTTATGTACTGCCGAGGAAACTCTTAGTTTGCCAAATCTAAACAGAATTTGGAGTTTTGTTACAGCCACAAAGAGGTGAAGTGTGAGGATCCCTCAGTGCAAAGAGGTTGAAGAAAATCAAGCTCACCGCTTTTTTGGAAAACCATTTTGAGACACAAATGAGAAAATTAGAAATAGAGAGTTGGTAATATTTATATCATATCTGGGCACACTGCTAAGTGTATTTGTTGTATACTTTAGGTAGTGTAATATTTCCGATAACAATGGAAACAAGGTGAAGGCTCTCAATATCTTTGGAATTTTTAGGGTTATAAACATGCACAAAGTTATGCCAATCACTTGTAAAACGAAACCCATGTAATAGTTTGTCAAAATAACACAAAAGATGATTGAGACAATTTATCAAATACCTGTGCTCAACACCTCTTCTAATTCTAACAGACCAAAGTATCCACAATTCACAAAACAAACAAGAGAATATGGCATGTAGATGGTAAGAATCAAAACGATTTATCTGGAGTTTGTATTGGAGGCGAGGTAATCCTCTTTCCGAAAGATTTAACTTCCCGTCAATGGTGCAAAACATTTATGGAGTAAGTTTAGCCAAGATACAACAATACCTTTGATGTTAACATGCAGTCAAATAACATCAAAACGATCGAATATAAAAATGACAACAAACTCTCTTGATTAGACTTTAATGAAAGTTTATTTTTCTGAGTAAAAACAATGGAAGTCGTTTTATTTTTATATGTTGGTAAAGGAAAGAACGTTGGATTCTTATACAACCAAAAGGTGACGGTTTACCAATAGTCACGACCCTAACCGAAAGGTCCACTACACCATTTTAAGGTATTAGCAACCTATTATAGATGTTGCTAAACAGGGTCGCAACAGGCTTTCGCTGTTGCTAAACACGGTGTCGCAATTTTTAGCGACGGCATAAGCTTTGTTGCGAATCTCGGTCAGCAACGGAAATTCGCAACTGCACTTGCCGTTGCTACATTTTTTATTAGCAACACCAGACTATTGTTGCTAATCTGTTTCTAATTAAAGGAATACCCTTACCCGAAACTAGATACTGTTGGTTCCGGTTCTAATTTATTGGTTCTGGTCCTAATTTAGCAACAAATCAGTGGGGTTGCTAATGTTTTGCAACCACAAAAAAAAAGGTCAAGTCTATGTTTATTGACCTTGTCAAAATTCATTACCCCCACATTTTACCCCCTGCAATTACCCAGTTCCCCATATCCAACATCCACACAGATTTACAAATTACAATGGCAATACAAAACTGATACAAATGTAGTTGAGAATCACCACTAGATAATATTATCATAAAAGAAAGGATTCTTCAATTGATACAAATATACACAAGTAAATTTATGAATGTTGTGACTGACATAAAATATTCGATCTATGATACAAATGTACACAAGTAAACTTATGTATGTTGTGACTGACATACAATATTGGATCTATGTTGATGTTTATAAACGGATGGGTAACCTAGTTTCTGTCAACTGACAGAGGCATTGAAAAACATGGAATGAAAGACTAAATATCACCAGAAATATCACCAGACTCTGCTTGCTTAATCAATATCCTCAGCAAGGATTCAACTGCTTCTAAAATATCACCAGAGTACTGCGTTTTGACTTAAGCCCAAATACCTGCATAATAACCAATTTGATGTTTAAGTACTGATGTCACAAACAAAAGGGGGTGTACTGAAATCCACAAGACAAAACATATATTGGTAAGGGCAATACCCCCTATTAGGGGCAGCCTTAGAAAATACAAGTGGATTTTAGCAAGGATGACATACTCACTCAAAACTTTCAAAACTTGTAAAAGAATGTAAATGAGGATTGAGAAAATAAATAAAAAGTGGATATTCTTGGAGAGTCACAACTAATCCTGGTAGTGCAAAATATATCACAGGTACCAATATGATTGTTAAGTGAAGTGACATTACCTTTAATAGCTACCTCGCGGAAATTAGTTTTGGTGTTCGAGTAGAGTCTCTTCCACTCATCCAATATCATCTTACTAGGGGGAGCGAATCGAGAGGATTCTTTTCCTTGTGCTTTGGTGCCCCATTCTGCTCAGGGACTTCTTCTGCTTTAGGCATGTTAGGCTCCTTCTTTGGTTCACTTTTTGCCTTGGGCTTCGTAGCTTCTTTAGGCGGAGCAGCAACCTTTGCAGATGGAGCTGGTGGAATAGATTATGCCTGCTTTACCTCTCCCAACAGTTTTAAACAATAAACTGAATTAATAGCATATCAATCATCAAAAGGAAACAGAAAAATAAATAAAAGAGAAGAAAAAATAAGCAAGTGAAACAAAACAAAAAATGTCTTACATATTCAATCAAGGACAAAGCAAAGAGAGGGTTGCCTTCCTTCAAGCGAGCAACTAAAGAAAAGAAAATAAACTAATAAGTTGCATACATGTTTGCAAAACAATCAACCCTCACGTGCTTAAAAAAGAGTGGAGCCTCACCATAACGTGCTATGGAATTACTTTCAAAAATGGGTTCATCTGGAGTTTCAAGAACAGGAATCTGCACACGACAAGCAAATACACATAAGGACAATGCACATTAAAATTATGCTACAGCTTTCTCTCTTAACTACAAGAATTTACCTTACCAGAGAAAGGTCAGCAACAACATTATCCCGTAGCAACATCACGAACATCATATTACCAAGAAATTATATACTGAAGATTAATATCCATTTGAACTCAATATGATAAGCATAATCAAAAGAAGTGTACTTACCAGGGATTGATATCCCCGCGGGTGGCTACTAGCGCTTCAACTGACCTGCACTGCACTGCAGTCACCTGCGTGATAAAATATAACAGAACCCAAACCACACACATACATAAAATAAAAACTGATTATATTAATATTGTCGGTTCACATAGATACATTAGTATCCAAGTTTTTTCATAGATACAACTACAATGCAATTTTTTCAAGCACAACGGCTTAAAGAGTCTTATGCACATCTGCATATACATGTTAGCATGCTAAGCATATACATGTACAAAAGTGTGAACATATATAAGAAAAAAAAGATAACAGCCATATATGTTTGTCAATTATCGAGCATTAGATAATGGTTGAGATATCAATGAAGAGTTTCATTACATATCTCCAAAAAAGTAAGTCATCACGAAGCTGATGGTTGTACCAAGTGAAGGAAAGCAAATAGCATAAATTGATATGTACGGATACTTATGTTCCTAACAGTTCAACTCGTAAGCTATAAGATCAAAGGACTGCTTAAAAGTAAAAGAATTGCAGAGTGAAACCTCTTCTTTTGTTTCGCATGTTTTCCATGTAGCCCGCAAAGATGTTCTAGAAAACCAAGTTACAATTTTAGCAATACCAGCACAGATTGTAGGTCAACTTTCTAGCAGTTCTTCTTTGATATGCAGAAACATGTCCTTTATAATAGTCATTTTCGATTAATTTTGGTAGAGACCTCTTTATTTCTGTTCACACCAGAAATGGCTCTATATATCTAGATGAAGAAAATAATCGAGTTTTTTCTAACTATTGTTTACTAGTGATGCCGATGCGTAGCCTTAGATTATTTTAAGAAAACTCACTTATGCTTGGTTCTGTATGATGACTTCATTTTCAGCTGGGATGTTTTGTTTGTAACTTTGTATGGGATCCTAGGGTGTATTTTGCTGGTTTTGTGTTTAAGACGGTTGGGTTTCTTGGCAACTCTTGCAATGCTCAAAATTAGAACATTAAAGTCTCTCTAACCAAATTACAGCAACAAAGAGACCAATCAACCAACTCAAAGTGCAGAGAAGAAGAAACAATAGCAAGAACGGATTCACAAAAGTAAAAAACACAATCAAAACACTGAGTTCCAAGACTACATATTCACTAAGTTCATTGCGACACTTAATCTTTATTCATATATGATAAGCTTTTGGTGATAAGAAAAAAAGGTAGTGTAAACCATAAACTCACCAAACAAAATCCATTATAAACATGGTAAGTTCGCATTCTCATCATTGTATATGGCTTTTTAGGGACAAGCCACAACGCTGCATGATACACCATCTTTTCTTCTTCAACGTGATCTTTCGTCTTAGTGATATAAAACGTCCTCCTAGTCTCTCAGTCATAACCAAACAGATTGAGTCATGTGAATATCATAATTAAAATATAAACCATGGAGACATAATTAACAAAGATAACCATTTAAATGTTGGAAACTTACCACGATTACCTTTTCCCTCAGCCGTCTTGCTGAACATTTAGTTTTTGATGCTTGACTGCAATTGGATTCACCAAGAGAAGTACAGTACTACGGTTCATTTAAAATCTAAAAACCCCAACCACCAAACCTCATAGACCCATACAGTTCTCACAAATACTACTTAAACTTCTATCGAACATCCGAATTCAATGACTCTGATTTGCTTTTTAGAGTGAAGTTAAGGGACAATAAAAAAACACGATGAATTGATTATTAAGGAATAAGGATGATGTATTCATGCTTAAAAATCAAGAAAATTATGGTGCAGTATACAAAACCTTGCAACACATATCTTCATCTCTTGAACAATTTGTCAAACACATGATATACAATAAACCCCTACTCTCGGGAATGCCTGATTTGGTACTTGACAATATAGCAATACCCTCAATTTCACACACACATCTGGATTAGATACCTAATTGAACTCAAGCTACTCTCCCGCCATTAGTTGCAACCAAAATGGCATTAAGAAAATAAGTGCCTGGAATTTTTTAGTAGGTTTCAGTATTTTTGGGGTGGCTACAGCCTGGCGTAGCAGGGGGTAGGAGAAATTGTACGGGAACAAGATCATTATGGGAGGCTCAGTTTTCTTAGAGCCTTTAGACTCTAAAATAAAAGCTAACGACATTTATAAGAAGGTCATGGGTCAAAGCCGGCAATGAATTATCTATGGGATAAACTCAGTTTTAGAAAGGGACCAAAAATAAGTTAAGGTCCCCCCGAAAGTTCACTCCAACTACATGTGAAATTCTATACAGTATGATCTTGCACTTACCATACTTTGACTTGCATCTCTGGGAGGATAACCATCATTAGAGGGAGAGAATCTTGAGTTAACGGCTTCAAGCTTCATTGAAAGGAACTACAAAATCCAACAATACTCTTATGGACTTATTCAGGTTGACTTGAATAGTAAATAAAACACAGGTAACATGAAATACTCGATGTTACATACCTCATCCTGGCACTGTAGTGATTGGATGTAATTAATTATCTTATCAAGGACCGGTGCTTTACCGATAACCTACTTCAGCATAGAAAAATAAATTCAGAGGCATTCTTGGGAAGGGAGTAGGAAACAATTTTCAGGATTGAAGGAAAGGAATTTACAAAATTGATGAATACCTCCTCCTATATGATATAGAATTCATCTGTGAATGAGGTAAAATAAAAGATGAAAGCAAGAGAATATCAATAGTATATTTACTGCACATTATTACATCCAGGAACCAAGTCTTGTAGAATCTTCATCCTCACTAACCTTTTCTTTTCTAGCCTGTGCAAAAATCACAATTCCGATAACCAAATTAGAATTAACTATTTATCCGCAGCTCATAGGTTTCAACAAAGAACATTAAAAATAGTAATAACATGTCGACTCAGAGTCTGATTGTATCCAAGTAAGTAGAAGATTGTAATAACTCTCAATATTTACTAAAGCTACTCATATTTCCTTTTCTTGATCAGTTGCCAAAACTGCATACGAAGAGAAGATTAGTATTTTACTCTTTCAGTTAGATTGTGACTGTCAGTAGATTGCCCCCTTCTCGCTCGCACATGGACATAGTTCTGCTTAGGCGGTGGTTCCAAAGGTTGTGTTACTTGTGTACTTTCAGCTGGCTTAATATCGAACCCTGAACTCTCCTCCCCTTCAGTTTTTGAGCCACCATTTCTTGATTCCGAAACTTTTGGAAGTTTGCCATCAAAATCATTCTAGCCCCAAAAGAAAATCACAACACAATTAGTTCAGAATAACTATCCATTAATTCACACAATTGGTAGCCCACAGTCAACTACCTCTACAATTACAAACCCGAAACCATACCAAATTTACATAAACAACATCATTATATCCCTTAATTTTGTTCTAGATCAGCAATTTCATGCATTCTGATAATGAGCAACAATCTAATTCTGCAAATCAAACACACACAGAGAGAAGAGAGGGAACGGAAGATACCATTTCAATGCCACTGCTGGTAGAAATAAGTTTGATTCATCTTCAGAAAGAGAAGCTAATTCTCCTCATCTCCTCTTTTTTTTACTACCACCACCACCACTTCTCCCATTAATTTGTTCAGTAACAGTAGAGTCATCAAGTGAAGCCCCAATTTCTCAAAACCCACTTAAATTATGTCCTCCTCCATACCCACCACTTCTCCCAACACCTAATACACCAGCAGTAGATTCACCACAACCATTAATCTTACCATGAACGGATATAAATGATAAACTAATAGGATAATTCATCATACTAGTAGGATCCATCAAGTCTAAAAAAATGAAAAACTTGACATTTGCTCTAAAATGAAGACTCACAGATGAAACCCTAAAATCGATAAACTGAAATTGAAAAACTAAAATCAAAATCCCTAAAATCGAAAAAAGATTCAGAGATGAACCCTAAAATCGATAGACTGAAATGAAATAAAAATGAAAAAAATAGATTCAAGATGAAACCTGAAATCAAATTCCCTAAAAACGTGAAACCCTAGAATCGATTAACTGAAATCGAAAAACTAATACTGATAAACACTTACCAGATCGAATACGAGACTGCAACTGAAGATCGATTTTAGATCGAGACTACAACTGAACTGAATCTTAAGTTGATATCAAGGGGAGAAAATATCTTCTGGAACAGAAAACAAGAGAGATGATGAAAAAATAAAATGGCTGAGAAAATGGCCAAGTATAATGGTATTGGTAGATAAGGGGTGGATAAGGCTGAAGGGGTGGAAAAATAAATAAGAAGAGTGACCAAACTTTGACTTGGGCGTAAAAAAACGTTAAAGTGTTCCCGACCACACACGCCCCCCGCATGCATTAACACCTTGCCGTTGCTATTCGCAACATAGAATTTGTTGTCGCTAAATTAGAAACAGAAACACGCCGTTGTGAAAAAATAGCAACCGAGATTAGCAACAGAGATTTAGCAACGACGCTACTATTGTTGCTACTCTGGGTTGCTATATCCTTAAAATGGTGTAGTGCTTCTGCACTTGGGGTGCAACAAGGTGACCCTCTCGGTCCCTTGCTATTTTCTTTGACTCTTCACCCCTTAGTGAAGTCTATCGCATCTCGTTGCACTCTTGATTTACATGCATGGTACCTGGATGATGGTACAATTATTGGTGACACTTTGGAGGTGGCTAAGGCTTTGCGTATAATTGAATCTTAAGGACCAAGTAGGGGGTTACACCTCAATATAAAGAAAATGGAGGTATTTTAGCCTTCTGTCGATCCCAGAAGAGCAACATATGGTGTTTTCCCCTCAGATATTGGTAGACCTTCTAAGTGTGTTAAACTGTTGGGTGGTCCGGTGAGTTTGGATATGAACTTCATTAGCAACATGTTATTGAACAGGGTGCACAAAACTGTTCAATTAATAGAGGCGATCAAAAAACTCAAAGATCCTCAAAGTGAGATGCTCTTACTTCGCAACTGTACTGGTGTGTATAGACTTTATTTTGCAATGTGAACTACCAATCTTGCTGCTCTACAAACTGCCACTGATCTTTATGATGACAAGTTATATCAGTATTTGAGGCTACTAATTACTGGAGATGGTGCGGGTTTTGGTCATCTACAGAAGAGATTAGTTACCTTTCCTATTAAGGATGGTGGACTTGGTATTTATACCATGGATGACACCCATGCTTATTGTTTTCTTGCTTCTCAGAGCCAGACTACTTCAGTGCAGAAAGTGATCCTTGGTGATTTATTCTCAACAGACAGAGGGTCAGCTTATCAGTTGGATCTTTAGACCTTTACCCAGGTATGTGGATTACCGTCTACTTACTGTGTCGATGATTCTTCCCCCCTTCCATTCACTCCCTGGCAGTAGTTTATTTTGATGCAGTCAAGAAGCAAATTCCAGACCAATTTCTTATGTCTGCAAGAGATTCCGCATTATGGCACTGCAACCGTGTTAAACATGCCCAAGATTATCTTCTGGCGGTTCCCATTAGTGGGCTTAATCAATGCCTTGGACCTCGATAATTTAGAGCTGTGCTTTGTTATCATCTTGGTATTCCTCTGTTTGTTGATAATAGTTTATGCCCAAGTTGCAACAAATCTATGGATATTTTTGGAGATCATGCGCTTCATTGTGCTAAGGATATTGGATATAAGTTTCGTCATGACGTTGTTCGTGATATTGTCTTCGATATTTGTTACAAAGCCAATGTGCCTGCACGCAAGGAGGTTCCTCTCGGTCTTCGATCAGATGATGGAAAAGACCTAAAGCCCGCTGATATCCTCATTTTTAACTGGGAGAATGGGAAAGATGTTTGCATGGATGTTACATGTGTCTCTCCTTTCACTGGCGATGGTGTCCGCTCCTTTGTCCCCAGGAAGGCTATTTCTGGTGATGTTTCACGTAAACATACCAAATACTCGGATAAGTGTGCTACACATGGATATGGATTGGGTGTTCTGGATTTTACTACCTTAGGCGAACTTGGTGAGGATACTTTAGCCTTTTTCAAGCGTCTGAAGAATTGTTTCTTTAGCAATGACGCTAGTAGTGGAGTAGGTAGGTTCATTTTCTATAGATTAGGTGTTGATATTCAAAAAGGAGTTGGAGCCCATCTTGTCGCTAGGTTGCCAACCAAAAGCTTTGTGTGGTTTTAATTAATTTTGTTTTTAGATTATAATGGTATTTATGTAAATGTAAATATGTAAAAAAATAGGGACAACTAAGCAATTTAGGGGGTCTCCTACCAAAAAGAGCTCTTTTTTTATATTAGTATAAGATAAGATAAGATAAGATATAAGATATATTTACTTATCTAGGAAGACTGCCTAAAAATCAGTACTCCTTCCTAAAGTAAAAATCTATCCTCAATATAAGAGCATTTCCTATGGCAATGGCCAAACTCAAAAGTTTATTCATCCACGTGGATGAACAAACTGCATTCTCCACTATGGGAAACAAGGCAAAATGAACAAATATGATATTTTAGGGTCCCACTATTAATTTTGTTGACATAAACTAATAAGAGTTGCGTCCCACTAATCATTTTATTTATATAAACTAATAAGAGTTTGGTCCCACAGATTATTTAACTAATAAAATAAATAATAAATAATAAACCATAATTATAATAATCAGGTGTTGGAGAGAGAATATGTGAGGGGCGACATCTCTGCTGACTCCAGCGATATCTCTGATATCTCCAGCGACATCCCTGCTGACTCCAGCGACATCTGCATGAGCGCCTGTCATTGCACCAGACGCGCGCCTACTGGAATGTCTCAGTGTTCAAATGAACAGATCTGTTCATTTAAACATCCATTTTCTTGGTTTGTTCATCCCATAGTGGGAGAAAAATGAACAAACTCTGAGTTTTTTCATCCCATAGGAATTGCTCTAACTTGAGGATTGCCAAGTTCCTAAAAGAACATTTGGATACTTACATTATTCTGCAGGCCTAGGTGAATCGAACTAAGAAAAGTTAGAAGCAACGACAATTTAAACTGGCATTTGGAGCAAGATAGGAAGATGTATGTTTTTTTTTTGTGAATTG
Organism: Papaver bracteatum; assembly: GCA_023529315.1. NCBI lineage: Eukaryota > Viridiplantae > Streptophyta > Magnoliopsida > Ranunculales > Papaveraceae > Papaver > Papaver bracteatum. The sequence goes on from JAJJWX010003529.1 coordinate 26,949, forward strand.
CAAAACTATATTAATCAAAAAATAAAAAACTACAATCATTAAGAAACAACAGAGAGATATAAGAAAGATACATGGGATGTTGACTACTCATAACTAAGAATATACTAAACTCCCTAATAAGGGGCTTTTGTTCATCCATCATCATCATTGAATAAAAAAAGTTACTATTACTATTTAGTTTATCTTATAGTAGGTAAGAATCTAATAAGTTTGGCATTGTGGACATCCAAACATTATGCAAATAGGATTTTCTTGCTTCCAAAGCCAATTTGTCAGTTGCCTGATTTTTGAATCTGTGTATAAAGATGGAATCGCTAACATTCTGACATTCTTCCAAAATCCTAATTAATCTCTTCACTTTCCCCTGATTTTTGTCAAGACATCAAAGGTTGTTCCCATTTATTAAAGGCAATAACCCTTCTACAATCACCTTCAACCCAAAACTTTGAAATCTTCAATTCTTTGACCCATTTTTCTCCCCACAACATAGTTATAGCTTCTGTTTTTCTGGACATGAAGCTTTGAACATTAGAGATTTAGCTCATTTGTTATCTCATGCATCATCTTCAATGATCAATCCAAAACCAGAATTCAAAGTAGAAGAAATCTAAGAAGCATCATAATTTAATTTTAGACGATTAATATTTGGTACTCTCCAGGGAAATTTAATTTCAGGCTCCTTTGCCATCATATGAGTAATTAATTGCACTAAAAAAGAAGAGATACACAGTATGTTTAGAGATCTCTACATGCATAATAATTGAAGTCTGCAGTGAAGTACTTCATTTATCATGAAAGATTATGTTACATCTCTTTTTCCACGTAAACTAACATATTGCTACAAATATTATTTTTTTTAATACGAAAGAGGGTTGCATTGATGATTGAATAGTAGTTTTATCTGTTTGAATACAGACCTCAATACTTGTAGGGTATGAGTTGTTCCAATCTGTTTTGATAGGTAACTCTAAAGAAAACTTTGCAGCTACATGTGTTGCATTATTAACTGTTCTTTTAACAAAAGAACATGACCAAAATTCAAATTGACTAAGTAAATAAATGCAGTCTTCTACGATATTATTATTAGTCCAGTGTAATGCGCTCCTACTCCCATTAACAGCCTTTACCACATTGTTACAGTCACCCTCAAAGTGGACATCTCTTAGCTCATTTTCCTTTGCCCATTTGATAGCTTCTAATAACACTAGTGCTTCGGCTTGTTCCGAATCTAATGTTGTTGTTGGAATGCATCTAAGTCCATGGAAGATCCCTGCAAAACCACGCCAGATTAGTCCAATTTCATTCATTTTTGTTTCTTTATAAAAAGTAGCGTCAAAGTTGATCTTAAAAGCTCCTTGGTTGGGTGATTTCCAAGTTGGAGTATCTGTAGCATCATTATGACGTATTGGCTGATGTATGGTTTTGTGTGACAACCATTCATTAAAAGTTCTGTTAATACTCCTTGCAATTTCATGTATATTGACCTGTATATTATCAAACACTAATTCACATCTCACTTTCCAAACAATCCATAAACAGGTAGCAATTTTATCTGTATTAACAACTTGAGAAGTAATGTTGTTAGCTACATTTAACAAATTACTCACTAGCCAATCATGTAACACTATATTCTCCATGTAAGCAGCTAAAGTGGGATCAGTAGCTCTCCAAATTTGTTTTGTGACTTTAAAATCACAAAATAAATGTTGGAAATCTTCTTTAGCAGTAGTACAGAATGGACAGATATCAGGGCAAGTAGAGAGATACTTACATATCTTATCCCTGGTAGAAAGACAACCTTGAATGCACCTCCACAAAAAGGTTAGAATTCTTGGTGGAAGATCCTTCTTCCAAAATCCTTTCCAGTTTCCTATGCTATGCGTAACAACAGTAGTTGAGTTTTGAATGACTTTATAAGCAGACTTGACAGTAAAGGTACCATCATGGGTGTGTTTTCATTTCAATTTATCACTTCCATTAAGAGGAATTCTAACTCTAGAGATTTTGGCAACTGTATTAGCATCAAATAAGGCACTGATTGTGTTCAACTTCCATTGCTTAGTATTTTGATCTATGAGTTGGTTCACATTAACATAGTGAGCAGAGGCTAAGGTATTGTCCACTGGTTTATCTGAATTTGGAAGCCATATATCTTTCCAGATTCTAATTTTAGAGCCATCTCCCATCTCCCAACAAACATTTTTCCTAATAATTTCTAATCCTTGTTGTAAACCTTTCCATATCCAAGAACCAGAACTATTAGAAATATCAGTTAAGGGATTGCATCCAAAAAAATATTTACTTTCCATGAGCTTGACCCATAGAGCTTCTGGGGATTATAATAGCCTACAAGCCAATTTAGCTAAAAGAGCTTTGTTCATAATAGCAGACTGTTTAATCCCCAGACCCCCTAACTCTTTAGCTAAAGCAATCTCTTTCCATTTTTTAAAGAACATACCCTTTTTTCCTTTTTTTTATTCCATCAGAACCTCATGTGAATGGAATCAAGCTTATCAGTAAGCTTTTTAGGCATCTGAAAAACATCCATCTGATGAGTAGCTAAAGTACCTAAAACAGACTGGATTAGAATAGTTCTCTCAAGCTGGTTCAGGAAGTGAGCTTTCCAGTCTGCAAGTCTACCATAGTTGTTATCAATTAAACTAGAGAAGGATTCCATCTTATTTTGCTGCAAAAGAAGAGGCACACCAAGATATTTATCATTTAAGGCTAATTTTTTTATTTAAAAAATATTGGCTACTTCATTCTTTACCTGATTTGGCACCTTAGAGATAAAAGATATGCATGAATTACTAAAATTGACAGCTTGGCCAGAGTAGTTGCTGAATTGATCAATGATGGTGCTTAAATTCCTAGCTTCATTAGCATTTGCTTTTGTGAAAAGCAAACAATCATCTGCAAAAAACAAATGAGATATGGAGGGAGCATTCTTGTTAACCTTGTAACCATGAATTCCCCCAGTTACTTCAGCATTCATTAAAGCTCTAGAGAAAGAGTCCATAACAATGATAAATAGGTAGGTACCTCAGTCCCCTTTGAAGGTTGAAAGTATCACTAGGGGAGCCATTTAACAAAATAGAAGTGCTAACTGTGGACAGACATTGATTAACCATGCTACAAAAGTCATCACAAAATCCTAGTCTAGAAAGAACCTTCAATAAGAAGCTCCACTCAATTCTTTCTACAAATACTTCAAATGAATTCTCATTATCTAAACTTGTTCATAATTTTACCCAAAAAAGAAGGTAATTATTCCCAAAAATATTTTGCTAAAACAACATTAAAAAAAACAGATGATTTAAAGTTTTAGATTTCTCTTCACAAAAATACATTTAGCATCTATTGGGTTGGCATAACACACTAATATTTTCTTAACAGGCGCAACATTGTTGATACATTTCCATATACACGAAATACGCACAAATAGTTGTTTCAACTAGTCAAAGACATGATATAAACAAGCATACAATTATTTTTCATTAAATAATTCCGATTGATTTCAATCCTAGAACCAGGCAGGGAGCTAAGAGTAAGCAAAAATAAATAAAGCACCTTCTTGCAACACACAAAACCACCACTACACACCAGATTATTTGGCTTCTTACATCAATTTGCCAGGCGAGATGAACAGAACTATGAATTAAAAAATATATAAGCAATGACATTTTAAACTGGCCCTTGAAATAAGATAAAGGAAATCAAAGGGACGTTATTTCATTATAAGTTATCCCCAGTAAATATCATTTTTACTTTGGTATTAAAAAAAAAAAAAACTAGGTTTGAAGCTTGGATTAAAATCTAACATTTGAAAAGTTTTGGAGTAAATCAGGAATTGGTTTTCGGCGAGTTTATAGAGGACGAGAATTTAGAGTGATATTAGAAGAAAACACAATAAGAAAAAAACTTTCCCCAGACTTTCTGAGACTTGAGAAGAGAAATAGAGAGAGAATGACCGATAACATTATTTTGCAATTGGTGAAACTGAGCGACGATTCCATAGAAGGGTTGAGAAAGGTAGTTCTGAAATTGAATGATAATCCCTATAATTTGGTTTACACCAAGCACAATAGCGTATTCCGTGACTGGATTAAGATCTTTGAGTTGAACAAGAAAGTTGCTCTAAGTGTAGATGTCGATAAAGAGATTATTTTGTGTTATAGGGTTTTGGTTGGGAATTGTTTTATTGTTTATCAAAACAAGGAGAATATGAAGCCTAACATCTACGATTTTCTTTTTGAAAGTGGTTATAAGTTTATTTGTGATTGTTCAACAACTAGTATCAGGGAGGAGAATTTTTGAAACCAAGAAGCATCTTGTCATGGATTGAAGAACAAACAACAAAGTAATGGTTTCTGCTTTGGAATATCTTAGATGTTCCAACGATCGACTCAATGCTGCCGCACTTGGTCAAGTTGATTTTGATGCCCTCCTGGTTCAATTCTTAGTGATTTCAGGTGAAGTATTGGGGTTTGTGGATTCATACATAATAATCAGGTTCTCTTATTCAATTTCTTTTATATTTTTTCTTTTCTAATTTCCTTTCATACTTCATCCCCCCCCTCTCTCTAATATGCTTACTAGGGTTGGTCGACACTAATTTCATTTCTTGGTCCAATATTTCTTAGATTTCAAGATCCTTCATCACACTATTCTTATGTTGTTAGTGTGTAGTGAAACGAGTGATACAATTTTCTGATAATAACAATTTTAACTTGTTTATTGTTGGTGGTTGAGTTGATGTAAAAGATGTTGAATTTCATGAATCAGAAGAGGAGTGGGAGAGAGATAAAACAAAATTAATAAAATATTACATTTCTAAAATAATTTTCATATATTTCATAAAATTCTTTTGATGCCTTTTATAGACTACACACGGATCATAACCAAAGACTACTAACACCTATACGTGCATAGTGCACTTCCATAAGACTGGGACACTAATAAGACTCTTAAGTTATAGGACCAATTCATCCCATAACCATTATACTAAACACATTTAACTCTTTAATGCTAAGATCAATCTACAAATTTACTAAGACCAAATCTTAGGCCCGTTTAATTACTTAATCCGTGTTTGGATTACATATCTAACACCTTACCTTAATTCAAGCACGATTAATTAACTAAAACATCATCATCATCATCCCATCATCGTCATCAATGTTAGTTGATTAATTAACATCACACATCATCTAACTACCCTAACGTTATTATGTAAATCATATTTGCATCTTCATCATTATAATGATCACCAATATTCATCGATCGTTATCATTGTTAGCCAATCAACATACCGCATAGTTTCGTCTAACTTAACATTTTTGAACATATATTTCAAATAAAAAATCTTCACCAAAAATATTTTCATAACAGTTTTTTATTCTCAATAAAACTATAACTAAATATTTTTTATAAAAAAAAAAATCTCAGTCAAAAACTTTTTTTCTTCATTGGAAACCCTTGTTTCCCAAAGACCTAATTAGTTTGATTTTTTTTTTTTTTTATCATCTCATAGTTAGAAACCATTGTTTTCAAACTTTTTCTTCATTACGACTAGAAAGGGAAAAAACAATTCTGTATTTGGAAACTAAGGGTTTCCAAGTGAAAAAAAAAGTTTTGAGGTAGAAAACATCTTTTGCCCAAAATAAACCCAACATTTTCTTCTTTTTTCTTTTGAATTATTCTGATTTTTTTTTCTAACATCACTTTTCAAACAAAATAAATCAAAACTTTTAACACAAAGTTCTCAAAAATAAATTTTCTTAACCCTCTCACAGCTAAACTCAACTCTCAACCCCAGCTTCGATACCATGCTGGGTTTCATAGATCAATAGAAGATTGAGAGAGAGATAAAACAAAATTAACAAAAGATTACATTTCTAAGATACTTTTCATATATTTCATCAAATTCTTCTGATGCCTTTTTTAGGCTAAAGACTGATCAAAATTAAAAGACCATTAAAACCTATACAAGCACATAATACACTCCCATAATACTAGGACACCAATAAGACTCCTAAGTTATAGGACCACTTCCCACAACCATTATAATAAACACGTTTAACTCCTTAATACTAGAACTAGTCCACACGTTTACTAAAACCAAATTTTAAACACATTTAATTATTTAATTCGTGTTTGGATTACATATCTAACATAAGATGCATCTTCTGTTGGTGGTTGTAGTTTACTTTTCTGAAGACTTTTAGCAGTTCTTGAATCCCAAGTTAGTCTGTATATTTTTGGAGGATCAAGCTCTGGGTAATAATAAGCAGTTTGATAAGGTTGCAACAATGGCTAGAGAGTCAGTATGTCGTCTTTCGGTAGTGATTCGAATAAGTTTGCATCGTTTATTTTCGATTCTCCGAGTTAGTTTTGTTCCGAGTCCACGTACTCTTTTACCTATCAATGAAATGCATTTTTTAAGACATGGTTTGATTACTCTTAGAAAACATCTCTGACCTCATTTGTGTTCCTTTTTTTTTTATTGTTTGTTGCAACTTCTTATTTTTAAATATTAACTAAGGGTAATATATGTAAGATTTATTTCTCATGGGTGTTGTGATCTTACTGGACATCTTGTATATGAAGATATCCCATCAAACTTGTGTATTATTCGTGATTATTAAAAAATGTGAAGCTAAAAAATCTTCAGAAACATGTGAGAACATCGAATTCTCAAAGGAAAGAATAACACAAAATATCATGGAGACACCGCGAAGCAAGTTGATGAGCAGGCTACTGAACTTGGAAGCTCTGATTTGTTAAGAAAAAGGCCATGGCTTCGCAGCCCGCGAAGGGATGTTGAAGTTCTCAAAGCTGAGCTTCTGGCCTTGTTTTTTTCTTCTTCAGAATGAATAGGAAGGCTTTATGTCAATGAGAAGACATCTTCGTCTACATGGAAGATTGGACAGTAAAAAGGTCAGCACACACATTGGGTAAGAAAGACAACTTATCTGTTTATCAACATTACTTATATTTGTTCTGTCAAAGTGTGGTAACTTAATATTTTATCCTACTTCTATATATGTGACATATTTTTAGGTATAAATAAGAAAATTTATGTACCTATCTGAATTTGTAGAATCACTTTTTAGTGGCTTAGATCTAACTAAGCACTATACCGCGGTTAATAACTTACTAGTTGTAAAATGTTACCTATAAGATATTCATAGACTCGAGCTCCTACAGTCCTACTTATAATGTTTTATATGCATTATGAGAGTTCAAGTTTGCAGACTAAGTCTAGTTTGAATCAAGAAACCTCACATATAGTTGTTATATGGATTTAGACGGTATTAAAAGATGTCAAAAAGATGATAGAGTTAACTATGAAGCCCCTGAAAATCAAGCAATGGCGATATTCTTGACAACACCAGTCGATAAATAGATAAGTAATGTTGATATTTATAGTTTTTTTTTTCTTTTCTCCTTTCAACGTGTAATTTCATGATTGTTGTGTTTTGGTGTTTGGGGGTATTGTCATTTGCTAAAAACCTTAGAAAAGATAATGGAACTTATATGACACGCTGGAAAAAAACTGCATTTGCAGTTGTTACTATTGGTTGGTGTTTCGCCATCTTAGTAGTTATTGTCTAGATGAATGGTTTTGAAGTTAGATTTCGGAATTGAGCATGTTAAATTCATAATGACTGTAACGTATACCCAACCTAATGTTGCTTGTATATGGTGGATATTTGATGAAGGTTAAAATTATAGAACTATAGTTTTATATATTTGTGATCTATCTTCAGACGAATATATGAAATTCATATTTCATGGTTTAGACATGAAATCTCATGTTACGATGATCTATAACCGATCGTATAGCCTCTTCAGATCATGAATACGTAATTATTGAAGTCTCTCAACCGAGCTTTCAATAATCCGTGTATCTCATCATTTATATTGTGCAATTCAGTTTATATTGTGCGATGCAGTCGTAACGGTATTTGTTTGAGTCTTTCAGCTGAGCTTTCAATATTCCGCATATTTCATCATTTATATCGTGCAACACAATATCCACTTCTATATAAAATCGAGAATGATTGGACGGCTCCTAGATGGATTGACTACTAGTATAGAGCGATAACGTCTTCAGGATGTCGCAAATATTCCTTGACTATACATAATAAATGTTCAGAACGAGTATGATGCATGTATCATCTCACACCTCAATTGTCGAATAAATATAATGCTCCTAGACAGATTGTCTGCTAGTATAAAACCATCAATTAATTAATTCTAGTGTAGTATTCATCAATTGAATTCCTAGAAAATATTTTATTTTCACCATAATATTTTATTACCTCAATCACTGTCTTTTCTCTGTTAAATTTCATGAATTAAAAATAAATATTAACCTTTTGGACATATGGGCCACCACCAAGTAAGGCCCGAGAAAATGGTACGAGTGTACTTAGTAATAATGCTCAAACGAGCACCCCAAGGCATGGACAAACGGGCATATGGGAAGTTTACCAAAAGAGGTGGGAGAAAAACAAAATAAAATAAAAAGAAACGCGAGACCGGGTCCACCAGCCGTCCAACCCTATATTGTACAAGGCATAAGGCGCAGCGCGACGTCGGGTGTATAATCCCGAGCCGCAACGTATACAACTATAGTTCTTCATACATAAGTTTCCATGATTTTTATATTAATTGCGGGAATATATCATAATAATTAACAAAAGCAACTAATAAATGACATGTTCTTAACAAAATTAGCTTAGGATTTTCTATATCAAGAATACATAACACAGTTTGGCTAAGTTTGCCTACGTAATTGGTGGTCCAGATTTATCTAGAGAGAAAATAAATCTATGGTCATGGTTTGTTCAACTTAAATATTAATTTTTATAAATGTTTTATTAATTGGTGTCTCATTAATTTCTCATGATAAATGATTTATTAATTTTACATCATAAATTTCCCTTAATTAATATTAATGCAGATTTCCATCAATAAATAATTTTGACAAAAAATATTATAGTGGTGGCGGTGGTAGTAGAAGAAAAAGTAGGTGGTGCAAGTGGTGGCAGGTGTAACTAAGTAGTGGAGGCGGTAACATTAGTTTTGGTGGAAGAAATAATGGCGCTGGATGGTTTTAATGGTGGTGGTATTGGTTTTTCTCTTTGAATCAAAAATAATAATATAAAAAGTTTTTACATGACGGGTAACAATATTGTATTGTGAAATATATAGTTGGTTGTTTTTGACACGATCAATAAAGGCTGATAACAAATATTTTTGGGATGATACCAAATCATATAAGACAAAATGGTTATTTTTGGTACCACTGCTATCTTTGGTAACCGTTCGTACGCATGATTTTCAGTATTAACAAAAAACGTGTAGTTGAATAAATTAATTGACGACCTAAGTTTGTTAAACATAAACTTTATACATGACATCTGAGATTAAAAGTTATTAATGTGCCCAGTATTCTACGAGGGATGGGCAGTGGTGATGGTGGTGGAGAAATAAGTGATATCTGGTGGTTTTGTGGTGTTGGTGGGTATTGATGAGTAGTAATTGACTATGTTAATTATGTGCCGCTACAAAATGGTAACACCATAAAGTAGTGTGGTTGATCGTTGGTTAAAATACATGGAATTTTTTTTAAAAAAAAAAAAAATTGATGTCACGTTATATAATAAATACTAAAAATTACATATTTAGTATCAAGGTTTCTCCCTCCAATAGATAAATCAACGGTTGTATTGAGATCCCGTAAGCAGAGCGCGAGTTGGTCTTGGATTTTTGAATGATAATGAATATAATGAAACACTCCCTCTCGGTTTCTCCAATGAAAATCGAAACCTTCTGAAAAAAAAAAAATCAATCGAACAACACTTAGATAGAGCGCATAACCACCAGTGTAAACTTCTCTGAATTGCTTTATATTCAGTGACATTTCTACAGATTAATTTGGTAATTCCGTCTTACCGTAATTTTTAACGAGGCATGCAATTAAATCTCTAATAATGATTTTAAAGGTATTTAATAATTACGAAATTCTCTTATAAGTTTTGTTTATGCAAGTATTGATTTAACTTGGGTTCTTTTATATTTTTGTGTTAAGTTGATGACTTTTTAATTTGAATACATGTTTGGTTAACAAAATTTGATACACATAGGGAATTTTCTTTGTAACACTGATGTTAGTCTCTCATTTTTTCCGTTGTCACTATGTTTCGATCCTGTATTTGTAGACATTATTTGACTAATGTTGGGGTATTTGTTTAATCTCAAGCCCGATTAAACCCAGTATGTGTTCTACACATTGAAGGCGACAGAAGTTTGTGTCGGCTCTACCTTGAAACTAATAATTTTCTTCAGAAGGTTAGTTGAATTTTATGTAGATACAAGTATCAATATGACTATGCTCTTTACTGCTCCAAATTACTTGAGTAACATTAGATGTGAGAATGCCATTCATGCACTACTTAGCATAGTTGGTGTGAAATTTTTTTATCCACGAATTTCTTCAATTTTATGTTATCAATATGATCGAGAAAGAATCTTACACATGTTATGATTTACTTTTATAAGTTTATTTTTTCATCCCACACGTGTATATCTCAGCCCTCCAATAGCCAAGGGTTCTTCATTTTTATAACTCTCACATTTGCAAAAAATAAATAAATAGTTTTTATCTATAATAGGGAAAATATTATGGGCTTTTGCTTCACTTCTTAGAGCCTTAGTTATCGATAATTTCGGAACCCATGTAGTCATAAACATCATGGAGTTGTATTGCCAGTTTAGGTATATGTACTGTTAGATGAAATATTCTTTTTGAAATTTAAAATTATGGTGTGATAGAACAATAAATGGGGAAAATAACTATTTACTTTTTACCTTTTTTCATGTTGGCACAACATTATTACTCGGGCCAGATAATAAATTGAAATAACATGCTTAAGTAAAAAAAAAAAGATCAGGTAACTAATTATTTTTCTTCCCAAAACCTATTTGAATATCAAAATAATTACCCACGAAAAAATGGAGCAAGAGAAATGTGAACAATATCGTATTAGAGACAAAATATCCCGTACCGTTACGGTACTGATTAAGACCTAATTAGCTTATAAAACTGAAGGCTAAAGATTTTCAGAGGATTTGGAAAGATCTTTTTTCCTTTTTTTTGAATCAGAATATTAACAAAAACAGCTAGCAATGATATGTTTCTTAACATAATTAGCTTAAGGGTTTTCAAATATTAATGTATAACTTAATGACAAAGATTTTGGAAATATTTTTTTCCTTTTTTTTTGAAGAAAAATACCACTTTAACGCCCAGCCAACTGGCGCCGCATGGGCGCCACCTTTTAAAAGTGACATCTCCTTACCCACTACGTGGCGCCCAGTGGAAAATAAGGCCACTTTGGCGCCTAGGCGGCGCCTTGCACAACATAGGTCCAGCCATGCCGCAATCTTGGAAGACGATGAAGTACGCAATGTTGCAGATAATCCATCAACAAAGGATCAATCAAGTTTCATCACTCGTGAAGACTTGGAGTGCTTTTTAGAGAATCGTGGAAAAGATAGGACATCATCGGTCCACCGTCACCAGCCTCCATATCCATATGATGTGCAAAGAGTTCCTCTTCCAAAAGGTTACACTTCTCCAACATACAGGCTTTATGATGGAATACGCAATGCTCGAGAGAACGTCTCAGGATTCCTAGAATTATTGGGCGAGCATGAACACAACCACGTCGTTAGTCTGAAGGAGTTTTCAAATTTTCTGACAGACAGAACATATACATGGTACGACAACATCGCACCAGGGAGAATCACCAATTGGTGTGAAATGGTTAATGCCAAATACTTTTTCGTTACAGAATAAGTCACTCACTCTGATTAGGAAGAGTGGTATAGTGGAACAATGAACATCCTAATGATTTTATGAAAAGGTTAAGGATTCCAAGCTTTGGATTGTCATGACCCAAACATCACTGAACAACGACTCGTAGATTTGTGCATCAATGAAATGATCTCAGTTTACATGTCCTTATTGGAAACCATGTCGGCACGAACCGTAAAATCTCCTCCAATTATTCCTGGTATCCATGACGACATAAACATTAAAATATTCCGGGTATACCCAATCAATCCTTCTATTATCCGCCTGGATATTTACCCGATTTGGACCTCCAATAGATCTTACCGAGTCGTGTAAAGATATATCACAGCGGGGAAAGTGGCTGCGCCGGTAAACCCTCCTTGTGTTCTCTCTCTCATCAAGGGGTTTTCCCCCTCTTCTTCTTCTTTTTCCTGTTTCTGCTACTTAAAACTCAGATTAATAAATATACGGCACTGTCTCAAATCAAAAGTTGATAATAATGGCTCATTTTCATTCCACTATGCAAGCGATCGAACAAGCTTGTACTTCCATTCAGGTTCCTTTTCTCGATTTTCGTTAATTTTAATATTTTTAAGATTTTCAACCTAATTTGCTTTGATTTGAAGCTCTATTGCTGTGATTGGATGATGATTAGGATTTAATTAGTATGCTCTGTAGTAAAAGAGATTTCTAGTGCTTTTACGGCGTTACTGATTGAATGACTGACAGAAGAATTTCTTGAACTAAAATATAATTTAGGGACGGAAGTAATATCCGATCATTGCCAAATTTACTATGAATTAATACTCCTACGTAGGGATATGAACATCTGTTGATACCAATATATTGATACTTCTAACAGCCTTGACTGAGAAACTTTAGGTATTGACATCCAAAAAAAAGGAAAAAAGATTAGAAAGAGAACTGGTAAGGCGGGGAACTATTTGATTGATTATGATTGTTGGAAAGTATTCTAGAAGCCAGAGAGCCACTTGGTTGATCAATTACTAAACTGTCGATTAATTGATATCTAGCTTCCCAGCAACTATGTTGGTATTTAATAACCATTGTTTGGGTTGGTGGAAAAGGGGGGAATATGCGGACCTCTTGAGTGATTCTGTACTTGTCTAGTTTTTGTAAGTGATGATAAACAGTTTGAGTGTAATATAATGTGAAAAAAATAAATAATCTAGGGGTTCTTTTGATATAAAGAAGAAAACTAGTATCACTAAGTATTGCGTTATATCATCTTGCGGTACCCTTACTACTTAGATTGGACTTAGGCGTTAGGGAGTGGTTGTACGGGAATCCGTAGGTATAAGTTTAAGTATCTCAACGGCATCAATTCGCTGTATACATAATTTTTGTACAGGAGAGGATGAAATAAATTCTGCGGTGTCCCTGACTTTTCTTTTATATTTTGTAATTACACATATTACCTATGAACTACATCGTGTGTGACCTATTGTTATTTGAGTATTCTTTATTGGCTTGAAATATTTCCTCGACTGAATTTGTAGTACTAATTTATTACCTGTGCTCTTATGCAGATGCATATCAATCCAGCACTTGCTGAGGCAACTATTTTATCTCTACGTCAAGCTCCTCAGCCATATCAAACTTGTCAATATATTCTTGGTAAGCAATGAATAAGCTGAGACTTTTATCCATCTATTACTTCCAACTTATAATCATGGACTTATAGTTGTGGGTAATCAACTCTTTGAAGCCAGAGATGGGAACGTTAAATTGAAATTTTCAACAAGTCCAAAGTTAGGAGTGCCTTAGGATAAGTGTGTTAGTTAGGTTCTAATAAATCTTAATAGTAGGTGAACTAGTTGAGTCAAAGTTAGCATCATGTGAGAGTTTATTCTATATTGTTTTTACCATATATCATATTAATTTAGGTCCCAAATAAGGTCCTACTGTCCTAGTTGTATATAATGACCACCCATCTAACATTGTCCCAGGAAAAAAAATCCATCAAAAATTTGGTCAATCTCCTACTAACCTTAATAATTAGATTGTGGTCTTTAGTCGTTTTTGAGTCCTTACTAATTCCCCGCTTAACTCTAGTTTAGTTCGTACGACTTCCTCCTTAACTACTTTTCTATCATTACTGTTTAGTTATAGGAGATACCAAAGCAATATAACGTAGGAATCTTTTCTTCCAGGTTATGCACTTCCCTTTCAGTTGCACTTCATTAAGATAATGTTTAAATTTGTTCAGAGAATTCTCAGGTGGCAAATGCGAGGTTCCAGGCTGCCGGAGCGATTAGAGATGTAGGTATAAGGGAATGGGGATTTCTTCCAGATAATGACAAGAGAAGCTTGATAAGGTACACTTATACCCATATTTGATCTTTCCATTGTCATCCACGCCTTTTTAAGTATTTCAGTTGAACCTGTAGATAGTGTCATTATTCTTTAGTATTCCCAACTGTTGGGTATTAGATTTCTTGTGTACTTTCTGATTTATTGAATAAGGAATTTGACATATAAGTTTCATCATTTTGTATATTTTTTTTGGCAGTTTTTGCTTGCGATTTGTTATGCAACATGCGAATTCATGTGAGGGTTATGTTCTTGCAAAGGTTTCGGCAGTGGTAGCTCAGTTTTTGAAAAGAGGCTGGTAAGTTACTATTTTTGAATATAGCCAACTGAATGTCATGCAGACACATCTGTGAACCAGATCTATCCTGTCTTGTTTAATTATCTCTGCCGCAAGAAAGTCAGTTTTTCTTTTTCGCAATATTGCTATGTTGTTCATGCAGCTATCAAATGTGTTGTTTAGTTTGTCTGTCTTGGTTAACGGATCAGTTAATGGAAACTATGTACTGAACGGCAGCTCCTTGCCCCCCATTAAGACATTCTGTAGACGAAATATAGATGAGATGTGTTGACGAAAATGGATTGAGACATTCAAATTGGCGATACACCTATAAATGAAATTAGACTCTTTTGGTGCTTGACTAAGGTGTTGGTTGCTAAACTCCAATTAGGTTTTGAATCAATTAAGTGCCCAACACATAAGTGGAATGAAAGAATGTTGCTAGGTTAAAGTTTATTTAGATGACTGCCAACTTGTTAATTGGATAACTTACGGTTGGTTTGTGTTTCTCGTCCTTTGTTAGACCTGTTCCTGCGGTACAATGTCTCGTGGTCTAGATCATCTCTTTGTGTTAATTATCTTAATAGAAAATGGAAAAAAGGCGAAAATGATTGGAAATCTGTTTATTCTTACTAGAACCCGTTGTCTTTCATATATTTCTTGCTTTATATTCTTCTCCTACTTACCTCTGTTGTTTATCGTGTTGTTACCGCTTTAAAAAGAAAAAAAGAAAGAAAAATGAAACAATCAAAGTAGAAAAGGCTTCTTAATTAAGCGTGCATCTCAAGTATCCACTTTCACAAGATAAGTTGCAAGTTATGGTTTCTAATACTTTTTTGTCCTTCATGTAGGCTAGATTTCCTGGTTGCTGAGAAAGAGGCCTTTCTTTTCGAGGTATCCATTTGCCGCATCCCTAGGATTTTAATGTATATCTTTCATGTTTGCATGCCATATCTTTAACTCATGTTAACTGCTTCATGAGTGCGTCTGTTTTTGCGTCTTTGGTGAATGATCTGATTTTCAAGGGATTTGGGCAAAAGAATCTGATTTTCATTTCTTGCATCTACTCTTTTGGAGCAGATCAATTTTGTATTACCTTTGTCATTGTTCATTAATAAGAGGTGTTTAGGGAAACAATTTCAAATGGTAGTCCTAGTTTCATGTGTAAGATATAATAGTTCTTTGGAGAAGACTAGTGGCCAACTGTTCAACTTAGAAGGAAATTAACAAAGTTTGAACTTCAAGCCTTTTGAGTTTTGAGGTCCTTTTCTTCGTAAGAAGTGACTGCCGGGAGGGATGCTTCTTTATCTGACTAGCTCAAGGTTAAAGCTCTTTTTGCTTGGCATTAAAGCTCTTCTTCATTTCATTTGAGATGGTTTAGTTCTAGTAACTTCTAATTTTAGAATTAAACAATAAACATGAAAACATGATTTTTTTCTTTTTTCTTTCTGCCTGCTACATAAATCCTAACCTGTGATTGGGTATAGTTAGCAAGATGGAGTGAGGGTTAGTTATCTAACAGCTAGCTGGGATACGCATTATAAAACTCAAACTGTTTTCCAACTGGTATTTGTTTGAATATCTTAAGAAGCATCTGAGAGTTTGAACTACAGGTGAATCAGGCTGTTCTTGGCACTCATGGTGTGGCTGCACAATTCACTGGGATCAATTTTCTAGAATCTATGGTATTTCTTAGGGCTCAACATTATTTATATACTTCTACTTATGCTATTACTGTTATTTTTATTTTTATTCTATTTATATATTTACTTATTTAGTTATTGTTATGTCTGCTTGTGGTTGGATATTTTTTTGGTAGTCATAATTCGGTCGCAGTTTAGGATTAACTGTCTTGTTTCAGGTGTCAGAATTTTCTCCCTCTACATCATCTGCTATGGGCCTCCCAAGGGAATTCCATGAGCAGTGCAGGGCTTCATTGGAGCATGACTATTTAAAGGTCAACTTACTGTTGCTATCCTTGAGCATATCCATAAACAGTTTTATTTTGGCTACTTTAGTTCGTTTACAAGTATAGGCTATTTCTTTTTCTTGAATGTGTATTCTTAAGGTGGTTTTATGTCAAGGCAGAAATTCTACTGCTGGGCACGAGATGCTGCTTTAAGTGTCACGAACAAAGTAGTAGAAGGTGATTCCAGTGTACCTGAAATTAGAGTTTGCTCCGCTGCACTGCACCTCATGTATCAGATTCTGAATTGGGATTTTCAACGTGACACAAGTACGGCTGGTGGTGCAAAGGATAAAATAAACATCTTCTCCTCTAGTAGACATGAGGTGATAATGCTTAAGAAATCTGAATGTGTCTTTGTCAAGGTAAGAGTACAAGGCAGCCTGTCCTTCACCACTCAGGTCCCTCCTTTTCTTGTAAAAAAGATTATTACAAAATAGGCCTACTAGAAGCTCCATTAGGCCCGTAATAAACTTCGTTGTGGGTTACCAAATAAAATTGTGGGGGATTAGTTTGTACCAATTTTTTAACTTCCTATTTTTCCACTTTCCTTTGCAACTTGTAGCCTGGGCCAACATGGGGCGATACATTGTTATCAAGTGGTCATGCTGGTTGGCTCCTGTGTTTGTATGGGACGCTGCGGCAAAAATTATCAAGCGATAGACAGTGGCTTGACTCCCCACTGGCTGTTTCGGCCAGAAAGCTCATAATCCAGTTGTGCTCCTTGACAGGGGCGATATTTCAATCTGGTAAGTTTCATGTGTCTCCTCTCTTTAGCAGTCTATAAAGTCATGATTATTCTACATTATTTGTTGTCCAGAGTCATTCATATATTGCAGGTTGTAATTTTTATAGATACTTTTATGCCAACTTTTTCCTTAGTTATAAATTTAACTAACTTTACCTAAATATTATCTAGCGGATACTGTGAGAAACATTTGTAATGTTGAGGTTGTGATTTTTAGTATATACTTACAAGGGATGACTTGTTTTTTAAACTTGTCAACTCTTGGTGCTCATTCTAACTAGCTTTACCAGAATAATGGTGCCAAATATGCTTTAAGTAAGAACAAGTCAGACAAATGATTGGATTACTTTTTATTACTAAAGTAAATAGTAAATCTTTCCTCCACAAGGACAGTTTCACTTTTCTCTAGTGCAACTCTACAACTTCAAGTATGTCTCCGTAAACGAAGATTGCGACTCATGTTCACGCTGTTTGAGCTTCTTCAAGTGCCTTCACGTTTTTCTTATGGTTCCCGGGCTTGTTAGCAAGGCGGCAAGGGGGTAGACGAAAGTTGTTGTTGTCGTCTTTGTAGTTTTAGTTTTTTGAAGTGGCAGGTTTTCATAAAAACCATGTAGTAACTATGGATTTTCCTCCATTAGTGAGTAGCGATCGAGAAACTGATGGGTTGAAGTACCAAAATGTTAAATTAGATATATTCCTCAAGCTGCATGGTTCTGATATATGAAGCATCAGCCTGGTATACAATTTTAACAGTTACTAAAGAATTATCAGCTATTAGTTTGTTATGCTGTTCTCAGTTCAGTGGATTTGTTTGTAATTCTAGACAATGGTCAAATGCAAGAGCATCACTTGCTGCAGATGATTTCCGGGATTCTCGAATGGATAGAACCTCCTGATGCTGTATCATTGGCTATTGAACGTGGAAAATCTGAAAGGTTGTGCCTTGGAAACACATTTTATGTTCACATGATTTAATGTGAGCGAGTACCCTCAACTATCTTTTTATTTGATTCAGTGAAATGCTTGATGGTTGCCGTGCATTGCTTTCTGTAGCAACTCTGACTACCCCTATGGTGTTTGATAAGCTATTGAAATGTGTAAGGTCAGACTCCTGAGTTGAAGTGTTTTACTATTTCTTATAAAGGGCACAGTTTTATACTTGATTGCTGAATTGCTTGTAACAGTCCTCTTTTTCCATAAACTTTCAGGCCTTATGGAACTCTTAGCTTGTTATCTTCCTTGACATGTGAAGTTTTCAAAGCTCGTATAACTAGTGATACTGATGATGAAACGTGGAGTTGGGTGGCACGTGATATTTTGTTGGATACATGGACTGCACTGCTTGAGGTGATTCGTAGAGCCATTTTTTCCTTCCTGTTGTGGGTTTGGCTGTGTTTGATATGTTTACATTTGGTTGTAACGTGGTTTAGATTGGCCTATAGACACCTCATGTCTATTATTATTCCATAATCTTGAAATATAAGCTCATTCTTAGTGTGTCGGAAACACATCGAGCAAAGAAACACTTACTGTTGGTTGACAGGGAATGACATGGGGTTTTCGTAGTGCTCCTTATTTGTTTGTTAGCTAATTAGCTCTAAATAGTATTGTTAAATGTGATTAAAGCTTGATTTATCTTCTGAACAGCCAACAAATATTTCTGGTGATACTGCTCTTCCTCCAGAGGGGATAAGTGCTGCATCTGCTGTGTTCAAGTTGATTGTAGAATCTGAACTGAAAGGTACCTCCAGAATTCTTCAAGTTTTAGTGATATTGTCTGTTTATATTTATCTCCAGTATTTGTGTTCCCACCAATATTAGTATTTCCCTTCTATGCAATTAATGTTTCCTTTTCCTAACCAGCAATTACATATTTCACTTGCTTAAAATGTCAATAAATTTATAACATTTCGGATATATTGAATAGTTGCTGCCACATCGGCCTTCGATGACGAGGATGTCTGTGACTACCTTCGTGCTTCTATATCTGGTATATTAGCCTTTCAGAGCTCTGGTTGAATACTTGGTGAAACTTTTTTCGTTATGTTCTATTTATGCTTCTTATGGTTTGCGTATTTGTTGGCTTGAATATAGCTATGGATGAAAGATTGAGTTCTTACGCTCTTATTGCACGAGTAGCACTCAAAGATACAGTTCCATTGCTCACACTGCTGTTCTCTGAGCGCGTAACGAAGCTCCATCAGGTGCTTTTGGTTTCTTGACTTCCCCTCCTTCCAATTTGTCGTTTATCATGTTAGTGTTTTTTCTTTCTTGCAACAAAACTACGCCCAAGTGTAGGAAGTAGTAAACTTGGTAAGGACTTTAGAGCAACTGCAGTGGTACGAGTATAACTAAAGATCAAACTTCAAAGACCAAAAAAAAAGACCAAATTTGAGTTTAGTCCGTTTCGTGACGCTACGGTGGGCGAGTATATTTAGTCGAGCGGACGTTTTTGGCTTCGTTTGGCTGTGGAGCGTAGGTATAAAGTTCGTCCCGTTTAGGCGTTGATATAGTTTACGCCCGTTGTGGGGCGTTGGTAAAGATTACGCTGGGTGTGGGGCGTTCATAAAGTTTACGCCGGGTGAAGGGGCGTGCGTATAATCAACGCCTTTACGCCGGGTGAAGGGGTGTGGATCAACGCCTGATGGGGCGAATTGTGGAATCAACGCCTGAATGAGGCGTTGATATAAAGTGCGCTCAGCTAAATAATATGGTCCTGCTTTCTAATAGTTGCACACTAATATGTAACTTATCATATTATATGGCATCAGGCGTTGATAAAATCATATTTGCACACTAATATAATATTTAGCTGAATAATATTATTTAGCTGGTTTGCTCTTAATGTGGGCACACTAATATGTAACTTAACAATGAGGCGTCGATATAAAGAGCAACCACAATTTGCACACTAATATGTAACTTATCATATTATATGGCATGTTTAATGTGGGCAATAGTACTAAGATTATGACTGGTTTGCGTCTTTGATGATCCACAAACCAAAATGTAATCGATTCACATGGTATGAGCGTATTACCATTGCAAATGACTCTTTTGGTTGTGGGGCGTGAACTTTATCACCGCCTGATGCCAGGCGTTAACTTTACGTTCGCCTTAATGGGGCGGTGTGTATATCAACGCCTGATCCCAGGCGTAAACATCAGCAACGCTCCATCGGGCGTACATTTCAGCAACGCTCCATTGGGGCGTAGTTTATATGCACGCCTGTTCGTGGGACGAAGATTATATATGCGCTTCATGTCAAGCGTAGATTATATAACCGCCCGTTGACAGACGAACATTATATCAACGCTCGACTATATTTGGGTTTAGTCTTAGTCCCAGACCAAATATAGTCTGGGATTTGGTTTTGGTCCGACTTTTAGTCGATAGTATGTCCCGCTGTGTCTCGTTTTTTTACCAAATAAATAGATCTACTCGCCCACTGTGGTTGCTCTTAGGGACTTAAAGATAATCAAAAGACCCATTTGGGAGCGAAATAGGCCCTCTCTCATTCGGTCGGTTCTGCTTACCTAGGAGTTATCATATGTTTTTGCAATAAAATAGGATATATTGTAAAGTACCTATAAACATTCCGCTTTTTAATTATTAGTAAAGTACTCCCTTTTGATCGTCTGAGTTATTATTAGGTTGAAAAAAGTAATTCAATTATATTCAACTTGTTATCTTACTCATTCATCTTTTAACTCAACTACAACAATGTGTAGGGAAGAGGCACAACTGATCCAACTGCTATACTCGAAGAGCTTTATTCACTCTTGCTGATAGCAGGTCATGTTTTGGCGGACTCTGGGGAGGGAGAGACACTCTTGGTAAATTATCTGCTGTAGTATTCCTTTAAAAAGACCTGTTATTAAAAAGTCATAGATAAAATACATTGATAAAGTGCTGCAGGGCAAATAATATTCATGCTCATATACATGGATAATCTGGCACAAAGCAATGCACATACTGTTGCCATTTTCCATTCACTAATTTTTCAAGAGTAAGAGTAATACTCTTATTATTATTCCCTGGGTAGTTGTCCCATTCTTCAAAAACAACGGCTAGCATCCATGACCCTGTAAATATTTGCTTATAATCCGGGACAGAGTTACTTTATATATGCATGTGCGTGTAACCCACATTTGCAAATTTTAGAATTACGTCTTATAGTAGAAGTGCCCGTCTAGTTTATAATTCACGCATGAACCAGGATTTGAGTAACGGCTATTTATGTGATATACAGGTTCCAGATGCACTACAAACCTGTTTTATGGATGCTGGTGAAACTGAAAACCATCCCGTAGTTGTACTTTCTGGGTAAGTTTCAAAATTTTACTCAAAATGAAAATTTTCTGAAGTCCCTCACATAAAAGCACAAGTAAGGAACCAAAAGACCAGGAAGACCTAATTTTACCAGGCACCGTTTGATGCACCATTAGTTGTATACTTGTATAAGATGAAGTATTACTGTTACATATTTTTGCTAGTAAACTTGATGCTAAGGCTACCCTCTTAGAGATAAACGGCACTATAGTTAGTTTTATTTGATATTGAGAACTACAATGACATTCACTTAATACTAATAGTCTTTCTTTGGAATCCAAAACT
This sequence comes from Papaver bracteatum, assembly GCA_023529315.1. NCBI lineage: Eukaryota > Viridiplantae > Streptophyta > Magnoliopsida > Ranunculales > Papaveraceae > Papaver > Papaver bracteatum. Next base: position 48,760 of record JAJJWX010003529.1, read on the forward strand.
TTGATACCCGAATTTGGAAATGGAAATTTAAACCACATATGACATACCTATTGTATGATTCAATCTGATAATGCAAAAGTAGTCCTAGCAAAAATTACCATCATATTGTTTCTGGTGATGATATAGCAACTAGTATCATAATCTAAAGTGAACGAGGAGATCCTTAACCAGAGAGAATAGAAGATTATTTTATCTTATAAAATAATTAAAAAAAGAGATTTAAGAACTAAACATAGCAATATGAGATTGTTTAGTTCATAAAAAAGAACTAAATTAGCAATATGAGATGGATTTAAGAACCAAACTAGTATCCTTAACCAAAAATAATAGATTTTTTCTGGATAGGTTATTTAATAATTATTTTACATATACCCTCTGAGATTTAAAAAAGAGATCCTTAAACAATATACATAGCAATGGGAAAATTTAAGGAGACCAAAATATTCTCATTATGCCATAATAATGATACCAGCTCTAATTTTTAAGTAAAATAAAATAAAAATTAACATCAGGCAGCGAATAAACTAATAATTGTTTAATCCTCCTTCCCTTTATCATGCATTTTCGAATTATGAACTGCATTGTCCCGAATAATCAAGATATTTGTCAGACTCAACTCAGTCATTGTGATACCTTGTGTAAGTGTATTAGACTCGAAAGCAACATGCCCTTTCTTTTATTCCCGAATAATCAAGATATTTGTGTAAGTGCATCGTCCCGAATAATCAAGATATTTGTCAGACTCAACTCAGTCATTGCGATACCTTGTGTAAGTGTATTAGACTTGAAAGCAACATGCCCTTTCTTTTATTCCCTCCTCGGTATATCAAACCCATTCTTTGTGATTCTTGCAGCTCCATCATAAAGTTTTCCCAACTGAGTTTAGATCCTGAATTAAGAGCGGCCTTTTTTAGCCCTAGGCTTATGGAGGTAATTTAATTGTTTCGTATTTTATCTTTCAATGTAGATTGTAGAATATAATCTGCTGTATGTTGCATATATGTTCTGCCTTTTTTTTTTTTTTTTGAATATTTGAACAATGGTTGCTACAGGCGGTTATATGGTTTCTTGCAAGATGGTCTGACACATATTTAATGCCACTTGAAAGCGGAAGAGGAAATAACTGCAATCCAGCTGACAATGAATACCAGAATGGATCACAAATCTCAAGAATGGCTTTGTTAAATTTTTGTGGAGAGCACGATCAAGGAAGAGCAATTCTTGATATTATTGTTCATATTTCCATGACAACACTTACTTCATATCCTGGAGAAAATGATCTGCAGGTACCAAAATGCATCCTTTATTCTTTTCTTTTTTTTTGGGTTTGTGGTGTGGCTGTAGTTGATTGAGGGATAAAGCAAAAGTATGCATCTACTCAAGTATCTTGATAATAAATTGGTTCGAATATTGTTGTTATCACTGTAATAGAAGTCTTAAGAATATCATGATTCCTTCGTCATTGACCTTAATTGTTGGAGTAGCAGCGTGTCTGCATAAATACAGAATGTTTCTCACGGTTGATCATGTGCCTATCATAGAACGTGTGATGACTTCGGTACTTTATCTAGACAGTTGCCTGTTGAGCACCTTTAGCGCTGCATATAAAATAGGTGCACAATTCAAATTGTTTCGATTCTGGTGTGCATGCTGCTGGATTCTTGTTGAAATCAGCAAATGAAGAATGGCCATTTAGGTCAAAACAGAATCTGTAGGTGATACATATAAAGAAAATGTATTGTTTTCTTAAATCTTTGAAGAAAAACTTCTTAATTGGAGTATGTCTTTTTAGAACTGCTAGTATAGAAACAACAAACATAAAAGAGAAATTTATCTCTGCAGAGCATGTCAGAATATTATTCTGATGCCAATTGTCTTGCACACTGATTTGACTAACACATGAAACATCAAATATGCATCTTGGAATTTTGAGCATGTCAAGTGTCAACAATGTTTATTGATAAGTATATGGATTAAGAGCTGAGGTTTCAGGTTGCTCCTTTTATCTTTGCAGGCACTTGCTTGCTATTATCTACTTCCTGCACTTGTTCGGCGGAAAAATGTCTGCGTACACCTTGTTACACTGGTGAGATTTGAATTATTAATCAGCTTCCAAAACCGTAAAATGATCTGGTCCCTTCATAACCTCTATTTTACATCTTTGTCAAACTGCTGTTGAACTTCTGATGCATTTACATGCAGGATTCATGGCGTAACTTGGCAAAAGCATTTGCAAACGAGGAGAGTTTGTTTTCATTAAGTGGCCGTAATCAAGTATGAGTTTGTTTTCATTATGTTTCAACAATTGTTTCACCTGTTATCTTAATCGACTAACCAAAACTGTTTATCCTAGCGTTCACTTGCAGAAACTCTTGTCCGCTCCGCTTCTGGCATGAGGAATTCAGAGGAATCCAATCAGTGAGTTATCAATCTTAGATTCTTCACTTCTTTTTCTTATTTAAACTCCTTTATTCAAGTGTTGAACCATCAAATGATGTCGTTAAAGGTATGTGAGGGATCTCATGGGACAGATGATAGCACGCTTACTAGATTTATCTGGTAAGAACAACCTCAAATCAATTGCTCAACAGCCAGATGTTATTCTTTTGGTAAGAAAATGATAGCTTATAATGTTAATCTCAATAAATCAAAAAAATAAAATAATCTTTCATATATATATATATATATAGTTGTTTCACCAATTGCTTCGATGGAATGATTCAGGTGAGTTGTTTGTTGGATCGGCTAAGAGGAGCAGCATTAGCCACTCAACCTCGATCTCGGAAGGCAATATATGAGATGGGTCTCTCTGTGATGGGCTCTGTTCTTACGCTTCTGGAAAGCTATAAACATGAGGTATTACTCTTTTTTTTCCTATCCTATTCTTGAACATTAAAACTTGTCGTGCATTTAGTATTCCTAACTTTTCCTTGGAAAAACTGTTTTCCACCTATGCAAAGGATTTACTCATGTACGACGCTAATCCGGAACCTGCTTTTTAGTCTGCAGTTGTTTACTTGCTACTGAAATTTGTTGTTAGCTGGGTGGATGGACAAGTTGTTTTCCTGGAACCAAAAGAGACCATAGTTGTTGTAGACTTCTGCATGCGGTTGCTTCAACTTTACTCTTCCCACAACATTGGCAAGGCAAATTTTCTCACCATTTTAGTTTATGTTCTTTTAAATTCGACTTTTGAGTTCAACCATGTAGGAAGTAGGCTTTATTTTTGGCTCAAAATTTGACTGTTGTCAGTTGTCACAAATATTATATGGGTAAGGCAGGGTAGTGGATTGTCAGAATTGGCCAAATGATGAGATAGAAGGGTTGTAACCACTTATGAAGTTGCACGCCTTAATTCTTTGCCTCAAGGATAACACACAAGCAGATTAGTGGAGAAAAAAAGGTTTCTGACACTGTGAACCTAAGTCATAATACACTCTCTTTTTACACGAGCTCTTACATGATTGTCTATTTGTAGTAATCCTTTTCCAAATTAAAGTACTAAGTTCGGTCTTATAATCCAAGGTTTAAAGTCCTCATGTAATATATATTAAAACTTAGGAAACAATAGATTAATTTGGAGAATGAAATATGAGATTACTCAAATTAGAGGAGAAGGAAAGGAAATGGGCTTGTTGTTGAGTCCTACACATTAGCAAACAGGTTTGTCAAGTCTGAAATAAAGTAAAGGTGTTTTTGGATAATGAGTACAGACCCCCACAGATTTAGGCATCTGTGGACCAAGACTCCAAGGATGTGTAAAATCTCCTTTAAAGGTCTGGTCATATTTGGGTTCTCCTTAGACTCCTACTATTTGATTGGAATGACGGCCCCTTAACGCGATGAACCTAAGATTTCCCTAATAATCCTTGTTAGATTAGAAGGTTGAAAAATAATAATTTATTGATTATCATCTCCATTTGTTTTTTTATTTTTAATGACTTAGAACAGCTCTTTTATGAAATAGGTGCCTTCAATTCCCCTCAATTACGATTACTCATAATCCCATGTTATGTCCTGATGCTTGTGTTCTTTCCTGACATCGTAATCCTACTGTTCCTCAGATCTCGCTGAGTGTCTCTAGCAGCTTGCTTAGTGAAGCACAAACTGAGAAGTATAAGGATTTACGTGCTCTACTTCAGCTCATCACAAGGCTATCTTCTAAGGATATGGTAATTAATTTCTGAATTTCCATTCTACATTTTACGAAATTAATGATGACCTAACAATGTGCGCTAATAAATGCAGATAGATTTCTCTTCAGAACCAAATGAAGTAGACAGTCCCGACATTGGTCAGGTAACATATGACATACTGTTTTTCTTTAAAAGAATATTTCACAGGAGAATCTCTAACCAGGTAGCTATATGCAGGTCATCTACTTGGGTTTGCACATCGTAACTCCTCTGATATCGTTGGACTTGTTGAAATATCCTAAACTTTGCCATGATGTAAGTTACCTATCCATCATGATAAAACCATTTTGTCAATTCTGCTGAAAAGATCCTTAATGTGATGTTTCCTTTCCAGTACTTTGCGTTGCTATCGCATATGTTGGAGGTATATCCTGAGAAGGTAGCACAACTAAATGCGTCAGCCTTTGCTCATATAGCTGGAACACTCGATTCTGGTCTTCGTCAACAGGCACATCTTTTTTCTCTTCCTCCATTCTGTATTCACTAGTGCTTACATCAACAGTAAACAATTATTCACTGAAAAATTAGCTTATTTCTTTTATTTGTCAATGGATTGTTCAAGTTGTTCCAAGGCGACGACATGCAAATAATGAAGGAATTAGCCACTTTAGGAATCAGTCTTCAAGCTAACCTAAGTGAACTTTACAGAACCATTTAGTTATTATGTTTGAATTTAGCATGTTTTTTGGGAGTTGAGATTGTAACCTATCCGTCCACAGAATTCTAATCCCATGACTCGTTCTTATGATCAGAAAAAAATACTTATAATCTGAGAATGTAGTGAAACCATCCGAGGGTACTTGTTATTAGAGATATCATTGACAGGCATGCCTTTGTATCTTTGTAGTTTAGCACCAGCATATTCTTTATTATACTATACATAGTAGGGAATAGTTGCAAAAGAAACTCACATTCAAGCTAGTAAGGAACATTTGTGTGCAGTAGTTAGAACTCTGTGGGTTGTGTGGTTCACGACGCTAGATGTCACTGTATTTATAACCTTTGATTCTGATGAAGGCTAGGGATTTGCTGTGATATGGAATGTTTTGAATCTAGAAATTTCTTGTAATAGGAATCTTGCTCTGTTAAGTATTTTTCTCCTAATAAGAAGAAGAGATGTTTTTCATTTTCTTTGTTTTCTTCTCGGGGTTTAGGCTGATCAGCTGGTTGTATTTTTGACTGCTAATCTATTTGGGGTCTAGGCATCATGTAGTTGTGTTTAAACAGGTTTGCTGACATGGCATTCCTTTACTGGTTATTAAATAATGTTGCACCTTTCGGTGTTGGTTCTGCATATTGTGGTCACCCTTGATCTTCAAGTGGGGATAGGTAGAGGTCGGAGTTACATTTCACACTAACTTGTTCACGTGCCTCGTGCTTGTTTGAGGAGACAAAGCATTTTATGGTTAACTCCATTTATAGAACTAAACCTATGAAGGGGAACAAAGCATTTAATGTTAACTCCATCTGATGAAGGGGAACAAATCATTTTAGAACTAAACCTATAGTGTCATTATAGGGTGAGGATACATCTAATTCCCAGTCTGTCTGCTTTGGAGAACCCTTATTGTGTTAAGTTGCTTAGCTGCTCCTATCATAAACAATCTGAGTGATGCTTGTTCATAGCACTATACATAGTTTGCTCCGTGGTTTGGTTTTTGGTGCTTTAAAATCTTGTACTGATCTTTGTCCTTCTATATTTGGTTTTGAATTTTCACAGGACACCGAAGTTGTCAACATGTGCTTGGGAGCTCTAAATGGCCTAGCTTCTTTCCATTACAAGGAGATAATTACTGGTAAAGAGGGATTGGGCCTACATGCTGCAGGCCACACTGACCCAAGTCGTAATTCTCAGGAAGGTGTTTTAAGTCGATTTCTTCAGTCACTACTGCAGTTACTGCTCTTTGAGGATTACAGGTGATAAAATCTTCTATGTTAAATTCTAAGGCGTCATTTTTTTCCTTTTTCCGACTGAAATGGGTCAGTTTCATATAACATTTGCTCAAAACGAAATCATTAACCTTTATTTTAACATGGTATAGATCCACTTTTTCTTCATATATCTGACGCTGACTTTGTTATTAAATTCAGTACTGAACTTGTCAGCGCGGCAGCAGATGCTCTTCTGCCTCTCATTCTTTGTGAACAAGGTGTATACCAGGTAAGCTGTTTGGACCTTTTAGTCTTGTTTGACTACATACCTGACGAAGTTCTGGTGCTACATTGTCATGTATGCACCCTAGAATGCGGCCTAAGATTTTTCTTATGTGGCAGGATCTCTCGTTCTTTTTGTTGTAAAAGTTTGAAGATATGAAAGGAATGTTGTTGGATAGTTTGTTAATGCTCTGTTTTGGTTTACGTTTGTGCAGAGATTAGTGAATGAACTAATAGAGAGGCAGTCAAATCCAGCATTAATATCTAGGCTTAGGAATGCATTACAGGCTCTTACAAGCTCAAACCAACTATCATCTTCTCTCGACAGGATAAATTACCAAAAATTCAGAAAGAATGTTTACAACTTCCTGATTGAAGTCCGTGGATTTCTACGGACAATGTGATAGTATAGAACTACTCTTTAAATGTATATCTAACTAGAAATAATCCATGCCGTAAACTGGTTTGATCTTGTTTTCTTCGTGTTAAAAGAAAATATTTGTCGTGCAGCCACCTAGTTATGACTGTTACATTTTGTATCGTGCAGATCCATGACTGAAAAAACAACAACCCGGTCCTTCTTAACATATACATAAATTTATATGGAGTTATACAAATTACAACCGACTAAAAAGACTTAGGTGGAAAATCCCCGCCAACACCATCTAGGACTGTTCATTATCGGGTTACTGAAATTTTCATGATTAGATTACTCCGAAATCAAGCGGGAACTCACTTAAAATCCAAATATTACGGATCCAAAGACGTATAACGAGATAATAAGAGCAAAACCGTTGTTATTTTTGACCAAAAGAGCAAAACCGTTGATATTTTTGACCAAAAGAGCAAAACCGTTGATATTTTTGACCAAAAATCTGAACTTGCAATCTAGTGGATGTTTTCATATAATTTTGGTATAGGTTGGTAGAGTCCGACGCATAATCCAAATTTTCAGCAATGGAGGATGATGCTAAAATGAAAAAAAACTAATGGATGCTAAAATGAAAAGAAACTAATGGAAAGAAAATACACATAATTCATTCGCATAATCCAAGTTTTCAGCAGTGGAGGATGGATGCTAAAATGAAAAGAAACTAATGGAAAAAAATCCGCATAATTCATTTTTCAAAATAATAGGAGATTACTATCTAAAACTTTGTATCTTTATTTTTACCTTGTATAAGATCCACAAAGTAGACAATGATATTCAAATCATATGAAATTTTGGTATCACCCATTGAAACAAGCAAAAAAAGTAGTCTTATTTCGTTTTAATTAAGAACACACTTCCATTAATAATCCATTAGAGAAAATGATTAACTAAGAAGCTACCAACAAAATTAAGCTTCAGAGAAAAAAAAAATTAAAAAAATTAAAAGCCTACAAATCAAAAAGAAGAAACTCCATTTTGAAATTCTTGTAATAGTTTAATGCAAAGAGATTGGTAAACAAGAGTTTCACCATTTTGGACCGTTCCCCAAATTTTTTTAGTATCTTGGAACCTGCAAAAACAGAAGCAATCCAATCAAACTTAGCAGATTATTCATATATGGAGAAAATAAGAGAACTTTGATTGGCCGAAATGAATGATAAATATGCAAGAACTTAATAATCTAGGAGAACTATGTGTTAGTTCATTGAAAATTGGAAAGTGATAAACAACGAAAACTAAATAACAGTTTAGCTTCCCTCCAACGATACTGCTAGTGCTTCTTGATCCCAAAGAAATCTTTAACTACCTCACAATCTCGGTGGATTTCTGGATGAGTTTGTTAGAATACAATTATTTCCAAAGGCATATTTGGATACAAGATCTACCAAAAAAGAAAATCAAAATGTAATCAGTACATGTCATTTTCAGTCTTAGCAAAGATCTTGGTGGTGAATGGTAATATTAACATATATAACTCCTTCGTAACAAATACAAAATATTGTTTCCAAAATATATAATCAATAATATTTCCCAACATTAATACTTGAGATATCCTACTAGTACGACAACCAATATTAAATATTAACTATAGATGGTGAAATTTGGATAAGGGACAAAAGTGTCATTTCAAGACCATAAACAAAATTCAACTCTCACGGGAGAGATTAAGCCCTTGGCCCTCAAGCCACCCTTAGCCAGGATTTCTAGTATACGTCCCCGCGAGATACTGTTGATCGTGATGCCGTGGCTCCTAGCGCATGTCCTCTACGAGATACTGCTGGTCACGTAGGTTCTATAAAGCGTAAAACGTCCCCAGTATACTTATGAACTAGAAAAACCACAATTCAAGTATATCTTTGCGAGACGAAGCTGATTGTGATGCCATGATTCCTAGTATACATCCTCGACGAGATACTTCTAGTCATGTAGGCTCTGTAGATGTGTAAAAACGTCCCCGCCGGGCTTATGACCCAGAGCGGAGATATGCATATCTCCTGTAAGCACGACTCATCCTATTTGAGATCAAGGCCTGATTCCTAGTACATCATAGCGATATACACTGGTTACGTCTACTCTAGGCTCTGACTCGACTTACTGAGGTTTCCGAATAATTCCTAGGACATCCCCGCGAGATACACTGGTTATTCTGCCTCTAGGCCCTTTCTACAGATTCCTAGAACATCCTTCTGAGATACACTGGTCATATCGGCCCCATAAATATGCGCACAATTATTTCCCAGTACATCTCTGCAAGATACGCTGGTCAAAGATAAATGAGCCAAAGTCTCGAGGTGACATTAATCGGGTGTACAAAGCCTTTTCTCTCTCTTAAGGACAAGTCCCAGCTGACCACAAAGAGATTCTGTTGAGAAATCTTTGTAGAGATTTTGATCCGTCCGTAACATCTCGGAGAGATTCAAATCTATCTGCAAAATCTCTGAGAGATTTACATTTCTCCTATAAATCCCGGAGAGATTCACATCTTTCCACAAACTTTCAAATTCCTCGGGAAATCTCGGGGACGAATATTCCCTATGATAGGCATGAGACCCATGTAGAAATCGAGTCTCCTTTTCAGACTCTCCACACGAATTCCGAGGCATCCCATGCCTTTTCACGTGACTCATCCTAGTCATTATTACAAATTGGAGAATATCTCTATATCTTGGCCAAGTCGGCTAAAGAGAATATTTCTCTCTCTCAACACATCATCACAAAGGAAGACTCAACTTCACACAAATGGGGGGATAACAATTAAGGTTTTGGTCTTGCGGTCTACAACATGTGTGAGAAATACCCGGCTTATTTCTCAACGCAGAAGAGAGTAAAGGCAGTGGAATAATGAGATAAACTCAACCTAGTTTATCTCTAGATATTCCTGAAGAGACGGGAAAATTGCTCCGCACGACACAAAAATCAATCCTTATCTTCACCGACCTGAGATTAGAGAATTCAACTATAAATAGGTCCTCTATTTCTACAACCTACGATCATCTTTCTCATAACCTCTCAGAGCAATTCTTATCCAAACCCTAGAATTCTCTGATATCTCTCTTCGTTTGCTTCCCTCCCTAAGACCATCCCTAAACCTCTTCCATGTGACTGAAGCAGACTTTGAACGAAACGGCCACTGTGCATGGTTTAGGCGAATACTGTTCGTTCTCAACCTCCCATAACTCACTTTCAGAAACCCAAGAATCCCACTTTAGCCTCTCTCAGAATTTAGGTAACTATATTTTGGCGACCACAACGGGAGGTTGTCCAGTCATTCACGGTTCCAAGTTAATTCCAGCTCACAGTTATCAATCTTAATCCTGGTTACTATCTAGATGGGAAGCTTTATTAATTCTAATGAAAAATGATCTATGGAAACCAGATTTGAGCAAGACAATGAGAAACGAGGCCCTCATCCCCGACTTCTTGGTCAATCCCATAATCTAGAGGAAGATGAGATCCAGGAGGCGCCTCCCCAACTGCAAGATGGTACAACATCCACAGATACTCTTGAGATGGTAAACATTGGAACTAAGGAATCTCCTAGACCTATACCTATCATTGCGTCCATGTCATCAGAAGAACATTTACTATTGGTTGCTTTACTCAAAGAATACCAGGATATTTTCGCTTGGACTTATGAAGAGATGCCAGGGCTAGACGAAAAATTGGTAACACATCATCTTCATATAAAACCTGGATCTTAGCCAGTGAAGCAGCAGCCAAGACACTTCAGACATGAAATAGAAAAACAAATAAAAATTGAAGTACAGAAGCTGTTCACGTCCGGGTTTATCAAACATATTCAACATCCTACCTGGTTGGCGAATGTTGTACCAGTTAAGAAGAAAAATGGGCAAACAGGTGTTGTGTAGATTTCCGATATCTAAATAAGTGCTGCCCGAAATATGATTTTCCATTACCAAATATTGACATGCTAGTAGATTCCAATAGCGGCCATGCCATGTTCTCTTGTATGGATGGCTACAACGGATATAATCAACTAAAAGTGTTCGAGGGCGGTGTCAAAAAAACTGCATTCCGCACTCCCATCGGGAATTTTTATTACACCGTCATACCTTTTGGACTTAAGAACGCAGGAGTCACTTACCAAAGCGCAATGAAGACGATCTTTCACGACATGATGCATAAAAAAATAGAAGATTATGTCGACGATGTGGTTTTCAAATAAAAGACCACGGCGTCCCACTTTGAAATTTTCCGTCAGGTTTTTAAAGATGTGATAGGTGTCTAAAACACCTTATTTTATATTTAGTATTTAGTATTTATGCTTTCTTTGCTATTTTTCGTGTGAATTATGTATCTTATGTTCGCTTTTGAGTTTCATAGGTGTTTTGGAGTCATTATGAGCAAAAGAATGAGAAAACGTATATTTGGAGCTAAATGGAGCGAGAAGGTAGATTCATAGGCGAGTCATTGAGCCGTCTGAGATTGCGCAAGGAGGAAGTGAAGAATCAATTATCAGGTAGCATAGAATTAGGCTGTCGGTTATCCAAAACTGACATGCCAAATATTAATCAGGATGGCCCATATCCAAAACGGGATGCTAGAATCCATTCCCATGTATAACCCTGGATAAACTAGATCGAGTTGAAGTGATTTTTATCTTCTCTGTTAGGAATGGTTTCCATTCACCAGAGATGCTACTACGGTTCTCACCGCCGGCTAGCCATGAGTCAAATGGATCTTCACCAAGGGTTAGTCGAAGTTTCGTGACGAGAATATAAGGAAAATGATGGATCTAAGTCATGATTTTTTTCGTACAGTTCCGAGAGAAGAAATGCGAGAGAACTCATGGAGGAATATTTGAATATGAATTTGAGAGTTGTGTTGGGAATTGAAGTAATCATGAGAAGGGGTGTGATCAGGGAGAGATGGGTTCTGCTAGCTTCTATCGAATTCAGTTGTGGAGTTTTGGATGAACTGAAATGGGGATCTGGTGAAGTTAGGGTTTGGTTGTGTTCACCATGGATCAATGGGATTTGTTCTCAAGATTTGATGACTGGGTTCAAATTATGGGTTGCTGTTGGTTTTGGAAGTGTTGATACAGTAGATGTTGGTTTAATCTGAGCTGCAACAAATGAAGAAAGATGAACAAGATTGAGCAGAAATTAAAATTCAAGCTCAGATGCTGAATTAGGGAGAGTAATCAAATGGGTCGTTATGTGATTGAATTATTATTGCTTGCAGGGAAGTAGATGTGCAAAGTATCATCAACATCAAGCTCAAATATGTTATCAGTTTCTTGCACACCATGTGCTTGTAGAAAGACCTGAATGGTTTCACATCATCAATTTCAGATGCGACTAGCTCAATTCCACTAGGCTTCACCACTGCTGGTTAAGCCATGACACAAGGGGTTACAATGATCAGTGGTTGTTCTCGACAAATTTAAGTTTTGTTTTAGGAGTTGAAATGAAGAAGATCTAAATGGTACTGGTGTTGTTGTTGCAGCAATGGCTAGGTATTGAAGCCATAAGAGATGGAAATGATATGAGCTTGAGCTGAGAATATGGGTTGTTTGAGTTCGCAGCCAAGAAAGTGCCAGGAAATATGCAGGCTTGCTGGAAGAGTTGGTAGGGATTGAGCAAAATTACAGAATGAGCTTTGGATTATGGCAGCTGAATGGGTTGGAGGAATTCTGAAGTTTCTGAGAGTTTGTATGAAACTAGTGGTGCAACGGTTGAGTCAGTGCAATTAATGTTGCTATGGGTCGAGGCAAGCAGTGGTGGCTGTGAGCTGATAGGAATTGAGAATGAGATGCAACGGAGTCTGGTAGTTAGCAAGGTGGCCTGAATTACTCAGATGAATTGCAGTGGTATCTGGTGATCATGGACAGTGGGTGTTGGCAGTAGAGATATGAAGCTGCAGGTGAACTGAATTGAATATGTGATGGTGTTGTAATTTGAGTTGGCTCAGAAAGCTGGTGGAAGGTTATGGACAGAATTGCTTATGTTGTGACAGTGTTGGAGAATGGGTTTCAGGTTATAATGTTGTTATGGATTCAAATAGTTGGTAGAGGAAATGATTGCAGGGATTTGGCATGAGGCAGTGGTGTTGAGCAGAATAAGAAGAATGGATTTGTTGTGAACTGAGTTTGCAGGTGGAAGTTTGTCGATGATGATTGGCTGCAGAGAACTGAGAATAGATACTCTGAAGTCGAAAAAAAATAGAAATGGAGAAGGTGTCGATGTGGTTAATGATGGACTGGTGATGTTGGCAGCGATGTGTGATTGACGATGGAGCTCGATTTGACTGTTGTACAGGGAAGATGGTAGTGGAGAATAATGAGGATTTATAGCTGCTGAGATTACATAAAGAAGCTACAAATGGTGTTTGAATTGAGTTCATGTGCAATGGACTGTGTGTGTGTGTTATGCGAAAATGCAGGTATTGCGGATATGGTCTGATACAAGTTGGTAAGGAACTGAAGTTGCAGATGCCAGTAAGAAGTGAAGGCATTGGTAGTGATACTGAGAAGCTTAATCTGTGATGAAGAGGACAATGGTGTTGAGACTGAGGAGATGGAGTTAGAAAAGATGGTTGATTTATAGGTGATTGTGGCAATGCAACTGGTGTAAGTGGAGTTGTTGCGCAAGAACTGAGATGGTGCTGATGCCACAAGAATCAGATATTTGCAGAGACTGAAATGTGTCTGCAGGTGCAAGAACATATGCAACTGGAGTTGGTTGGTTCTGGTTGTTATAGGGAATGATTTGGCATGGCAAGCAGAGAAGGAAGTGGTATCGAGGCTCAGAAGTTGCAGTTACATGGGTTACTTCCCTGGGGGTGTGTTTGTGCTTGAATGGATTCATTAAGAGCAGAAGTGTGTTTGCTTGTAGTGATACATCCTAGTAGTCACAAGTGAGTCATGACCTTTGTTAAATTGAATTAGTGCGCTTTCCACGTTCAATTGCTTTGATTGGCCTGATTTCATAGAACTTAATGCATCTAGGGAATTAAACTTGATTAGTGCTTTTACACGTTAGGTTGTTCTCTTAGATAGAACTCATACTCGCATCTTTTAATGTGTTTGTTGATGACAAAAGGAGATTTGCGGGATATTCTTGCGATCAAGGTATCCTAGGGATTTTGATAAAAGTTGAGATTAAATATCAATTCTAGTTATTGTTAAAAAACATGTTTGTGAATGAAAACGAGATCCTTAACCAATATCTCTTCTATTTGATTTATTTGCTTATTTCTTTCTTTGCTTTTATTTTATTTTAATATATAAAATCAGAAAACCCCCGGTGTTTTATATAGGAAACCGAAACAACTTGATAACCTAGTCCTCTATGTGGGAACGATCCTTTCTTGCCCTTGCTTCATTATATATTTTGAGTAATAAGAAAGTGTAATTTATTTTTGACGCTTACGACAACGATCAAATTTTGGCGTCGTTGCCGGGGAAGGCAGCGGTTGTCATTTGTTTTTGGTTTCTTATTTTGTTTTTATTTTTTTAGCTTTTCTTATTTTTTGTTTTTGGTTTTAACCTTGTCTTGAGAACTCTTGTTTCAGATACCAATTTCTATGGACGGAGCATATTGGAACAATAGGTACGGTTATCAACCTCAACAACAATATGACAACTATCACCCTTATGGGGAGTACAATCAAAACCAATCCTTTGGTTATGATCAATACTCCACGTACCCTTTTAGTTACTCTCATAAATTCCAACCTTCTTACGGTGGGTATGTAAGTGAGCAACCACAAAGAGGGGAGAATAGTTGTGCTTTTCTTAATATTTCCTCTAGTTTGGTAGATGAGATGCAACAATTTATGGTCAACATGGAGTCAGTTTGTAGACAACCAAACATGGAAACAGTTTCATCGAATGAATGTGCTAATAGTATGTTTAGCCCAATGTCTGATCGTAGTTATGATCATTCACCCATTCAAAGGGAAGATAATTGGCATAGCAATATTGAATTAAGTAATTCTACTTTTTCTTTGTCGAATGAGTTTTACCAACAAATGGAATGCTATTTTCAAAATTTGAATGGATCACTCCAAGAGCTTCAAAAAGGTGTTTCCAATTTAAGACAAGGGATTGAAGAATGCAAAGAGGACATGCAAAATTCTGCGAAAGACAAATCTTTGGGAAGTGGTAGCCAATCTTATGATAACTATGTCAGTGACGATGATTATGGAAATACATCGCTTGAACCAATTTATGGTGACATCCCCGAGGAGTGTACAATGAATTCTTTTTGCAATCAAGGTGAAGTTGAAAAGGAATATGATGACACTAGTGTAGCTTAATCAAGCATTGATCTTTATAACGATCAAGAACCTATTCAAAAGGTAGAGCTTGAGGATGATGCAATAAGTGTTCTAAAGAAATTCCTTATGGACAGAATTGCATCCGCAGTGGAGTATGTGCCTTCTAATGAAGAAGAGTATGTTGAGAATGTGACAGCTATGACCAATATTGTGGAAGACCCAATTGAGCTTGCATATGATTGTAATGATGATGTTGATGCCGATATTTTGGTTAAGGCAGAGACGGACGAAGAATGGTTGCAAGGTTTGATAGAGGACCATGATATACAAGAGGTAAATAATTCACTTGAGTTTTTCAAGGATGAAGAGGATTCCGTGCTACAAGAGATTGTGCGAGGTTTGTATAACCCTTTGCATATTTATTCTTCTACTTTACCTCTTATTGGTTTGAATGTATGTGCTTCGAGAGTATTGTTGAATAACTTTGTTTCTCGATATCCGCCATTAGAAACATTAGATTCTCATACTATGCAGATTTTGGAACAAGAAACCGTGGAAGTACCCGACTTCTATATTCTTTATGCACTTCCAAGTGTGGACAAGAATAAGTGTGGGGGAAACTTTTATCGGTTAATAGCTTCATTTATGTTTTATATTACTAATATTTGTGTGAAGCTAGTGTTTGCAAAACGGGTGCTATGGGTGGATCCCAAACTTTTCCGATTATTGGTGTATGGGGAATTCAACTTGCATGTCGAGCTGATGGCTTTAAACCAAGCGCTAAATGGGAGGCAACCCACTGGTTTTGTGTATCTATCTCTATCTCTATCTTTTTATTTTTTAAGTCTTTTATCTTTATTTTCTTATTTTGGATATTTGCATATCAAAACTCCAACTTTTAGAGATTTTTGAACAATTTAGAATAAACACTAGCCTTTCTAAGTAGATGGAATTTTTTCTTAACGATGAGGTGTATATATTAATTGGCTGAGTTGGGATTAGATGCCAACTAAATAGCTTGTTTAGTGTTTATTCTCTATTGTTCCAAAATAACTATGAGTTGGAGTATCCGTTTTTATCATGCATTTTATTTTCTTTGTGTATATATATCATGTTATGAATTTCCCACCTTGACTTTCTTTGGACGATTCAATTTACATTGAGGACAATGTAAAGTTTAAGTGTGGGGGAGTGCTCTCATATATAGTTTTTAGCCTTGTTAGTTTTCCCTTTTGTTCATAAAAAAAATAGAAAAATAAAATAAAATTGCTTTAAACACTCCGAAACCTAGAAACATGTGCCTTTAGGATGACGCTATCAATCTAAATGGATGGAACCATCTTGGTTGGAGGAGTTGAGGAACCCATTAACTAAAAGGACAGAATTATTCAAGTGTTAGAAATTATATGATAGTTGTTACCATATCTCAGAATATCACCATATCACGTTCTATTTTTATTTTTCCATATTTATCTATTGTTATCTAAGTGATTTGGTGGGTCACTAACATCGAATTGATATTACTTCTAGGATGAAATAGAGTGATTGAGTTGCTCAAAAAAAAAGTGAAAAAGAAAAAGAAAAGAAAAGAAAAATATTATTATTATTGTGTTGAATAAAGTCGACTCCTGGTTCCCTTGTATATGCCAGTTGAGTTGATGTAGAATTAAGATTTTTGATCGCTGGTTCCCTTGTATATGCCAGTGTGTTGACACTAGAATTCAGACCAGTAGCTCAATCCAATAGGATGCATAGATTCATCTTTGTGGTGACCTTCAGACAGATATGGGAAACATCGATCACTTATTAACATTCGCAAACATCTACCTCTATATCCATCTTCTTAATATTTTCATTGTGATTGTGGTTTGTCAGATTCCGAGTATTGTGGTTTGTTTAACTTTCTAAATAGAGCTTAATTTACATATATATTAATTTGGATTCACATATGGTTACCTCCTCCAATAGCCAGTTTGGATTCGTTCATGGATTTGTCACAGGTAGTTGGAGTTGTAAATATAGGTTTTGTAGGTAGACCTCTTGTAAACCTTCACGAGACTAAAACTCATCCACTAGGGACACCTAGGGGTTCAAAGGCTTGTTATTTATTCTAAAAGTGACCGTAGCCTCGACGAGACGGAATTGTGTGTATGTTTTAGAATTTTTTTGTTTGATTTGCTCGAGGACTAGCAAAGTCTAAGTGTGGGGGAATTTGATAGGTGTCTAAAACACCTTATTTTATATTTAGTATTTATGCTTTCTTTGCTATTTTTTGTGTGAATTATGTATCTTATGTTCGCTTTTGAGTTTCATAGGTGTTTTGGAGTCATTATGAGCAAAAGAATATGAAAACGTCCATTTGGAGCTAAATGGAGCGAGAAGGTCGATTCATAGGCGAGTCATGGAGCCGTCTGAGATTGCGCAAGGAGGAAGTGAAGAATCAATTGTAAGGTAGCAGAGAATTAGGCTGCCGGTTATCCAAAACTGACATGCCAAATATTAATCAGGATGGCCCATATCCAGAACGGGATGCTAGAATCCATTCCCATGTATAACCCTGGCTAAACTAGATCGAGTTGAAGTGATTTTTATCTTCTCTGTTAGGACTGGTTTCCATTCACCAGAGCTTCTACTACTGTTCTCACCGCCGGCTAGCCATGAGTCAAATGGATCTTCACCAAGGGTTAGTCGAAGTTTCGTGGCGAGAATACAAGGAAAATGATGGATCTAAGTCACGATTGTTTCGTACAGTTCCAAGAAAAGAAAGGCGAGAGAACTCAGGGAGGAAGATTTGAATATGAATTTGAGAGTTGTGTTGGGAATTGAAGTAATCATGAGAAGGGGTGTGAGCAGGGAGAGATGGGTTCTGCTAGCTTCTGCCGAATTTAGTTGTGGAGTTTTGGATGAACTGAATTGGGGATCTGGTGAAGTTAGGGTTTGGTTGTGTTCACCATGGATCAACGGGATTTGTTCTCAAGATTTGATGACTGGGTTCGAATTATGGGTTGCTGTTGGTTTTGGAAGTGTTGATACAGTAGATGTTGGTTTAATCTGAGCTGCAAAAAATGAAGAAAGATGAACAAGATTGAGCAGAAATTGAAATTCAAGCTTAGATGCTGAATTAGGGAGAGTATTCAAATGGGTCGTTGTGTGATTGAATTATTATTTCTTGCAGGGAAGTAGATGTGCAAAGTATCATCAACAACAAGCTCAAATATGTGTTATCAGTTTCTAGCACACCAGGTGCTTGTAGAAAGACCTGAATGGTTTCACATCATCAATTTCAGCTGCGACTAGCTCAGTTCCACTAGGCTTCACCGCTGCTGGTTAATCCATGACACAAGGGGTTACAATGATCCGTGGTTGTTCTCGACAGATTTAAGTTCTGTTTTAGGAGTTGAAATGAAGAAGATCTAAATGGTACTGGTGATGTTGTTGCAGAAATGGCTAGGTATTGAAGCCATAAGAGATGTAAATGATATGAACTTGAGCTGAGCATATGGGTTGTTTGAGTTCGCAGCCAAGAAAGTGCCAGGGAATGTGCAGGCTTGCTGGAAGAGTTGGCAGGGATTAAGCAAAATTACAGAATGAGCTTTGGATTATGGCAGCTGAATGGGTTGGAGGAATTCTGAAGTTTCTGAGAGTTTGTATGAAACTGGTGGTGCAATGGTTGAGTCAGTGCAACTAATGTTGTTATTGGTTGAGGCAAGAAGTGGTGGTTGTGAGCTGATAGGAATTGAGAATGAGCTGCAACGGAGTCTGGTAGTTAACAAGGTGGCCTGAATTACTCAGCTGAATTGAAGTGGTAGATGGTGATCATGGACAGTGGGTGTTGGCAGTAGAGATGTGAAGCTGCAAGTGAACTGAATTGAATATGTGATGGTGTTGTAATTTGAGTTGGCTCAGAAAGCTGGTGGAAGGTTATGGACAGAATTGCTTATGTTGTGACAGTGTTGGAGAATGGGTTTCAGGTTATAATGCTGTTATGGATTCAAATAGTTGGTAGAGGAAATGATTGCATGGATTTGGCATAAGGCAGTGGTGTTGAGCAGAATAAGAAGAATAACTTTGTTGTGAACTGAGTTTGCAGGTGGAAGTTTGTCGATGGTGATTGGCTACAGCGGACTGAGAATAGATACTCTGAAGTTGATAGAAAATAGAAATGGAGAAGGTGTCGATGTGGTTAATGGTGAACTGGTGATCTTGGAAGCGATGTGTGATTGACGATGAAGCTCGAGTTGACTGTTGTACAAGGAAGATGGTAGTGGAGAATAATGAGGAGTTACAACTGCTGAGATTACAGAAAGAAGCTACAAATGGTGTTTGAATTGAGTTCATGTGCAATGGACTGTGTGTGTGTTGTGCGAAAATGCAGGTGATGCGGATATGGTCTAATACAAGTTGGTAAGGAACTGAAGTTGCAGATGCCAGTAAGCAGTGAAGGCATTGGTAGTGATGCTGAGAAGCTTGAGCTATGATGAAGAGGACAATGGTGTTAAGACTGAGGAGATGGATTTAGAAAAGATGGTTGATTTATAGGTGATTGTGGCAATGCAACTGGTGTAAGTGGAGTTGTTGCGCAAGAACTGAGATGGTGCTGATGCCACAAGAATCAGATATTGGCAGAGACAAAAATATGTTTGCAGGTGCAAGAACAGATGCAACTGGAGTTGGTTGGTTCTAGTTGTTATAGGGAATGATTTGGCATGGCAAGCAGAGAAGGAAGTGGTATCGAGGCTCAGAAGTTTCAATTACATGGGTTACTGCCCTGGGGGTGTGTTTGTGCTTGAATGGATTCAGCAAGAGCATAAGTGTAAGCCTGGACTGGTCAGAGTACGGCGAGTTGACTCGCCGATCCAGTAGCTAACTCAGATGGACTTGGACCTATTGGGCTTGACTTATGGGTAGGTTCAGAGACTGATTTTGAGCGTGAGCTTGGGTGACCCAGTTTTGGAAGTGAGAGAAATACATCAAGTATATAAAAGGGAGAAACTCACAGTTATTTTAGGGGTTATCTTTGATCTCATCTTCTACTTTTGTTTCTAGGGTTTAGAAAACATGAAAGCTTTTCTCTTTATTCTTGTTATGAACTCCATGAACATGAGCTAGAGTTTTATTATTGGTTAAGGTATAAGTTGGATTTCCAAGCATGGGTTTTGTTCAATAGATTAGTTTTGTCTCTATACTTTATCGATTATGATTCGCTATAAATATCGCATGTATGATTGATTTTTAGTTTCGTCAAGTTGCAAATTGGTAGAACTCGTAATCATATCTATTGCTAGTTTAGGGTTTATTATACGTAAACGTGATACACCTTGAATACAAGTAGCATAATTGTGAATATTGCTTGTAGTGATATATCCTAGTAGTCACAAGTGAGTCATGACCTTTGTTAAATTGAATTAGTGCGCTTTCCACGTTCAATTGCTTTGATTGGCCTGATTTCATAGAACTTAATGCATCTAGGGAATTAAACTTGATTAGTGCTTTTACATGTTAGGTTGTTCTCTTAGATAGAACTCATACTCGCATCTTTTAATGTGTTTGTTGATGACAAAAGGATATTTACGGGATATTCTTGCGATCAAGGTATCCTAGGGATTTTGATAAAAGTTGAGATTAAATATCAATTCTAGTTATTGTTAAAAAGCATGTTTGTGAATGAAAACGATATCCTTAACCAATATCTCTTCTATTTGATTTGTTTGCTTATTTCTTTCTTTGCTTTTATTTTATTTTAATATATAAAAATCAGAAAACCCCCGGTGTTTTATATAGGAAACTGAAACAACTTGACAACCTAGTCCTCTCTGTGGGAACGATCCTTTCTTTCCCTTGCTTCATTATATATTTTGAGTAGTAAGAAAGTGTAATTTATTTTTGACGCCTACGACAACGATCAAGATGCATGAGGTACAATCTTCAGATGAACCCCTTAAAATACGCTTTTGGGGTCTCCTCCGGAAAGTTTTTAGGGTTCCAGGTGACGGAGGAAGGGATTAAGGTGGATCCCAGTAAATCTCAAGCGATGGCCACTATGACCCCGCCGCAAACGGTGAGAGAACTTAAAAGTTTCATAGGGAAAGTTTCGTACATTCGGCGATTCATTCCAGGCTTGGCCCAGTTCGTGGATGCCTTTGTTCCTTTGCTTAAAAAATATTCTCAATTTAGTTGGATTTCCTCCCAACAGCACGCCTTCGAACAGATTCAACGATTGTTACTCTCACCTAACGTCATGAAAGCTCCACTGCAGGGATGGCCATTACTTCAATACACGGCTTCGAGTGATACAAAAATTGGTGCTTTGCTCGCTCAAGAGGATTGTTAGAGCACTGCTCGGTGAAACTCGCAATCATTGCTATCTCAAGCTTGTTAGCAAGTTTATTTGCCAAAACTATTAGTCTTGATTTCTAGTATACTTATAGATAAGTCTCGGATTAGGATAGAAAGTGTAGTTGAGCATTAGACTACACGGAGTTTATCGATTGAAGAAGAATAACTACTGAGGGGAGCTTGTGTAACTTCATCAACAAAATGTATGTGGATACTTGAACTCATCTATCACTCAAAAGTCTATCTACTCTATCTCCTATTTGGTACAGTCGTATAGCTATATAGACTTCGATTATACACATTTGAAATTTCGAGCTGAGTTTAACTCGCTTACATATTTCTCGAAATATGTGTTAGTAAGCTTTCACTTTAACCAAGTTCATCATATACTCTTGACGAAAGTCAAAAGATGATCATGTGAAAATCGCCTGGTAACATCTTATATGATTTGTGTGAGACAGTCATTTGATGTAGACTCAAAATGTTTCGTATTGATCATTCGATCACTTGAAAATTGCTTTGAAGCTAATAGTTTTTATGAGATAGCTATTCCCTTCTTCCAAGAATATTTCAATGGTTGAAATGAGAGTTAAGAACAATTGATTTAAGCATAGTATGTGTACTTGCATATATGTAATCCATGTCCTGGAACCATGGTATGCATACCCGTATGCGTACTGGTTGGTTTGTGAAGTCCGGGAACCTGGTATGCAAACCGGTACGTGTACCAGCGTAAGGTCCAGGTTCGGGAATATCTGTTGAGTTTGGAAGGTATGCGCACCAGTTCGCGTATTGGAAAAACCCAAACTTGGTCCGGCTACTTAGGTACGCATACCCGTACACATACCTAAGTAAATGATATTCTAAAATCGGTTTGTTCATGAACTAATACATTTATATAATAAGGAATGCAAACCGTGGATATAATGCTCATGACTTGATTTGAGTGAATCAAAATCGATTTTTCTTCATTTGTGTCTTGTATACTTCTATGAGAATATAAACAATTGAACAACTCTAGAACTAGTTTTATTTGAGTCATTTGAACTAGTTATGGTTAAGATGAATGAGGTTGATATGAAAGTGTTCATATGGCTAACTTCAGTTAACTATTGTTAAGCCAAAAAGGTGTACACGTTTAGGTACGGTTACTCATATCTAAATGAAGGTACGTTTCATTTGTGTGTAACAAGCTAAGTTCAATCTAACGGTTGAAATATATTAGCTTGAGTCTAATCCAGTTTTCATCTAACAGTGAATATTTAATGCTTTGTTACCAAGGTAACATTGATTGCAAACCCTGATTTGAAGACTATATAAAGGAGAACTCTAGCAACTGGGAAACCTAATCCCCACACCTCATGTGTGATGCTAGTTTCGACTAGAGTCGATTCTCCTTTAACCTTAGGTTTTTCACGAAACCCTGTAGGTTAATGACTTAAAGACTTCATTGGGATTGTGAAGCTAGACCCAACTATTTTATTTGTAGTTGCATGATCTGATCTTGATGTTTCTATCATGATTGAGTACTATCTTCTCTAAGATTGGCTCGAGGTTTAATCTACGATAGGCAAGATAAAAAGTAGTCACAAACATCTTCGTCTCATCGTTTGTGATTCCACAATATCTTGTTTCACTACCATACAATTAAGATTATTGTGAGGTGATTGATATTTCTAGGTTGTTCTTCGGGAATATAAGTCTGGTATATCAATTGGTTCATGTTCACCTTGATTTATCAAAAGACGGAACAAAAATCATAGGTTTATCTGTGGGAGACAGATTTATCTATACAATAGACTTTTCTATGTGAGACATATTTGTTTATCAAGTCTTCGACTTTGGGTCGTATCAACTCTAAGTTGTGGGTGAGATCAGCTAAGGGAATCAAGTGCGTAGAGTCCTGATGGGATTCAGAGACGTAAGGAGCGCAGTTGTACCTTGATCAGTGTGAGATTGGTTAGGGATCAACTACATTCCAGTCCGAAGTTAACTTGGAGTAGGCTAGTGTGTGTAGCGGCTTAATATAGTGTGGTGTTCAAATATGGACTAGGTCCTGGGGTTTTTCTGCATTTGCGGTTTCCTCGTTAACAAAATTTCTGGTGTCTGTTAATGTAGTTTTGAATACTGGTAAGTAAGGTTGTCGTTCATTCGGACTTGTTGGAATTGATTTTAGGATTTAATAAGCTGAAATAAAAGAAAAATATGTACACAATATTGTCACAAGATGAAGAGAGGTGCTAGGGACTCAGGATTCCGCCAATCTCATAATAAAAGGTTCAAATTTTAATTATTTTAACAATTATCACTCAACAAATAAAACAACATGGACTCTTATTTTTGCCAAGGTAGATTCTCAAAATATTAGTTATAAATCGTAAGCATAGGACATCAAACATCTAAGCAAGCATGACCCATCTAATAAAATGATAACTAATTAATTCAAATCATAATTCTATTTTAATTAGTGCAAAAGTCATGTAAAGAATTAATTAAACTTACCCATGTATGAAATTCGGCTTCCTCCGTCGTCCCAGTGTTGGGTTCTAGCTCCGCATGGTGAAAACACGCTCAAAGGAATTTTTCAGTGCTCAAAAAGGTGTTTGCAAGAGGAAAGAGACTAAATCAGTGTGTTTGTAACAGATATAACTGTTACAGAACCCATCGTTACAGAGAAACACTAACAGACTGTTGCGAACTCGAAATAATTGTTACATAAATTGTTACAAAGTTATTATATTTGAATGTATAGGCAACGGTTTCTGCGACTGTCTAAATATGTTGTTTTTTGTTCTTCTTCCTCTTCTTCGCCTGAAAGTGCAGAGCTCGTCTGCAACTTCTTCTATGAATCATAAATTCACCCTTAACTCTCTCCATCATCTCTTCCGACTTCAGGACACTCTATTTATACTCACAGGACCCGTATATCTCGCTGTAAATGCAAATAATCTTTCCAAATCTTCTCATTCACTCTCGGGAATAATTCCATTTGTTTCTCTCCTACATGCGCCTGTAGGTGTCTAACACACTCCAACTCAATGCAACACGACTCAGAGACATTTAACATGCTACTTCCACAAGATTTCTTCCCAAAATAATCAACCAAAAGCCCGAGATATCATCAAGATACTACCTCCCTCTGTTTTGCTTAATATCATGGAAATCGTCTTTATATTCAAATTCAAGACACATACCTCCCATGTTTAGATAAAACAGGGTCAAAGAAATCCAAACACAGAAAGAAATCCGATTAAATCTCTTCCCAAATCAGTCCAAAATATTCTGCAGGAACTAAAAATTCGAACTGAATCTTCCCGCCCAAAACTGTTTCGCGTGAAGAAAATGAAGAGCTTCCCGTATCCAATTGTTGGGTACTGTTAACACTTGGGTGACCTGGGGATGCCCTTATCCAAAATGAGGGTGCCTTTAGTATTTTTCTCCCGGGGGGTCCAAATAACACTTTTTGAGAAACTTTTTCCACACAAGTGTATTTCTCCAAAAACACCTACACAAACATAAAAACACCATAATAAGTACAAATTCAAGCATTAACAATTGAGACACTGAGGACAATTCAGACACAAAAATGTGTCTATCAAATACCCCCAAACTTATTATTTGCTAGTCCTCAAACAAATCTAATCTAGAAAATAAAATGACTACACTTAACACGTGCAACAAGCCATTAAACCGCTAGGTGGCCCTAGTGGAGGAGTGTTGTCTCCGGAGGGTTTACCAGAGGTGTACCCACAAAACCTTTACTCCAGACCCTATCTATATACGCATAACCTTAGAAGGCACTAAAGAATCTCCTTGGTTGGCATACTTATTAACTACAGGAGGAAGAACCCTGATGAGAAATTCCAATTGATGTACACGAGTTTGCACTCAAGCATACTAAAATTCATATAAAGTGACAGAGCTCTACTCAGGTAGTTTTCGAACATCATAAACCGGAGTCAACCAATCACATGGATAGATTAAGAAGATAGATGTAGAGAAAAACGTGGATGATGTTGACTAAGGTGAACCTATCCTAATGGACTGAGATACTGGTCTGGACTAATATCAACACACTGGCATATACAAGTGAACCAGTGGTTGATAATCCTAACTCTAGGTCAACTCAGCTGGCATATCCAAGGGTACCAGTGGTCGACTTTATTGTATTTATTCCGGTTGGTCTAGTGGTCTAGTCTCATATTTTTTTTTAATATATATATCAGTCACTCTATTTCACCCTAGCAATGGTAATTAAAAAGGAAAAAAGAAGTGATCAGGATTCTTTCGATGTTTCCATCACGAGGATATGGCGAAACTACCATCTATTCTTGTAACACCTGAGCTATGTGCTTTTATGAATAGACTCTATATATGTTTCCATCTAATTAGATTGGTTCCTCAACCCCTACAACCAAAATGTTCCCATCCACTTAGATTGGTTAGTGCCAACCTTAATAAGCATAAATTTCTAGACTCTGGAGTTTATTAATGCAACTAAAAAGTTTCTCTTATACCCCCAAACTTAAGTCTAACATTGTCCTCAATGTTCTAAAGATAAAATTAAAAACATGAACAAGGAGAAACTATTACCATTTGAAGCAAAAGAGTTAAGGAAAGATATTACTGTGTTGCATGAATATTGGGTTACCTCCCAAGAAGTGCTAAGTTTAAAGTCTTTAGCCAGACATCAGATGGAATTAGTCACCTCATAGGATCATATAGCAACAGCCGGAATAACTGCGAATCATCTGGATCAAAAAGTTCTAACCACAAGAAGAGGAGACTGCAACAGATTAGGAAGATATCCAACACACCCTTATCTATTATTTTGTTTAAGACAACTACATCTAGTTGTGGTTTGGGTTCAGGCTCTATAAAAGGGTCTAGATAAAAAGTTTTCATCGGCTGGATTTCCTCAAAGGCAGTATCATGAAGATCAGGTTCTAGAGTCTGGAAATACTCAATTAAGAACTTAGAAGCATATAACAATAACCTGAATAACTGGGGATCCTCTAAGTCAATCAAACTTGACTCATACAGTTGACCACAATATTGGTCATTCTTAAGCAAATATGTCGACCTTAATCTCCTAAAGTAATTAGGTTTAGTCTCAAAACTTAATAATTGACACATCTGAAACGTGTACGTTCCCACAATTGGAAGGAAGGTTTTTGGTAGGAAAACAAAGTCAATTGTGGTATCATAGCCTGGGTTAACCACATCAACCAGAGGATGGGTTTCTAACAACTGAACTTCTTTATGGACACAACTAGGTTCAGGAAAAAGTGTATGAAGATAATCTTTTAAAATGGTTGAGGCACATATGTCAAGTCCCAAGTTAGGGACCTTTCTAAGAGTTAAGGAACATGGAGAATGATAATCACCCCCAAACTTAGAGTTTTCAGTGTCTCTAAAAAGACTAGTCACAACTTCCTTAATTTCAAGGTCATCTGATTCCTGAAAATGGCCAATTGATTCTTCTAAGTCAGGTACATCCTCACTCATCTCTACGAGTTCATTTTCTTTTTCTAAGTCTATTGTTTCTAAATCGCTAGACTCAAAATATACTCGTTCCTCTAAACCATCATTGGCTTCGTAATCAAAAGAAAATACTACATCGTCTAAAACGGGGGTATCTCTAGTCAAATCCTCATCCTTTTGAATAGGTGAATAATTATTAAAATTATTGGGATTTGAACCAGAAATAATATTATTTTCTTGAAGGTCAAAATTTGAAGTAGCAAATTCCTGATTATTATGCCTACATATTTCAGATTCTTCATCGACACTATCCTCATAATAATCATCATAATAACATAAAATTAGTTGAACCTCATCTAAAAAATTAGTGTCTCCAATTCTATCCCCGTCATCTTGATTAGGTGAATAGTATATATCCTCATTTTCAAGGGTGAAACTGGGAACACTCTGTTGGAAATTCATATTATTTCGAGCAATTCTTTCGTTCGTATCATCTATCCGCTTGAGGGTATCTTCTAATGAAGGTTCACTCATTATTGTAGTTCTTTCGTCCATAACTATACCATTTATCTCAGCTAACTTACGTGTCGACTCAGTTAACTTCCTGAGGGACTATTCTAAAGAAGGAGTAGGAACAGAAGGATCATAAAAAGGACTACTTTTTAATAGTTTGATTGTATCCTCTAGAGATGAAGAACTACTATTATAATCTTCTTGCTCGTAAGACTGATGCACATGTGGATAGTAATTGGGCTCACCATGGTATGACCCATAACCTTCAAAAGGTTGGCGTTCCCAACCACTATTCACAATACGGTCATAAAAAGAGTGGTGTCCAAATTTTTCAATTGGATATTCATATTCATTGTGATGGATATTATAATACCAGTTTGACATCCTAACTGCAAGGGAATTATACACAAGCACAAACAAGGATGACTCTACCACAACAAACCTACTGATTTCTAGCAAAAAAAAAGCATGATGGCTCCACTTAGATTGTTTCTAGACCAGCTTCTAATCCTTCGAAAGAGAATTCGTTACAATTTAATCAAACCCCTATGGAATCAATCCAAGTCAAATTAAGTTGAATAGAGGCGAGGGAAGCTGCATGGATATTTGATACCCAAGGCCTCACTGTATTATAATGCGGCGCAGTCACGCATTCAACTCACATAAACCATCATGAACTTCGAAGTATGCTTAAAAGAGTAACCAATATTTTTCGAATGACTTTCCTATTAAGCTCGTTACCCTATCGGTCTCGTTCTAGTCAGTATTTTAAGCTTAGGTTCGCACTTGGCATCGTTTTCCTTGTAGGACCAGAATATCGCTACATCTATTTTCTGCGAGATTAACAACACTTTACAGCGAGCATCACCGCAAGATTTTATATCAACATTTCACGAGTGTCACAAAATCCTTCAAAAGAGAGACGAAATACCTGATGACTGAAGAAAATTTGAGAAAAGCATGTTAATTCTGCGATGGTTACAAAACTTGCGAGATTTAACATTGTAATTATCGCGGTACAATCGCAGAATCAACCCGAAATAAGAGGAAAACTTAGCTGTCATCCACTATGTAACTACCCTATAAATAAAGACTCAATGTATTCAGAAAAGGATGATGTATTTTTTGAAAATTAAGAAAGTCTTAAGGAGATAGAAATTTCAAGAGAATAGTTGTAATCTTGAATTCTTCCATTTCTGTAAACATTTTTGAAACCAAAATAATAAAGTGTCGTTTTTTATCTTCAATTATGAGTTGATTATAGCAAAATCTTAACAAGGGTGTAGTGTGGGAAATCCTGCAACTATATTTTGGCTCCCGAAACAGGGAGAATCAAGCTAAAAAATCTTTAATTACAATTTGAGGATTTGAAGAAATTGTTAGAGTTGAAGAAATGGCTAGAAGAAGAAGAAATACATCAGAACCACCAACAACTGTAAGGAGGAGTAAAAGACTTGCAGGAGAAGAAACAAATGAATTAGGAGAATTTTCAAGGATAAGAACAAGAAGAAATAGAACAAAGATTGAAGGAGAAGATCAAATTCCACAACCTAATCGACAAACACCGATACAAAATAGAAATGTGGATTATGATAGAGTGAGTGTGCATACTTGGATATCAGATTCGATGGAAGATGTAGAAGATCAACTATTAATGGACGGAAGAAGAGAAGAAAGAAATCAAAGAATGATTGAAGGATTAATTCACGGAGAAGGAGAAAATGAAACAGCAGGTGATCCAAGACAAAGAATACAAGAGGAAAGAAGGTTAGAGGCGGAAGAACGTGCAAATTTAACAAGACAAAATCACGAGTTAAGAATGGAGAATTTGAGGTTGCAAAATAAAAGATCAAGAAGTACTGCTAGATCGAATTCAAGATCATTAAGAGAATAATTAAGGCAAAATTCTCCAATAAGAAATGCTATAGGAAATATCCAGGAGGAAATGCAAAATCCAAATGAAGAACAACGTCATGGAGAAGAAGAGGTAATGGAAGATCGCTATGATCCGCGTGGCGAAAATTTGGCTAATAGATTTAACAACAGAAATCAAGAGGGAAGAGACAACCAAAATGATAAAGATAATCCAGAAGAGGGTAGGAGGATATTACATGGGCGAGAGATCCAAAGAAATCGAAGAATAATTGAGGAAGAAATTGAGAGACATTATGCTGAACAAGCACGATTAGCTCGCGAGAGAGAAAAATTAAGGGAAAAAGTTGAAGAACAAGAATTACAAGAGGCGGTACGACAGAATGACCATGAAAATCGAGAAAGGAGACGTACAAAAAATCGTTATAATAATAATATCCAGGAAGATTATGATAGAATACAACGGAGAATAGAAAGACAGCGAAGAGAAATGATGAGAAATGAAGAAATTCGCAGAGAAGTTCAGATGCGATTGCAAGAAGAAGGTGAATCAGAAGATCGCAGAAGAAGGAATGTGGGTGTAGATGAAGACACACAAAATCTCGCAAGACAAGAGGTACATGAACGCAGAAGAAGGGAATCTGCATTAAAAAGACCGATGGAACCAAATTCGATGGCGAATGAGCAAATTTTAAGAGAATTAGCAGAGATAAGGGGAATAATAAATAATAGAAGAGAAGAAGGTATAAGGAAACTCGATGAAGCTATTGAAGAAGCTGCGAGAACTCCATTCACTCAAGAAGTACAGTTAAGAGGAATACCTCAAAAGTGCAACTTACCAGCATTAACCAGCATTTTTGATGGAACTACCTGTGTTGTACAACATGTTAAGGCTTATGTTAGGTGTATGCTGCAATGGGAGAATCATGATACTATATTGTGCAAGTATTTTGCATCTAGCTTAACGGGCGAGGCGCTAAAATGGTTTTAGGGATTGCCAAAAAACACTATCACTTCTTTTGATCATCTACAAGCCACATTTCTGGGAGCATATATAAGCAACAATTCATCGCGGCCAGGTATTGAAGATGTGTTTGGATTGAAATAAAGGGTTGGTGAGAGTCTGAAACATTTAACCATAAGATGGAAGACAATGTGCAGTGATATGGAAGGAAGAGTAGACAAGAGATATCTTATCTTGTCTTATATCAATGCAATGTTCGCGACCAATCTATTGTACATACAGATTTTCAGAGTCAAGAATACAATCACTATGACTGAACTTCGAGAGATACAAGAAGAGTATATTGCTTTGGAGGAGAAACAAAATGATATGGAATCATATCAAATCGCGAATACCAGTTCAGTAGCAGCAAATGGGAGTTTACTTCCTAAAATGATTAACAATGTGGCGAGAAGCTCGCAAACACAACAAGAGAAAGTGGAGATTGATAACCAGCAGAAGTTGGTAGCTATGGGCACTCGAGATCAAGAAGAATATGAAAGGGAGAATAATTATTACAATCGCGTTGGGAATAATAAGATTCAAAGGCTTGATCAGCCGCAAGAAACTTATGGTGGACAGAGACAAAACAATTTTAGAAGCCAAGGAAATTAGAAGATCATATGGGAAGAAATTAAGATGCCTCCTCTAAATGCTTGTATATAAAAAATCTGGGAAGCTATCATTTTGATGGAAAATATACCATCTCCATGGAATATGGGAAAAGAACCACATCCTAATAATCGTAGCCAAGAATTTTGTCCTTACCATCACTTTCATGGTCACACAGTAAATGATTGCAGGAATGTCAAGAGAATAATTTTAAGGATAATTGACCAAGGAAAGCTAAACCACTTTTTAGTAGGATATCCACAATCTCAGCGATTGCCTCCAGCACCAGAAATTCGCAGGGTAAATACTGTAAAAGGAGCAGAATCATTCGTAATAGAAGTTGGGGCTAAAGAAAAGAATTTGTTTTGTAATTCCATTGTGCATTCACACAGGACTATATAGGATTTCCATGACAATGTTTTAAGCAGGGTCTTCGCGAGAGACACAGATGGAAGAGAGATATTGAATATCGCGAGAGCCTCGCCGTTAGAAGAATGGCAGAAGCAAACTATATCTTTCACTGCACAAGAAGTACCAGAGCCTGGTGAGCAGCATGATAACCCATTGGTAGTAAGGTTAGATATAAATCCCAAGCAAGTAGTAGAGGAAGATGAAGAAAATTATAACGAAAATGAAGATTCTTGGGATATCAATAGAGTTCTAATAGACACAGGGAGTTTAGTTGATATATTATTTTATCATACCTGTAGTCGCAGGATTTCCCACACTACACCCTTGTCAAGAATCTATGAAAATCAAGTCATAATTGAGAATGAACAACAACACTTTTATTAATTCACTTTCAGGAAGATTTACAAGAAATATCAAAACTCAGAAGCACAACTTTTCTTTCTGGAGTTTCTCTCTCCTCAAAACTCTCTCAACTCTCAAAAATACATCATCCTTTTCTAGATTTAGTCGAATCCTTTATATAGTAAAATACATAGTGGAAGACAGCTAAGATTTCCCCTTAATTCGGATCTACTCTGCGATCTCATCGCCATAACTTTAGTCTTCACCATCGCTAATTTTGTTACCATCGTGAAGCAAACTTATTCTTCTCATATATATTCAGTTGTTAACCGTTATATTACTCTTTTATGACACTCGCCAAATGTCGTTGAAGAATCTTGCGATTCTCTCATCAAAGTGTTGTTAATACTTTGTAGAAATGTTTGGGTTTCTCGCAGAAGTATCGTTTCCATCGCGAGAATATTGTTGTGGCGATATTCTGGTCCTATATCTTGCCTCTTCTCATGTCTTTTCTGCGAAGAAGAAAAGATCATGAGAATCAAAATGCTGCAACTACTTATCTTTTCATTATCATCTTTGCTCTGACACGTTTCTATGTTTCTTCACCTGCTGTATCCATGCAATTTCTCCTTCCAATCAACATTTGACACGTTGATTTAAACCGCTACGATTTGACCGTTCATGTCCTCTCGTTACATTAATTGCATTTATTTTCTCGAGCAATCTCTTCCTCTATAAATACCTCTCTCATTCTTCTCTTTTCCTCTTTTTACTTTCTTCTTCATTCTTCTTCTCTGCAACTTTACTGTTCTTTCGTAAATTGTGCATTTATTATTCTCGCGATTTCTTCTTTTTCAATTTCTTCCTTCATTCCCATACTTCAAAAATGGTGGATGCTGGTGCTAAAAATTTGACTGTGTTTAATGAGATGAGATAAAATCTCAAAAACAAAGGTTTTACTTTGTCAACAATTCCAGGTCAAGATTTTAAATCTGAACTTTCTGTCAAGTTATTTTCTGAACATCAACTTTCTCGCAATAAAATTATAGTATCGCTAGGTCAACTTGAATCTGGCCTTCCAATTCCACTTTATGACCCAGAACTTCCCTTGTTTTATCAAATAATTTCTCATGAGAAATTTTCACGAGTAGTGTATCAATTAGGTGGAGATTGTATTAGATTATTACTTGAATATGCCTCTCGCGGTGCTAATAAAGGTTCTCGTTATCCTGATGATGCGAAAAATCCTAAATTCAAAGATGTTCCCATCATTCTTGCGATGTATACTGTGGAAAATTTCTTTATCAATTATGACATAATTCCCATGAAAAGAGATCGCACTCGCTGGGGATTCCGCTTACAGAAGAAAGATAAAATCGCTGAAGATAAAATTGTCATGTTAGATATTGATTTTCATACAAAAACCAATCAAGGTCCTCGCCATTCTAATGATGATAAGTGGTTTATTTTTCCATTACTTCTTGAAGGAGATTATATCTCTGGTTCTCTCGCATTGCCCGTGAATCTTCAAGAATATCAGCCATGGGTCTTTAGTTGGCCTGAAAAATCTAAAGAAGTATATATCCTCTCAACTTTTGCATTATTATTATTCACTATCTTCCTTATATTTTTACATCCTCGCTAATCTCTTTGATTTTTCTTAGATTGACAGAATGAAACACATTTATAAGCTCTTTAGAAAATCCAACACTCTCTTAGCTCTGAGATCCTTCACAGATGAAGTAAGAAATATTCTTTTAATTATTTTAACAATATATTGTTGCCCCTATTTCTTATCTTTATTTGTGCTCGCAGGTGATTGAAGAGCTTGAACCCTTAGAACCAAAACCCAAGGGAAAATCTTCTACTGATCGCAAAGGAAAATCTACTGCCTCTGCTAAAGAAAAGCCTATTGCCCCTCATGATGATAAATCTGGCGATCCTCCTTCAAAGAAAAGAAAAACTCAACATTCTTCTTCTTCAACTCCTCAATCTACTCCTGATGACCTAAATGTTGATGTAGATAAAGATAATGAGGATAAATTTGATGTTGATAATGGTGCTCCTTCCATGGTGAATTCTTCTCCTTTTGAGTCTTCCATGGCTCAGCTATCTAATTTTTGCGGAGACGAAGCTATTACCAAAATATCTCAGTCTCTCGCTAACATTTATGATGCTCCTATCTTAGCTGATAATGCTTCTCTTCGCGGAGTTTCAAGATCTCTGACTCCTAGTCTCTTGAATTCTCTTGGTATACTAGTATGTTTCCTCTTGTTTATTTTTGTATTTATTTCTTCGCCAAACTTCTTCGCCAAATATTAATTTACATAACCCTCTCGCAGGTTGGAAGGGCTTATTTTGCTGTTGCCTCTGATCTAGATAAAAGATGTGCCAACTCTGAAAAGAAAGCTGCCAAACTTTGCGAGGATAAAGAAAAATTAGAATATGAAGTTATTGAGCTTCGCAAGAAGAATAAACAGCTGGAGACGGAAGCTTCTGTTGATAAGCAAAAGATCTCTGATCTTGATAGAGCTAACCAACAACTCTATGGTATGACTGATTTCCTTTCTCTCTTAATTCTTTTTACTTTATCACAGCTTATTCAAGCAACCACTTTTAACTTGCAGATATTTATGGTCTTACTGACGAGGCTATACTCTTTCAATCTTTCCCTGAACCTGTAGATGATCATACTCTTGTCGCCTGTCTTAATAATTCTTTAAGTAACTTCTCAGATGATAAGATTAAATCCTTCTCCATAGATGAACTTAGATCCAAGCTTAATCTTTTAAAAATTGAACACAGATTCAATTTAGGTCCGACTGATAGATATAAGCGCTTTTATCTTGATTCAAAGAAAGAAATAGATAGATTAAGACAAAAGAATAGCGATCTTATTGACGAGAAAGATCTTGCTATAAAAAGGGGATCCAAGACCCTAGCATACTTTCATAAAACTCTCCTTGATGTTCAAATGGACAGAGATAAACTTATCCGCGAGAATGAAGATCTTCTTGCGAGGGAGACTCAAGTTCGATCTCGTCTCCTTATTAATAGCGATGACGAATTTGCTTGGGCTGCGAAGGTTCTTGATAATGCCAGGAATGACCTAGGTGTAAATGTTATCCTTCAACTTGAACAAGCAGCTTTAATTAGGGATATGATTTCTAAAAGAGAAGGTTGTTAACTTGTTCAAATCTTGCTAATTTTTTATTTTAATATTCTTCTTGATAAAGATTCTAATTCGTTTTCACGTTCTCGCAGTTGTTGAAGGGAATTATCGCAATAGATTTCAAGAACTTGAAGATGAAAAACATCAACTCGTGACCAAACTTACTACTCGCAATGAGAAGTATTCAAGATTGAAGGACCATCTCAAAATTATTACTGCTAATTTTAACAGATCTCTTGTTATTACTCGCAATAAATTCATTAAGTTGGTTTGTGATGATCATAATATCTCCCATTATGCATATCCTGATCTAGAAGAAGAAATCCCAGGAGAAATTCCAAGACCTGCTATCTCTGATAGCGAAGCTGAAGATTCTAGCGATGAAGACAGTATTGGTGATGATGAACAAGAAGAAAATTCTGACGATGAAGAGAAATCTGACAATGGCGAAGGGAAAAGATCTGGCGATGAGAATAAGAAATATGACGATGAAGATGGTGATTAGTCTAATTATTTTGCTGCTTCTTTTGTCTTCTTTGTATAATTATTTCCTCTTTTTTGTAATTAGCTGTGAGTTTCTTCGCTATTAAAAACTCCTTTTGCTTCTATCTGTATGAATCAAAAAACAATTCTCTTCTGCAAAGCAATCAATATAATTGTTATCTTTTAATGATCTGTATAAGTATGTTACTTAGTAAATGCAATTTTATCATATGCTAGATGAATAATAATTTCATCATTCTGTGCATTCCCATACTTGCCTCTAATATTCATCTGCAATAAGAGAAAATTGCATAAAGATTAAATATTAGTTGTAGTAAAAATATATTACGCTTTAGTACTGGCGATAAATTATGCCTCAGTACTTGCGAAATTTCATAAATACTGCGAGCAGGATCGCAATAATCTTTTGGTCTTATTATGCCTTCCTAGTTAAAGGTCTTATTTTTCCAACTTTTTCATTTTTCTGCAACAAAATCGCAGGACGTCTTTACATTTGCATGTATCGACCCATTGATCTTGTCTTATCAGTATTGCTTGATTATATTGCGACAATATGACAAGTCTAAGTTCTCTCGCGAGATCAAATCCTCGTGACATTGCCGTCTTGCGATGAAATCGCAGGATGTCTTTACATTTTCATGCAAAAACCCATTGATCTCATCTTAACTTTTTCTCTTTAGGCTTTTTGCCTTTGTATAATTTTCGTCACGCGACAATATGATAGGCCTAAATGATCTTGCGATCATAAAGACCCATGACATTGCCATCTTAAGACACTTATCAGCTCCCTAATGGAGGGTAACGCCCTTATCTTCCCCCTGGTTGCCCCTTCAAGGAGGGCACATTGGCCATACAAGACTAGCTCCTCCCATCCAGATTTACCAACAACCAGCTGTTTTCGCAGCCTCTTGTCCTTTATGCCTATATGGCTTATAGTTACAAAACTGCACCCTAAGTGGGGTTTTCTTCAGGCCAAGTGCATCATAGCCAAGACTTACCAAGAATGGCAAGGGAGTTTCGTACGCCCTTGGAACCCTTGGCTCAACCGTGTACCTCGGCGCCTTGGTCATACTTTTCACTTCTTGGAAGAGATTCTCGGTCGTCCAACCAAGGTATAACCATATATAGTTGTAAATCCAAGATCTCTCTCCCGGATAGGTTTTCTTTAACCCCAACATCTGCATGACTCAGGATCGAGGAGCGGTATAACCTTACCCCTGAATCATGTCAAGAGATACCCCCTCCTATGACGTGCTATTAGGTCTTACATTTTCCTCTTGCGAAATTTTATTCGCGAACTAGGGTGCACGCCATAAAGGTTCGTCCCATTCTTTAATCTCTGCGAAATTTTATTCGTGCTTCTCGCGAGTATTTTAACTCTGATAGAATTTCATAACTTTGTAAAATCTTGCGATTCTTTAAAGCAGAATATTTTGTTCAATTACAAATTCTTCAAACAAATCATCATCCATAAAGTTCTCTAAAGTTCATTACTTTACCTCTTCTACTTACTATTTTCTGATTCTGCTTTTCTGCTACGTTTTACTGTTGTTTCTTTTTCTGCGAGACGCTTGTCACCAGCTTGCACATCCTCTTTCTGCTCTATTGTATCAATCATTAATCTTTCAAATCTCTGTTGTTGTTTGATTTTGCACTTCCAATTGCTATTCTTTTCAGTTCTTTCTTCGCAAGATTTCATATCGATTTCATAACATTTCTTGCTTTCTCCCCAATCTCTTTTAATAATTCCAACACCTTTAGGATGAGGAAATTTGATACATTGGTGATAGGTAGATGCTACACCCAATATCCCCTGTAACCAAGGTTGTCCTATCAAAGCATTGTAAGGTGACTCGATGTCCACAACACAGAATAAGATTTTTGAAGATATTCCTTTTAACGGTATCTGCATTTCAATTTCCCCTTTTGGTTTGTTATCTGTGCCGTTAAAACCATAGATTTTGTATGTTGATGGAATTAGATCTTTGTCTTTTCCGCCCATGGTCCTATAGGTATGATAAAATAATATATCAATTGAGCTCCCTGTGTCTATTAGAACTCTATTGATAGCCCAAGAATCTTCATTTTTGGTATTATTTTCTTCATCTTATTCTAATACTTGCTTGGGGTTTATCTCTAACCTTACGTCCAATGAGTTATCATGTTGCTCACCAGGCTCTGGTACTTCTTGTGCAGTGAAAGATATAGTTTGCTTCTGCCACTCCTCTAACGGCGAGGCCCTCGCGATATTAAATATCTCTCTTCCATCTGTGTCTCTCGCGAAGACCCTGCTTAGAATATTGTCATGGAAATACTCTATAGTTCTGTGTGAATGTACAATGGAATTACAAAACAAATTCTTTGCTTTAGCTCCAACTTCTATTACGAATGATTCTGCTCCTTTTACAGTATTTACCCTGCGAGTTTCTGGTGCTTGAGGCAATCGCTGGGATTGTGGATGTCCTACTAAAAAGTGATTTAGTTTTCCTTGTTTGATCATCCTTAAAATTATCCTATTTACATTCCTGCAGTCATTTACTGTGTGGCCATGAAAATGATGGTAAACACAAAATTCTTGATTGCGATTGTTAGGATGTGGTTCTTTTCCCATGTTCCATGGGGATGATATATTTTCCATTAAAATGATAGCTTCCCAAATTTTTTCTATACTAGCATTGAGAGGAGGCATCTTAATTTCTTCCCATATGATCTTTTGATTTCCTTGCCCTCTATAGTTATTATGCCTTTGTCCGCCATAAGTTTCTTGCGGCTGATCAAGCCTTTGAATCTTGTTATTTCCACCACGATTGTAGTAATTCTTCTCTATTTCATATTCTTCTTGATCTCTACTACCCATAGCTACCAATTTCTGCTGGTTATCAATCTCTACTTTTTCTTGCTGCACTTGCGAGCTGCTCGCTACATTGTTTATCATTTTAGGAAGTAAACTCCCATTTGCTTCTCCAGAATTGGTGTTCGCGATGGGGTATGATTCCATCTCATTTTGTTTCTCCTCCAAAGCAATGTATTCTTCCTGCAGTTCTCGCAGTTCAGTCATAGTGATTGTATTCTTAACTCTAAAAATTTGTATGTACAGTAGATTGGTCACGAACATTGCATTGATAAAATACAAGATAAGATATCTCTCATCAACTCTTCCTGCCATCTCACTGCAAATTGTCTTCCATCTTATGGTTAAATGTTTCATACTCTCGCCAACTCTCTGTTTTAACCCAAACACATCTTCAATACCCGGCCGCGATGAATTGTTGCTAATATACGCTCCCAAAAATGTAGCTTGTAAATGATCAAAAGAAGTTATAGTATTTTTTGGTAATCCCTCGAACCATTTCAACGCCTCGCCAGTTAAGCTAGATGCAAAATATTTGCATATCACAACATCATGATTTTCCCACTGTAGCATACATCTAACATAAGCTTTGACGTGTTGAACAGCACAAGTAGTTCCATCAAAAATGCTGGTTAACGCTGGTAAATTGCGTTTTGGAGGTATCCTTCTTAATTGTTTTTCTTTAGTAAATGGAGTTCTCGCAGCTTCTTCAATAGCTTCATCAAGTTGCATTCTACCTCCTTCTCTTCTATTGTTTATTATTCCTCGCATTTCTGCTAATTCTCTCAGTATTTGCTCATTCTCAGTTGAGTTTTGATCCATTGGCCTTTTTAGTGCAGCTTCCCTTCTTCTGCGCTCTTGCATTTCTTGTCTCGCGAGATTTTGTGTGTCTTCTTCTTCACTGTCATCTCGTCTTTCCCTGCGATTTTCTCTTTCACCCTCTTTTTGAAATCGTAGCTGTCTACTTTATTCTCTATGAATTTCTTCATTTCTCCTCATTTCTCTTCGCTGCCTTTCTAATCTTCTTTGTATTCTATCATACTCCTCCTGAATATTATCATTGTAGCGATTTTGTGTACGTCTCCTTTCTCGATTTTCATGGTTATTTTATCGTACTGCTTCTCGAAATTCTTGGTTTTCTATTTCTGCCCTTAATCTTTCTCTCTCGCAAGCCAAGCGTGCTTGTTTGGCGTAATGTCTCTCAATTTCTTCTTCAATTATTCTTTGGTTCCTTTGATTCTCTCGCCCATGTAATATCCTCCTACCTTCTTCTGGATTTTCTTCTTCATTTTGATTGTTTCTTCCCCCTTGATTATTATTTTCGCGTCTATTATCTAATGTTTCGCCATGCGGATTATAACGATCTCCAATTATCTCTTCTTCTCTATTACATTGTTCCCCATTTAAATTTTGCATTTCTTCTCTAACGTTTCTCATTGGGGAATTTTGCCTTGGTTCTTCTCTGAATGATCTTGAATTTGATCTAACAGTACTTCTTGATCTACTTATTTTTAACCTCAAATTCTCCATTCTTAGCTCATGATTTTGTCTTGTTAAATTCGCACGCTCTTCTGCCTCTAATCTTCTTTCTTCCTGTATTCTTTGTCTCAAATCATCTATTATTTCACGTCCTTCATGAATTAATCCTCCATCCACTTCTTGATTTCTTTCTCCTTCTTCCTCATTTCTCAATTGTCGATTTTCTATCTCTTCTACTGAATCTGACCTCCAAGTATGCACACTCACTCTATCATAATCCACATCCCTATCTTGCGTTTGTGCTTGTTGATTCGGCTGTTGGATTGAACTTTCTGCTTCATTTATTGTTCTATTTCTTCCTGATCTTATCCTTAAAGATTCTTCTAATTCACCTGTTCCTTCACTTGCAAGTCTTTTACTTCTCCTCACAGTTGTTGGTGGTTCTGATGTGTTTCTTCTTCTTCTAGCCATTTCTTCAATTCTAACAATTTCTTCAAATTTTCAAGTTGTAATTATAGATTTCTTAGCTTGATTCTCCCTGTTTCGGGCGCCAAAATGTAGTTGCAGGATTTCCCACACTACACCCTTGTCAAGAATCTATGAAAATCAAGTCATAATTGAGAATGAACAACAACACTTTTATTAATTCACTTTCAGGAAGATTTACAAGAAATATCAAAACTCAGAAGTACAACTTTTCTTTCCGGAGTTTCTCTCTCCTCAAAACTCTCTCAACTCTCAAAAATACATCATCCTTTTCTGGATTTAGTCGAATCCTTTATATAGTAAAATACATAGTGGAAGACAGCTAAGATTTCCCCTTAATTCGGATCTACTCTGCGATCTCATCGCCATAACTTTAGTCTTCACCATCGCTAATTTTGTTACCATCGTGAAGCAAACTTATTCTTCTCATATATCTTCAATCGTTAACCGTTATATTACTCTTTTATGACACTCGCCAAATGTCGTTGAAGAATCTTGCGATGCTCTCGTCAAAGTTTTGTTAATACTTTGTATAAATGTTTGGGTTTCTCGCAGAAGTATCGTTTTCATCGCGAGAATATTGTTTTGGCGATATTATGGTCCTACAATACCTATAAGACCATGGGTGGATGAGATGAAGATCTAATTCCATCAACATATAAAATCTATGGTTTTAACGGTACTGCCAATAAACCTAAAGGGGAAATTGAAATGCGGATTCCATTGAAAGGGATAACTTCCAAGATCTTATTTTGTGTTGTCGACATTGAATCACCATACAATTCCCTGATTGGTCGACCTTGGCTACATGGGATATTAGGTGTGGCATCTACTTTCCACCAGTGTGTTAAATTTCCTCATCCTAATGGTGTTGGAGTTATTAAGGGAGATTGGGGAGAAAGCAAGAAATGTTATGAGATTGATATAAAATCTTGCGAGGAAAGAGCTAAGAAGAAGAGCAATTGGAAGTACAACATCAAGCAACGACATAGATGTTAAAGATTGATGATTGATTCAATAGAGAAGCGAGAGGAAGATAATGGCGAGCAGCTCGCAGATAAAGAAAAAACAGCAAAACGTTACAGAAAATCAGAACAAGAAGATAGTAAGTAGAAAGGTAAAATGATGAAATTTAAAGAAGCTTACACAGAATTTGTTTAAAGAAAATGCAATTGAAAAAGTACTTTGTTTGAAAGAATTGCAAAATTTTACAAGAAAATCAAAGAAATGAAATTTTATCAGAGTTACAATGCTCATGAGAAACGCGAATAACATTTCGCAGAGATTAATAGAATGGGACGAACCTTTATGGCGTGCACCTTAATTCGCGAATACAATTTCGCAAGAGGCAAATGTAAGACCTAATAGTGCATCATATAAGGGGGTATCTCTTGACATGACTCAGTGATAAGGTTATACCGCTTTGGAAACTGAGTTATGCAGATGTTGGGGTTAAAGAAAACCTATCCAGGAGAGGGATCTTGGATTTCCAATTATATAAGGTTATACCCTGATTGGACGACTAAGGACATCTTCTAAGGAGTGCAAAGTATGACCAAGGCGCCGAGGTACACGGTTGAGTCAAGGGTGCCCGGGGCGTACGAAACTACCCTGGACATCCTTGGAAAGTCTTGGCTATGATGCACTCAGCCCGAAGAAAACCCCACTTAGGGTGCAGTCTTGTAACTATAAGCCATATAGGCATAAAGGACAAGAGGCTGCGAAAAACAACTAGTTGTTGGCAAATCTGGATGGGAGGATCTAGTCTTGTATGGACGATGTGCCCTCATTGAAGGGGAAACCAGGGGGAATATAAGGGCGGCACCCTCCATTAGGGAGATGATAAGTGTCTAAAGACGGAAATGTCATGGGGCTTTATGACCGCAAGAACATTTAAGCCTGTCATATTGTCGCGTGACGAAAGTTATACAAAGGCAACAAGCCAAAAGAAAAAAGTTAAGATGAGATCAATGGGTTTTTACATTTAAAAAGTGTAAAGATGTCCTGCGATTTCATCGCAAGACGGAAATATCATAAGGTTTAATTCTTGCAAGAGAGTTTATACTTATCATATTGTCACAAAGATGTTGAAAAAATTGATAAGACAAGATCAATGGGTCAATACATGCAAATGTAAAGACGTCCTGCGATTTTGTCGCAGAAAGAAAATATGTGGCAAAATAAGACCTTTAATTAGGAAGGCATAATAAGACCATAAGATTATTGCGATAATGCTCGCAGAACTTATGAGATTTGCGATTCTACGCAGAAATCATAAAGTTATGCAGTTATTGTTAGCGATAACATTGCCGATATTGAGGCAAATTTAATTTGATTCACAACTAATATCTAATCTCTACTCAATTTTTTCATATTGCAGGTGAATAATAGAGGCAAGTATGGGAATGCATAGAATGATGAAATTATTATTCATCCATCATATGATAAAATTGCTTAGATGATATATTTATACAAATAATTAAAGGATAATAATTGATTGATTATGTTGCAGAAAAAGGATTGTTTTCTAATTCATACAGATAAAAGCAAAATAAGTTTACACATCAAGTTGGAGAAGCTCGCAGCGATGTAACGAGAAGCATAAAATAAATACACAAAATTTACAACAAATAAAAAGAAGAAGAAACAAGACTAAGTAGACCCATCACCACCCTCATCAGAGCTCTTTTATTTTTCAGATTCTTCTTCATTACCAGACTTCTCTTCCTCGCCAGATAATTCTTCATCTTCACTAGAATCGTCAGCTTCGCTATCAGAGATAACTAAATTTGGGGAATCAGCTGGAATTTCCTTTGCAAGATCATGGTATGTAGAATGAGGAATACCATGATCATCGCAGACTAGATTAACAACGTCATTACGAAC
Source organism: Papaver bracteatum (assembly GCA_023529315.1). Classification (NCBI taxonomy): domain Eukaryota; kingdom Viridiplantae; phylum Streptophyta; class Magnoliopsida; order Ranunculales; family Papaveraceae; genus Papaver; species Papaver bracteatum. Next base: position 91,738 of record JAJJWX010003529.1, read on the forward strand.
ATGGAAAAGGGCATTACTAAAATTTGAAGATGGGATTTTCAATTTATCCTTCAATCTAGAATACTTTTCATTACGAGATGATAGATTTCCAGCGAGTTGGCTCTTCTCTTCTTCTAACTCATCAAATCTCTTACGATAGTTCTTCTCGGATGCTGCGAGCAAATGATAACAAAGTTAATACATATAAGGATGGTTCAATTAGGAAATAATTCAGGGAAAACATAAGAGTGATAACCTTCTCTTTTAGAAATCATGTCTTTAATTAAAGCCGCTTGATCAGCATGAAGACTAACATCTACACCTAAATTAGTTCTGGCGTTATCAAGAATCTTCGCAGCCCAAGCAAACTCATCATCGCTATTAATAAGGAGACGAGACCGAACTTGAGTTTCCCTCGCAAGAAGATCTTCATTCTCGTGGATAAGATTATCTTTCCATTTGAACATTAAGAAGAGTTTTATGGAAGTTTGCTAGGGTCTTGAAGCCATTTTTAACGACAAGATCTTTCTCGTCAATAAGATCGCTATTCCTTTTTCTTAATCTATCTACTTATTTCTTCGAATCAAGATAAAAGCGCTTATATTTGTTGGTCAAAACTAAATTGAATCTGTGTTCAATTTTTAAGAGATTAAATTTGGATTTAAGTTCATCTATGGAGAGGGATTCAATCTTATCATCCGAGAAATTACTTAAAGAATTATTAAGGCGAGCAAGAAGGGTATTATCATCTACAGGGTCAGGAAAAGATTGGAAGAGTGTAGCCTCATTAGTAAGACCATAAATATCTGCAAAAATGGTTGCTTGAATAAGCTGCGATAGGGTGAGAAGAATTAAAAGAGAAAAGAAATAAATCATACCATAGAGTTGTTGATTGGCTTTATCAAGATCAAAGATTTTTTGCTTGTCAACTGAAGCTTCAGTCTCCAGCTGCTTATTTTTTCTGCGAATCTCAATAACTTCAGCCTCTAATTTTTATTTATCTTGACGAAGATTAGCAGCTTTCTTTTCATAAGAAATACGCCTATTGTCTAAATCAGAAGCAACAACAAAAGCGGCTCTTCCAACCTGCGATAGAAATATATAACTCAATGTTTGACAAAGATATCAGTAGATACACAAAAAGGATGAACAAGTAAAAACTTACCATGCTGCCAAGTGAATTCAAAAGACTTGGAGTTAGCTATCTTGAAACCCCGCGAAGGGTATCGCTGTCAGCTAGTATGGGAGCATCGCAGACATTGGCGAGGGACTGGGATATTTCATTAACAGCTTCATCTCCATACTTATTTGGTATACCAAACATATTCTTGCCAAAAAAATTGGATAAATGAGCCATCGAAGAATCAGAAGAAGGAGAATTCTTTATAGAAGGGAAGATGTTATCATTAAAATCCTCGTTATTATTATCCTTGTCAAAATCAACACTTGGATTTTCTGGAGTGGGTTGAGGAGTTGAAGAAGAAGAAGGTCGGGTTTTCCTTTTCTTCAAAGGAGGATCGCCAGATTCTTCACCGCGAGGGGCAGAAGGCTTCCCTTTGGGAGGAATAACAGATTTATCCTGATCGCCAAATTCTTCACCACGAGGGGCAGAAGACTTTCCTTTGGGAGGAACAATAGATTTATCCTTTGAAGGTTTTTCCTTAGTTCTCACGGGTTTTATTGGCTCTAGTTCTTCAATTTCCTGCGAGCACAGATGAAGATAAGAAATATGGGCAACAATATATTGTTAAAATTTATGTAGAGATATTTCTTACTTCATCCGTGAAAGATTTAAGAGCTAAGAAAGTGCTGGGTTTCCTAAAAGTTTGATAGCTGAGCTTCATTCTTTCAATCTTCGAAGGATCAAAATAGTTAGCGAGAATATAAAAACAAGAAGAAGACAATAAATAATAATAATGCAAAAAGTTGAGAGGATATACTTCTTTAGATATTTCGGGCCAGTTAAAGACCCATGGCTCGTACACTGAGAGATTCACAGGTAATGGGAGAGAACCATATATGTAAGGACCTTCAAGACATAACGGAAAGATAAACCACTTATCATCACTGGAGTGGCGAGGGCCTTGATTGGTAGGTGTATGCAAATCAATGTGTAACATAAGAGCCTCATCATCCGCGATCTTTTCTTTCTTCAAGCGGACACCCCAGCAAGTACTATCCCTCTTCATAGGAACTATCTTGTAATTTTTGAAGAAATTATCCACAGTATAATCTGCAGAGACAATGGGAACATCCTTGAATATAGGATTCTTTGGAGCTCCAGGATAGCGAGACCCTTTATCAGCACCGCGAGAAGCATATTTAAGCAACAATCTGATACAATCTCCACCTAATTGGTATATTGCTCGCGAGAACCTCTCGTCAGATATTATTTGATAGAATAATGGGAGTTCTGGGTCATAGAGAGGAAGGGGAAGACCAGCTTCAAGTTGACCTAGCGATACTACGATTTTCTGGCGAGAACATTGATGATCAGAAAATAGTTTGATAGAAAGTTCAGATTTAGGGCCTTGACTTGGAGTTGTAGACAAGGTAAAACCTTTACTTTTGAGCTTTTCTCGCATCTCATTAAAAGCAGACAAGATTTTAGCACCAACAACAACCATTTTTGAGTATGGGAATGAAAGAAAAGGTTGAAAAATAAGAAATAAATCACAGCGATGACAAACGCGCAATTTACGGAAGAACAATAAACTTGCAGAGAAGTTACGCAGAGAAAGAAGAAGAAAGTAAAAAGAGGAAAAGAAAAGAATGAAAGGAGTATTTATAGAAGAAGAGATATCTCGAAAAGATGAACGCAATAAATGCTAAGAAAAGACATGAACGGTCAGATCGCAGTGGTTAGAGAGGACGTGTCATAAATTCATTAGAAGAGAGAATATGTGAGAACAGCTGGCCAAGGGTACAAAAACGTGTCAGAACAGGGAAATCTGAAAAGATAAATAGTTGTAGCATTTTAAAAATTCTCATGATCTTCTCTTCTTCGCAGAAAATATATGAGAAGAGGCAAGATGTAGGACCAGAATATCGCTACATCTATTTTCTGCGAGATTAACAACACTTTACAGCGAGCATCACCGCAAGATTTTATATCAACATTTCACGAGTGTCACAAAAGCCTTAAAAAGAGAGACGGAATACCTGATGACTGAAGAAAACTTGAGAAAAGCATGTTAGTTCTGCGATGGTTACAAAACTTACGAGATTTAACATTGTAACTATCGCGGTACAATCGCAGAATCAACCCGAAATAAGAGGAAAACTTAGCTGTCATCCACTATGTAACTACCCTATAAATAAAGACTCAATTTATCCAGAAAAGGATGATGTATTTTTGAAAGTTAAGAAAGTCTTAAGGAGAGAGAAATTTCAAGAGAATAGTTGTAATCTTGAATTCTTCCATTTCTGTAAACATTTTTGAAACCAAAATAATAAAGTGTCGTTTTTCATCTTCAATTATGAGTTGATTATAGCAAAATCTTAACAAGGGTGTAGTGTGGGAAATCCTGCAACTACATTCCTAAAGCGGGAAAGAAGAGAACGGTGATGAAATCCGAACCCTTATCTTGTATGGCCAGTCCTTTCCTTTTACTAGGAAATTAAAGCAGCCGTATTCAATACCTCAACATATATGCATACAAAATCATCCAGTAAAACCGCTGACAGGGGATTCGCGGGTGTTTAGAATTCTTACCTCCCGTTCCGGACGGGGGATGAACCGTTGAAGTCGACTCGGGCCACGACTCCTATGTCATGTATGAACCCGAGGGGCCGAGACAGTATCGTAACTGTCGTCCTTCCCTGTGCAGTTTATATTTAAATTAACCCTTCCTTAGGGTTTTAAAAATAATGTCCAAAAGAATGTCCCGAAAATAAAGTCCAAAAATAAAAAGAAAAGTTACAAAAATAAAACCCTAAATATAGTTTCTAAGAATACAAAATAAAATAAAATCTAAATAAAATAAAATCCAATAAAAATAAATAATAACTATATACAAAAATCTTCTTCTTCACTCCTTTGGATTTCTCTTTTCTTTCTTTCTTGGGCTTTGACTTTCTTTTCAGCACTTTCTCTTTTTCTTTAGCTTAGCTCCGAATCTGAAAGCAAACAGAAAATACCAAAACGCGTAAAAAAGAACAAAAATAATAAAAATAATAAAAATAAAAATAAAACCTAAAAACAAATCTATAAACAAGTCCGCGTCGGCGGCGCCAAAAATTGATGTGGTTTTGAATAGTGGTAAGTAAGGTTGTCGTTCACTCGGGCTTGTTGGAAATGATTTTAGGATTTAATAAGCTGAAATAAAAGAAAAATATGTACACAATATTGTCACAAGATGAAGAGAGGTGCTGGGACTCGGGATTCCGCCAAGCTCATAACAAAAGGTTCAAATATTAATTCTTTTTACAATTATCACTCAACAAATAAAACAACATGGACTCTTATTTTTGCCAAGGTAGATTCTCAAAATATTAGTTATAAATCGTAAGCATGGGACATCAAACATCTAAGCAAGCATGACCCATCTAATAAAATGATAACTAATTAATTCAAATCGTAATTATATTTTAATTTGTGCAAAAGTCATGTAAAGAATTAATTAAAATTACCCATGTATGAAATTCGGCTTCCTCCATCGTCCCAGTGTTGGGTTCTAGCTTCGCATGGTGAAAACACGCTCAAAGGAATTTTTCATTGCTAAAAAAGGTGTTTGCAAGAGGAAAGAGACTAAATCAGTGTGTTTGTAACAGATATAACTGTTACAGAACCCACCGTTACAGAGAAACACTAACAGACTGTTGCGAACTCGAAATAATTGTTACATAAATTGTTACAAAGTTATTAGATTTGAATGTATAGGCAACGGTTTCTGCGACTGTCTAAATATGTTGTTTTGTGTTCTTCCTCCCCTTCTTCGCCTGAAAGTGCAGAGCTCGTCTGCAACTTCTTCTATGAATCAGAACTTCACCCCTAACTCTCTCTATCATCTCTTCTGACTTCAGGACACTCTATTTATACTCACATGACCCATATATCTCGCTGTAAATGCAAATAATCTTTCCAAATCTTCTCATTCACTCTCGGGAATAATTCCATTTGCTTCTCTCCTACATGCGCCTGTAGGTGTCTAGCACACTCCAACTCACTGCAACACGACTCAGAGACATTTAACATGCTGCTTCCACAAGATTTCTTCCCAAAATAATCAACCAAAAGCCCGAGATATCATCAAGATACGACCCTCCCTATGTTTTGCTTAATCTCGTGGAAATCTTCTTTATATTCAAATTCAAGACACGTACCTCCCCTGTTTAGATAAAACAGGGTCAAAGCAATCCAAACACGGAAAGAAATCCGATTAAATCTCTTCCAAAATCGGTCCAAAATATTCTGCAGGAACTGAAAATTCGAACTGAATCTTCCCGCCCAAAATTGTTTCGCGTAAAGAAAAAGAAGAGATGCCCGTATCCAATTGTTGGGTGATGTTAACACATGGGTGACCTGGGGGTGCCCTTATCCAAAATAAGGGTGCCTTTAGTATTTTTCCCCGGAGGTCCAAATAACACTTTTTGAGCAACTTTTTCCACACAAGTGTATTTCTCCAAAAACACCTACACAAACATAAAAACACCATAATAAGTACAAAATAAAGCACTAACAATAGAGACACTAAGGACAATTCAGACACAAAAATGTGTTTATCATCTGTGTCATTTCTTTTCCGCATTATATTTTGTCATATAATAGAAATATCACAGGTTATGCGTAGTTCAATCAATTAGAGGATCCAACCTTTGGTTGTTGATTATATTGATTGACATTTGAACATTGGTCTTTGGTACCGTTCAAGTTGTTTCACATTATAATTAGGCTCATGGATTCTATTTGTTTGATTTGCTAATTACATTGTGAACCAGAGATACAACTCTTGGATATATTTCCATTGATTGAGTCTGACTGTCTAGTTGATTCTCTTGGAATTATATTGGAGTTTGTCCATACAGATTGCTAAGCAAAATATTGGGTGTGGTTGTTAGACCCCCACTTTTTCAAGGATGATGATGAGACCGACCAACCAGTTTATTACATCAGTCATACGATTAAAGAAGCGGAGTTGAGATACCCAAAGGTAGAAAATGCGTATCTATCCCTTGTATTCACTATCCAAAAGCTCAGACACTATTCGTTGGCAAACAAAGTCACACTTATTACCAAAACACATCCCATAAGATTTTTATTGGCGAAACATGTTATCTCTGGAAGAACGGCCTGGTGGTTATTACAGATGTTCGAATTCGACATAGATTGCATTAATCCAAAAGTAACAAAAGGGAAAGTCGTAGCTGATCTCCTAGAAGATTTTCCAGGACAGGATACTACCTCATTACATGAAGACGTACCCGGAGAATTCCTAAATATCTCTTTAGTAAAAAATGACAAGTGACTTCTTTACTTTGATGCATGGATCAGCCAACCGTAGCACTGGCATAGGGGGAGATGGTATCGTTTTTTTTATCCCCGACTGGGGAGATATTTTATCACTAATTAAAGCTTGAATTTAAATGTGCCAATAACTTAGCCGAATATGAAGTGTTTCTGATAGGGTGGTCATTATCCAAACAAGGTGGAGCTTCATGTCTCGAAGTCATAGGTGATTCTAAATTATTGATAAACCAAATAAATGGGTTGTTCTCGTTAAAGGAGATTATGTTGACGTCATATAGAACCTAAGCACAAAAACTCCTATCAAATTTTTATGAAATAGTCATGATTCACATGGGCGGACAGGTAACAACCATGCTGACTGCCTTGCTACCCTGGCATCAAAACTCAATTTTAAAGGAGTTGAGAAGACTTTCACTGTCTAGAGGCATACTTTTCCTTCAACGTGGCTTGAGAAAGCTACTAATAAGCATAACGACTGGAGATCCCCAATAATAAAGGAACATAACAACCCAACACCATATAAAAAGATTCATCTCAAAGAACTAAAGAATTTCTTCATGCATCGCGACATATTGTATCGCAGAAATCCTGACATGTCCTTATCGAGATGCATGGGAGAAAAAGAAGCACACCAATGATTAGAAATGGTTCATAAGGAGATATGTGGTCAGACATTAGATATTACTCTATATAAAAGGCTTCAACGTCTAGGGTATTACTGGCCTACCATGGAAGCTTAAGCCTGGGAACAGCAGGGAGCCTGTACTGATTGTCAGGCGCCTCCTTATCAAGCATAATCGTTTGTTATGAATGATGGTGGAGATTGGCGAGAACTCTTTATCCTTTACCTCCGTGATAATGTTTTACCTTCAGATAAACGTGCGGCTGCTAAACTTTCCATGAGAGCCCAGAGATTTCTTTATAATAATGGTACTTTGTATCGGAAAAGTTTCGGAGGAGATTTATTACGCTGCTTGGGAAAAACTGAAGAGAATACCGTTCTCAAAGAAGTACACGAGAAGGAACATCAAGGAAATATAAGGTTATTTCTTAAGATATATAGAAAATATTATTGACCCACAATGGAAGATGATGCAGCGTCTTTTGTTCGAAAATGTCACAAGTGTCAGACTTATGCGGATTTGATCCATGCACCGAGCGTTTCCTTGTATTCCATCAGTAGTCCTTGGCCATTTTACAGTGGGGGACTTGATTTGATTAGAAAATTAACATGCCTTAGTCGCAACAACATGAGTACATAATAATGGATACATGGTACTTTACTAAATGGGTAGAGGCTATCCCTCTTAAAAGTACAAAAGGGGTTGCAATCGCGGAGTTTATCAAGGAGCACATAATTTAAAGGTTTCGTATTCCTAAGTATATCATATCAGATAATGGAACCCCGTTTTCTTATCAAAAAGTTTATGATATGCTTCAAGGACATGGTATTCAACATATCTTTTCCACCCCTTATTATCCCTAGGGAAGAATATTGGCTGAAAGTACTAACAAGACATTGATTCATATTCTTAGTCGAACCGTGCATGATAACCCTAGGTCTTGGCATGAACAATTACCGATGGCATTACGGGCGTATCGGGCTGCGCTTAGGACCTCTATAGGTGTTTCACCTTATTCTTTAGTTTATGGAATAGATGCAAATCTACCCGTGGAAATCAAGATTCAGTCTGCTCGAATTGTTATGGCAAGCGGAGTTCAGTGGGACGCAATTGAGGCCTCTCTCTCTCGAATAACAGATCTGGATACAGTGGATGACAGGCGTGCTAAAGCAGAAGAGCATCTTGCTATTTACAAACAATGAATTTCGCGTGCGTATAATAAAACACTAAGGCTAAGAATTTTCCAAACTGGGGACATAATCTTGATGACAACAAAACACGTTCACCAAAATCAGTCAGCTCTGAAGTTTCCTCCTAACTGGGAAGGGTCATTTGTCATCTCGAAGGCTACAACTAGTGGGTATTACGAGATAGTAGACATGAATGGCAAGCAAGAAGGTATGGCAATCAATGGAAAGTGGCTTAAGGTGTATTTTGTTTAGAATTGAATATCTCTTTTCCTAATGAAATGTAATTTCATAAAAAAAATTGCAATATCTCATCAAAATAAACATGGAAGTTTTAAGTAGTATTATTTCAAATCAAAACCTATTTAACCGAAGGAATTGGGATCATTCGAAAGAAAAATAGAAACCCTTTAGAGGAAGCCTCTCAGTACTTTCTTCTCCCCGCGTGCCCATGTTCCAACCTTCTGCAAATAAGTCGAAACTTTGTTGTCAAAGTTCTCTTTCATCATCCCAAGAGCCAACCCTTCCTCGACCAGTTGTTGTTCCTCCAATGCCAAGACAGGATATGAAAAATCGGAGAATTCTCGAATAGATGCATATTCCTTTTGAATGGACTCAAGCTCCGAGCACAACCATCATATGTTGAAGCGAACGCATTCGCAAGAAGGGATCATTTTTTCCCAGATGGATATCAACTCTTTAGTAATCTCATTGAAGGATTTTGAACGCATCTTTTCCACAGTAGACAAAAGTTCGTCCACAGACGTAACAAGAAGGGAGCTATGTCTCAAAACCTCAGTTGTAGCAATGTGGCCAATTTTTTCCCATAATTCAGAATACAGCAAGGCATGGCGACTAGGAACGCTAAACCTATAACTTTATGATTAGGGTAAATAATTTCCATGATTGCGATGAAGTGAACACCACCGGTCAAGCTATCACCAGAAAACTTGGAAGGACCGGTCGTAAGTGAAGAAGAAATTGGAGCTTCCATTTTAGCATCTGAGTACTCTAAAAAACGAGGGTTACGCTTTATGATCTGACTCAAATTCACGGTAACTCCTACTCCACTACCAGTTTCAATTCTCTCCCTTGCAATAACAACCTGGGTGTCATGAAGAGTATTAGATTCATAATAAAAATATAAATGGAAAATCAATTAGGAGACATGTCTCTGATTAGTCCAAGAAGAGTTGCTAAAGTCATCATATTCATAAGGGGATATTGAAATATTGGGGCATGTTAGGAGTCCAATAATGATAAGCACGAAAGTGCGACGCATTTTCACCCATAAATACATTAGCTGGGACTCATTTTATCACTAATAAACTTGTTTGTAGGTATTTTTGGCAAATAAATTCCTATGGAAAAAGTTGCTCGAAAAGTGGTTTTTGGACCCCCGGAGGACACTTGATATTCAGACTCCCAATTTTGGATAAGGGGTAACCTATTACTATCGGGCACTCCACTGGCTAAGGGGATCCCTGATTTTCTATTTACACTCTAGTGCTATCAGCACCCTGTACATGATAAGGGGCAGTACTCCATCTTCCTCACGTACAAAAGCGAATTTTGGCGGGAAAATAATATATTCACCTATTTATTTCATGTATTGATTTTGGGAAGATTTTATTGAGATTTTCTCACAGATTTTTTTTTGGAATGAGCTGTCATGACAACACACGGTTGGTAATTGCTTCGAATTCTAAAGGGAAGATTTCCATTTAATATCGAATAAAATAGGGAATGAAAAATCGTTTAGAAGATACGTAAATTATGAGAGGATATTCACAGAGGATTCATATAGATCCAATATAAATAGTTTAGGAAAGTGTTGAGATGCCCAAACGTGTAAAGAAATACAAAGAAAGGAAATTATCTTAGTAGCATGCATAGAAAGAATATATCGGGGTGTTTGGTTGCAATATTTGGGAATTACGTGGAGATTGAGAGGAGATAAAATATACCGGATTTTATTCTACCTATTTTGGAAAGCATTGAAAGCTGCAGAGGAAGGTGAAAAGGATCGGAATGAGAATAAAATCTCCGAGACTTTTAAAACGAAAATATTTGGCATTTGCTCGAGGATTTTCTTCACCTGTGGAGTATAAAAATGTATTTGGGAAGCATAGAGGGGATATCGAGAGTTGGAAAGAATAGTAGAGGACAAAGCATATTTTTCTGCTGCTGCAGAAAAGAAGAGGAAGAAGAATAGACTACACTTGTAGTCTGTTGTTTAGAACTGTCATTGTTTCTTCCATGAATGACAGTTTCCTGCGACAGAACAAAACAATTGTTTTCTATCACAGTCATTGTAACCGTTTTGTAACGGTTTTACAGCGTTGCGAAATTCAGTTTTCTTATCTTTTCACCTCTTGTAAGCACTTTTGAGTAATAAAAATGAATTTTGAGCGTGTCTACAATATGAGGAGTTAAACCCCTACACTAGGTCGACGAGTGAATCCGAATTTCATACATGGGTGAATTTATTTTATTCTTTTTATGACTTTTGCACTTATTTTAAATTGATTTATGATTTGAATTAATTAGTTATTATTTTATTTGATGGGTCATGCTTGCTTAAATGTTTGATGTCCCATGCTTACGATTTATAACTAATATTTTGAGAATCTACCTTGGCAAAAATAAGAGTCCATGTTTTATTTATTGAGCTATAACTGCTGAAGAATTAATAATTGAACCTGATGATATGAATTCGGTGAAACCCTAGGCCCAGTAACTCTCGCTTTTGTTTATTATTTTCATTGAACCTTTAAATTTAATCTCAACAAAGTCCGAGTGAACGACAACCTATTTACTACAACAACAACAATTAAAAATCACATCAAACAAGACAATGACTCCTTTATCTATATATATTATCACACAATGAGGAGCGAAGAAGTAAAAAATTGAAGTCTATGTATAATTAGTTAACGTAATTAAATCAAAGTCAAGTTATTCCTTTTGTATTGGTCAGCTCTTTCTATTTCTTTCCATAATTGGGGTCAAGAGTTCAAAGCCGAATATGTATGAAGAATGAACGACTATTTTTGATCACTTTAAATCTGGCTTCATGAATAAAAACTTAAACTCCAAGTTATAATAAATCAAGTGATCATGCATGAAATCACAAGAACAGCCTGGAGTTCATTGTAGTTTTCTTCCAGGATAGTTTGGAAAGGAGGAGTTCTGGTTCACCTTCCTGGGGACTCTAGCATATGTTCAAAATCACTTACTTGAACGTTATATAATTTTATGGAAATATATTATATCAGAATATGAAGCAACTAAACAAGAAATAATGATTTAAGAGTAGGGATGTGTACCTGTTCAGAAGATTTGCGTTTTACACCTGAGTTAACAGAATTTGCGAGTTTCATCGAACTCTGGCGAGAAAAGGTAGAATTGTTGCTACTGTTAACATCGCTGGAAATCATAACGTCGAGCGTGTTTGAAGACATGATGGAAAATAAGTTTTAATCAAAAGAAGGAATAATATGAGTGAAGTTGTTTTTCTATAAAAGAGGAAAACGAAAGTTTCTCATGAAATCCAACTACACATATGTATGCGTATATATATATGCATGCCACGACCAAGATATGAAATTTTAATAAAAATAGATTTATGGAAGAGATGGACCGGTTTCCATGCATAACATACGTCAAAATACTTCTATTTTCAGTTTGTTCAAAAAGGAAGCCTTGAAGCAAAAGGAAAAAGAATTGGAGTTAAAAGAGGAAATTAGATCAAATAAGGAAACTGAGGGTTTTCTTTCTTCTAAAATACCTCCAAGCCGTGGACAAGCTCTTCCCATGCGTGATAATTCTTCCTAATCTAGTGGGACGTCACTTATTCTCTCGGGATTTTTTCAGAGGGATCAAAGTCGAAGGGAATTAGGGTTTTGACGAAAAATAACCATAATTTCAAAAAATTTACGGAAAAGGGAATTTATTTAAAAAAAAAAAAGGACCGAGCCTATCCCATTCTCTTGGAAGGTTCTCTATACCTCTTTCAATCTCTTTTATCTCATTACTCTTCAATAAAAATGAGCTCATAAAGAATTTTGACCAAAATACCCTTATATTGCAATTTTGAGTATTTTCAAAGAAGAAAGCCATAATACAGCCAAATACCGATCGAGCTCTCATTCATTAATTCCAAGGGCCTAATACAAGTGAATATTGAGTTCTCTAAAATATTCAAAGAAAACGGGATTGAAACGGAATCCAGAAAAGCAGAATTTCAGAAAAAATAAAGGAAATTTAACTCAAACAGGGAAAGTTTGAGTTCATAATTTTTAAAAACAAGACTAGACATGCGCCTCTCTCCCTCTATCAATCCGTGACCATGCCTAAGGAATCTCACAAAGTCTTTCAGGTCAGAAAAATCAGGCTCATATTGGTTTTTGATGAAAATACCCTTGGTTTCAAAGATATACATTTTCTCTCGGAAAAGGGGTGTCTGGTTAGTATAAGGGATTGAACGAGCTCTCGTCATATAAGGTGCTAACCCCTCAAGAAATATGCATGCATACCAAGACTCTTCAAGTATTTCTAGAGTTTCTGAAGGAGTCAGGCACGGACAAAAAAGAAGAGAAATTAGGGTTTAGATGCAGTACAAGTCTGAATTCAGAATTTACATGGGGATAGGGACTCTGTAACTTCAAAAGTAAGTGCCAATTTATTCGAATTGGATTTTTCCAACCTCACTGATAGCTAGGAAGCTGCTCAAATTTCCCTTTTCCCAAAATACTCACTTGCACAAACTCGGAAACTCAAGGATACACAAACAGAGGAAATTAGGGTTTTGTCCGCAAGTAAACCCTAATTTGCAAATTCCATCTGACCAAGATGGAAATTTCAAATCTACAAGACTCTTTTCCCATTTCAATGACGCTTCCCAATGCAAAAGCCTAAAATAATTCGAAGTCTAAGGTCAACTCCAAGCTCGGAGTTTCAAAGAAGGAAGAAGTTAGGGTATTGATCAAAAAAACCTAATACGCAAGTCTAGTCTCTCAAAACAGAAATTTTACTTTATCAATGCTCAATTTTTACGCTAGTAACGTCTCCTAACAAAAAATCCCAGAAAGTTCCCACGTCCAGAGCTGATTCGAAGTCCAGAATCAGAGCAAACAAATACTAAGTAGCAATTCGGGGACTCCGCAAGTGGATTGTAATTTCGTGCCTGAACGATTCGTAAACATATATATACTCATCATAGAACAATCAAGGTTCTACTCTAATAGGGGACTTAATGTAGATGGTAAAATTTATATAAGGGGATAAAATGTCATTTTAAGACCAAAGGAAAAAATTCAACACTCACGGGAGAGATTAAGCCCTTTGACCTCAAAGCACCCTTAGCTACGATTTTTAGTATTCGTTCCCGCGATACACTGCTGGTCGTGATGTCGTGGCTCCTAGCGTACGTCCTCTTGGAGATAATGCTAGTCACGTAGGTTCTATAGAGCGTAAAACACCCCCGTAGACTGATGAACCGGAAGATCCACAATTCCATCATGTCTTAGCGAGATCGAGATGATTGTGATGCCATGATTACTAGTATACATCCTTGAAGAGACACTGTTGGTCATGTAGGCTCTGTAGATGCATAAAAACGTCCCCGATGGGCTTATGACCCAGAGCGGAGATATGCATATCTCATGTAGTCACAACTCATCCTATTTGAGATCAATGACTGATTCCTAGTACATCATCGCGAGATACACTGTTCATGTCTACTATAGGATCTGACTCGACTTAATGAGGTTTCCGAATAATTCCTAGGATATCCCTGTGAGATACGCTGGTTATTCTTCCTCTAGGCCTTTTCGACAGATTTCTAGAACATCCTTCTGAGATACACTGGTCATGCCGGCCCCATAAATACGCTCACAATTGATTCCTAGATCATTTATGTAATATACACTGGTCAAAGACAAGTGAGCCAAAATCTCGCGGTGATATTAATTGGGAGGACAAATTATTTTCTCTCTCTTCAGCACAAGTCCCAGCTGACCCCAAAGAGTTTCTGTTGAGAAAATCTTCTTAGAGATTTTGATCCGTCCGCAAAATCTTGGAGAGATTCAAATCTCTCTGCAAAATTTTGGAGAGACACAAATTTCTCTGCAAAATCTCGGAGAGATTCACATTTCTCCTCTAAATCCCGGAGAGATTCATATCTCTCTCCACAAACTTTCAAATCCCTCGGGAAATCTCAGGGCTGAATATTCCTTATGATAGGCACGATCCCCATATAGGAATCGAGTTTCCTTTTCAGACTCTCCACATGAATTACGAGGCATCCCATGCCTTTTCACGTGACTCATCCTAGTTATTCTTACAAATTGGAGAATATCTCTTTATCTTGGCCAACTCTGCTAAAGAGAATATTTCTCTCTCTCAACACATCATCACAAAGGCTGACTCAGCTTCACACAAATGGGGGGATAATAATTAGAGTTTCGGTCTGGCGGTCTATGGCACGTGTGAGAAACATCCGGCTTATTTATCACCGCAGAAGAGAGTAAAGGCGGTATAATAATGAGATAAACTCAACCTAGTTTATCTCTAACTATTTCTTGAAGAGACGGGAGAATTGCTCCGTACGACACAAAAAGGAATCCTTATCTTCAGTGACCTGAGATTAGAGAATTCAGATATAAACAGGTCCTCTATTTCTCTAAGCTACGATCATCTTTATCATAACCTCTCAGATAAATTCTTCTTCAAACCATAGAATTTTCCGATCTCTCTCTTCGTCTGCTTCCTTCCTTAAGACCAGCCCTAAACCTCTTCCATGTGACTGAAGCATCCTTTGAACAGCCACTGTATATGGTTTAGGCGAATATTGTTCATGCTCAACCTCCCGTAACTCACTTTTAGAAACTCTAGAATCCCGCTTTAGCCTCTCTCGGATTTTACGTAACTACATTAACATATGAAAAGACGAGGGTACCCCAAATATACCTCAATCTATTACTTTTCCTTCCTATAAGTCCTTTCCCCAAAAGTGATTGTCTATGGACTGAGTCGAGACAATACAAAAAATCGGTTCACACTTTGTGTGATTGTCTATGGATACGAGATCGAGACAATACAACAACAAAGTGTGTTTACTTGATACAAAGGTTCGGACTTAACTAAACTCAATAGGATTCATGTATCAAGTAAGTATGAATTACCGTTTGTGCAATTTATTATAATTATAATAAAACAATTATAATGCGGAAATTTAAAGTAAATGGCACAACAAGATTTTGTTAACGAGGAAACCGCAAAGGCAGAAAAATCCTTGGACCTAGTCCAGAATTGAATACTCTCAGGATTAAGCCGCTATACAAAATAAACGAACTTCGTATAGTTGATACCAAGCAACTAAACCTATAGTTCACCTAGTTCCGTCTGTATTCCCATGCCTCCAACATTTAAACAAGTCACGTACTTGGACCAATTCCTTTGGTTCATATTCCAAACAGTAAAGGAACAACAAATCTGTTTGGTATCAACTCTCTTCAACCAAGTGATATGAGTTGCGCAAAGGTTCCCTTGTTTATCTTAACATAAACTCCTTTGCCAGGTTCCAAGATCTATCTTATGTTCAATCACCCAAAGGCAATTGTTAAGATTAAGCCATTCAATACCTTTAATCACAAGGAAACATATTGATGCCGATCTTCCTCAACTATTCTATCAAAATACCCAAAAGGATAAATCAATTATAATCGGATCCTCTTTTTCCCAACAAGTATTGTGCACACCAAAGATTATAAAAACCAAGTCAGAAATCTTCAATATCTACTTTGTCTTCAAATCTTCTTAGATCTTCAATAAACACCTGCACACAACTACTTGAGTCTCTTGTGATCAATCACATACAGAACGGAGTCTGTTAACAATGGATTATCACAAGATCGTCTTTAGATCTAACAACAGTCTAAAGATCCCTGTCGAAACCTTGAACTAGTTTGAGTGAATCTTATATCAGAAGAGAAGATTCTCAAGCATAAACAAACTAGGTGCAATCAAAGTTCAACCACCGTTAGTCAATCAAATCAATACGAAAACTAAAGATAAACCACAATATCTAGTTTCCCACCAATGGGTCTTGCTAGAGCTTCTCATTCCCAAAGAAAACTTTAAATTGAGCGGTCGTAAGAGATTTTACCTAATTAGATTACTCTCCTCTCCGATATGCGGCTTCACCAGTAACAAAGACAAAAGAGGAAGTCTATGTTACGCAGGATTAGTTTGCTAGAAATGCAAACTCAAAGTATTTATAGACAAGGAAGTTTGGACACCAAGGAATTTCCAAAACCGAAAATATTCTCAAGATATTTTTCATTACTCCACCAAATTCGGTTTTCATAATTCTTGTGAATGCACTGTCCAAAAATACATGATCGAAATCTCCTTGGAAAATCTTTAATTAACAAATGCACATTACTAATTCTTATTTTCCATATATAATTAAAAACCCTTAATTAAAAATATTCTTAACTTATTTAAATTCGATATTGGGATTTACTTCCTTCTTAGCCGTTAAGGAATATCTTTGAACAATAAAAAATTAGCATTAATCCACCGTGTTCAAAGTTTGTCGACATCTTACTCTTGGAAATCCTTTTTCATACTTGCTCCCTTGAAACCGATTTACCACACTTCCAGACAAGTTTAGAATTGGTTCATCTGACTTTCAAGAACTACGTGATTGATCAAGTAACGCTCAATCACAATCATGGGTTTACGGTTCTACCCAAACAAGTTTCTGTTCTACCTTCATGTGAGTACTGTGCATAGTTACACTAGCTTACCAAAGATACGGCTGACTAGGTACTAGGATCGGTTCCCCACATATATTTGGTATCTAACTTGTATGCACTGCACATGTCCATAGGATCGGTTCCTCCTTCCCAAAAACGTTTTGCACATGTTCATAGGATAGGTTCCTCTCTCTTCCACAAACCTTGCTGCACCTCATACGAGGATTGGTTCCCCTTGTGATGCACTACACCTCTTACTAGGATCGGTTTCCCTTCTCCCAATAATAATTTCAGACACTCACAACCCGATCATACCCCAGGTGATTACTTAAGATCGGTTTCACTAATAAAAGTCATACCAATACATAAGTCAGGCCTCATGTGAATAGTTTTACCAAGAACACAAATAAGTCATGAGCGGTTATACTAATCACACATATTGGTCTTTCATAAGATATGCAATGAAGAACAGCCCCAATAACGCATGGCGATTTCCTTTTTGGTTCACAACGCATATCATGAACTTAATTCCTTAGAACACATGTAAACATTTTTCCCTAGGATGACATCCTCACCTCATACCCATACATAATCACAATAGCATTCATACGATTATGTCGATGTCTTATATACAAAGTTTAATGGTTAAGCAAGAAACTTCATATTGTATTCCTTAATACTATGTCTATATAGAGTGTTCGTGCTTCACAGTTTTATGTTTTCAATATGCACGACTTGAAATATACGTTAGGGACTGAAACAATTCAAGTCAAATATCACTAACCTCAAGTGGAAGGATGATGTTGTGGTTGTAGATCCGTACTTCTTCAAGTCTTCGCAATACTTGTAATGTCTCACCCTAATACTTTCAAGATAACCTATACGAAGTTGACTCTAGTACATTTAAATCTAGCGACTCTTAAATGAGTTTTGGTTCACTAAAATATGACAACCAAACTTGACATAACAACGCTTGGTGGGTTCAACCGAGCAATGCTCTAACAACATATATAACTCCTTCGTAAGAAATACAAAATATTATTTCCAAAATATATAATCAATAATATTTTTGAAGGTTAATACTTGAGATATCCTACTAGTACGACAACCAATATTAGCTAGTCAATCCATGTAAACTATCCTATTCATCTTGTACTTATTTCCAAATGTAAAAATCCAAGAATGAAACACAGAGATTTCAAAAACATGCAAGCTTGGGACCAGACCAAGGATAATTCCCGAATGAGATCGCGATCGGGGTTGGTCCTGAAAGTACAAAATCCTAGTTTAAGTTTCAAAAGTTAATTCGAGTTCAAACTAACTCTTAGAGCATAGCTCGATTGAATCCACCAAGCGTTGGTATGTCAAGTTTGGTTGTCATATTTTGGTGAACCAAAACTCATTTAAAGAGTCGCTTGATTAATTACTAGAGTCAACTTCATATAGGTTAGCTAGAAATTTACTAGGATATGAGACTTATAAGTATTACGTGAAGACGTGAAGAATGTGAAAAAGTAAAGAAATACACGACGACATCATCCTTCCACTTGAGGTTAGTAATATTTGACTTGAACTGTTTCATTCCTAACGTATCTTTCAAGTCGTGCATATTCAAAACATAACTGCGAAGCTGTGAATTATTATACTCTAGTTATACATAGTATTAAGGAATTACAATACAAAGTATAACGTCTATCTTTTGAACTTCGTATATAAGACATCGAAATAACCGTATGAATGCTATTGTGATTATGTATGGGTATGAGTGAAGATTTTGTCCTAGGAAACAATTTTTACATTCATTTAAAGGAAGCACATTCATAAACTTGTTTTGTGAATCGAAAGGGAAATCGCTAGGCTTATTGGTATTGTTATTCATTGCAAAACTTTGGATTACCAATATGTGTGTTTAGTATAATTGATCATAACTTGTTTATGTATCTTGGTAAAAATATTCACAATGCCTGACTTTTGTATTGGTATGACTTTTATTAGTAAAACCGATCTTAAGTAATCATATGAGATGGTATGATCGATATGTTGTGATTGGTATGACCAACTCTAGACATTGGGGAACCGATCCAAGTAAGAGGTGCAACCGATCACAAGAGGTAATCGATCCTTATAAGAGGTGCAACAAGTTTTTAGTAATTGGGGAACCGATCCCATGACTTGTGCAACCGAATACAAGTTTATACCATAAATATGTGGTAACCGATCCTAGTACCTAGTCAACCAACTTTTGGTAACTAGCGTGACTAATCTTATTACCCACATGGAGGTAGAACCGAAACTTGTTTTGGTAGAACCGTGAAACCCATGATTGGTGATTTGATAGGATAATCAATCATATTGTTCTTGGAAGTCAGATGAACCAATTCTAAACTTGTTTGGAAGTGTGGCAAATCGGTTCCAAGATTGTAAATATGAAAAGGGATTTACAAAGTAAAGATGTCGATATACTTTGAACATGTACAATAACTCTTATCTTTTATTGTTAAAAGATATTCCTTAATAGCTAAAGGAGAATCCCATATTGAAATAAATTGAGAATCTTTTAATTAAGGTTTTTAGTTTTTGTATGCTTTTAATTTCCAGAAATTAAATGCATATCTTTAGAAAATAAAAATTAGTAATGTGCATTTACTAATTGGAGATTTTATACTGAGATTTCGGTCAATATTTGGACAGTGCATTTCCAGAAATTATGGAAACCGATTTTGTGTTTATTGCATATCTTTCAGAATATTCGGTTTTGGAAATTCCTTGGTGTCCAAACTTCCTTGGTCTATAAATATTGAAGTTTGTATTTCAAGAAAACTAATCCTTAGAGCCAGCAAAGCTACCTAGTTGTTTTGTTAGTGGTGGAGCCATCTATTCGGAGAGGAAAGTACCCTAATTAGGCAAAATCTCTTACGACCGCTCGTTTTAAAGACTTCTTTGGGATTGGGAAGCTCCACGAGTACCTTTGGTGGGAAACTAGATAATTGCAGTTTATTATTATTTTCGATTGATTTGATTGACTAACGGTTGTTGAACTTTGATTGCACCTAGTTTGTTTATGCTTGAGAATCTTCTCTTCTGATATAATATTCACTCAAACTAGATTGAAGTGTCGACGGGGATCTTTAGACTGTTTGTAGATCTAAATACGTCTTGTGATAATCTATTGTTAACAGACTCCATTCTATGTGTGATTGATCACAAGAGATTCAAGTTATTTTTGTGCGGGTGTTTATTGAAGATCTAACAATATTTGAAGACAAAAAAGATTTCTTATTTGGGTTCATAATATTTGGAGTGCACAAAACTTGATCGGTTGGGGATCTAACTATAATCAGTTTATCTTTATGATAACCTTGATTGATTAGTTGAGTAGATTGACATCAATATAATTCTTTGTGATTAAGAATATTAATTGCATAAGTCTATACAATTACTTTGGTAGTTGTTGAGAGGCAGATCTAAGAACCTGACAAATAAGTTTATTGGGATAAATGGAAGAGCCTTTTGTCAAACTCATATCACATTGTTTAAAAAGAGTTATTACCGAACATATTTGTTGTTCCTTTAATGTTTGGAATACGAACCAAAGGAATTGTTCCAAGTGCGTGATCTATTACAAGTTGGAGGCGCAGGGATACCGAGGGAACTTGGTGAACTATAGGTTTAGTTATTTGGTCTTAACTATACGAAGTTGGTTTAGATTTTGTATAACGGCTTAATTATGAGAGTATTCAATTCTGGACTAGGTCCCGGGGTTTTTCTGCATTTGCGGTTTCCTCGTTAACAAAATCTTGTTGTGTCTTTTACTTTTCTATTTCCGCAATTTTAATTGTTTTATTAAAATAAGAAGTAAAATACACAAACGTTAATTCATATTTACTTGATAGCAATCCTATTGTGTTTGGTTAAATCTGAACCTATTATCGAGTAAACATACTTCGTTGTTATATTGTCTCGATCTTATATCCATAGTCAATCACTCAAGTTATATTGTTTTTATATTGTCTCGATCTAGTGTCCATAGACGATCACACGAAGTGTGAACGGATTAGTTATACTGTCTCGACTCAGTCCATGGGCAATCACTTTCGGATAAGGGACTTGTAGGTGGAAAAGTTTTAGATTGAGGTATATTTGGTGTTGATGGTGGATTTTCATTTAAGGCTAAAATTGTAAAAGCCAAAATTATGCGCTAACATCTTGCAAAAGATAAAGCCATTAATAAGTGACGAATACTTCTTCACTTTACTAATTCACCTAGAATAGAGCATGTGGCAATAATCCCAGTATTCTGTGAATTAAATACACAAAATTCATCCAGGTTGGAGCATGTAGAAACAATCACATATACCCTGTGAATTTACAACATTATTAATTAATGCATGACCAGCCTTGTATTTCCTGTACTCATTATCGGTGCGGCATGACGACTGAGTGTTGTTCTCAGCAGAGCAACACGAACCTCCAAACATTAATAATGAAGCATATACGAAATACCCGTACATACTGCAATTCTCGGTGTGTTATACTAGCCCGAATGAGCATACATCTCTCGGTGTATTATACTATCCCGATTGAGTATATTTGAATCTGGACTGTCCATATCAGTCTCAGAAACGATAACGACCATCCAACTTCACCAACATGATTGGATGGCTTAGATTAAATCCATGACCCCAAGAAGGTATTGTAATATTCACTACCGACCCAACACAGGCCCAGCATGGTCGGCCTCTCTAAAAGGTTGGCATAGATTTCCAAACCGTCCAAGCCAAAGCAGTACGGACGAAAAACCATTTTGCGGCACATTACATGTGTCGGAAAATAGTCTCAACCATCCATCTTCGCAGGCATAGATGGAGGGTGTAGATGCAGATTCAAAGGGCCCAGAGCATGTCAACACGCTTACTGTAAGCATGCATATACACATGACTGATCGGTCAGGACCAACCATGGTCGGTTGTTCCAGATCGTGCGCCCAAAGTGGGCATGCCGCACGGCCGGCAAAACCCTAATTAGGGTTTGCATTGATCGCAAACGTACGTTTTATCCTGATCTAATGGAGGGTTTAGGAGTCGAATGAGCAGGTCCAGTGAGCATCAACATGATTACCGTGGACCCATCTATATCCACACCCGATCGTCCAAGGCATACTACGCCTAGTCGTTCCAATTCGCACGCCCAAAATAGCGTGGTCACACTTTCCAATCACAAACTAATCTCGACCACTCAACTTCGCCAGACGAATTGAGTGGCTTAGATCACATTCCTATGGGAAAGTAAGGTATATGCATGTACACTAGCCTGCCACCTACACGCCGAACCAATCCTCCGGGACCGACCAAGCATGGTTGTCTTGAAACGCGCGCCTGAAGAAGGCATGACGCGCGACATTTGCGGCACCAAACTTCTATCATAAATCAATCCTGACCACTCCTCTTTGCCGGAAAAATTGAGCGGCCCAGATCACACTTTCACGGGACAATGAGGTATGGGCATGTATACCGGCATTCCGTCTACACGCATACCCGATCGGCCATGCCAAAATCGTGTCCCAAGCTTGGATTCGACCAAGATGAAAAGTGGTGCTTGCACACCTCTTCTAAAACCCTAATTCCACTAACGGCCGCAGATGAGTGTCTCAAAGATCATCTCGTCCGTCCAACTTCACCAGCTTGTTTATACAGCCCTGGTCAGGAGTTAATTTTTCAGTGAGGCGTCATGGTGATCACCACCCGTCACTCTACCACACTATGTGGTCGGCCAATGGAGGACTTGCTTGCGCAACCTCCAAACCATCACATGAAGTAGGCTGGACATAAGGCTATTTTGAGACGAATCGCTTCATACATGCTGAATATACTCGATGCAGTACTTGCATAGAATACACACGATACTTCACAAGTATCGACTTCCTAAATAACTTAGTTATTTAATCTAGCATTACATGCTAATTTCTATGGGTCCCACGATCCACACACTCGAGACATCAATCATGTCACAAACTAGGGGATACATACTGGGGTATTGGTCTGGCGGTTTACAGCGTGCAGCGCACAACGCGCCATCACTAGAACGTGTCAGGATGTCATGGATGGTTAGTGATGATGGGAGAAGTGGGAAAGACTGGTCGTGTGACACTAACACATGACTCCACTACTCTATCACTCCACTTTCTCCACTTCCCATGAAATACGAGGGTTAGGCTTAAAGAATTGTGTAAATAGGTTCTCCTTCCTATTTTCCAAACAGGGAACAAGGAAAAGATAACGCAGAAATCAAGTGTTAATACAATTGTATTCAAAACACCCAGAGCCTGCTTGCATTATTCGCAAGCCTGCTCACCTTTCTGTTACAAGTCATAAACTGCCTACACCTTCAAAATCTCAACACCTTCTTCGCTTCCCCCCTAAGATCAACCCCATCTCCTTCACTTTGTGACCGAAGCAAGTCTGGAACGGCCATTTCTTGGTTTAGGCCAGAATTGTATAGATTGATCTCTCGAATCAAAAAACACTCCCGTGCAGTGCATTTGTTTAGGGTTTAGATTCATTTCTCATCTACACACCCCAAATTACCAAAACCGGCAGAAATAGTTTTCACCCATAAATATTTGGGTACCCTTGTCTTTTTAATTGGTATCAGAGCAGGAAAACATGAAAATATCTAACAATCTGTGTTTGGTGCGATCCAACCTATAAGATATGAGTTAAAATAAGAAAAACAAGGCTAAGCTTATGAAGAACTCAGTTAACGTATGTCAAGATAATAATAATAAGATCTCAGAAAAGGTCAATGGAAATTGGTCTCGTAAGTCTTTTCGAAAATCAAAGAAAAAGTCTATGACTAATAACTTGATTGCAAATCAGGTTCCTGATCAGAAAAGAATGAATCCGAAACTCAAACATGTTTTGGATCCGAATCCAATCTCTAGCAAAAAATCTTTTGTTTCTAACGAAAATAGATTAGATTCACTAGTCTGCCCAAGTTCTGAATTTCATAAAGTGTTGGAAAGATTTTTCAAATATGTTGAAAACTATTCAGAAAAGGGAACAACCATTGACAGTCTATATGATGTCCTAGAATTTATTTTTTAACTGAATGTAAGAATTTATGAAGGAAAGCGAGAAACACTCAGTCTTCAAAATAATCTGGCTGATTATTTGGAACAAAAATTATCTCTATGCAATGAAGTTCATCAACATACTACAGAGTGTGAAATTCTGACTCTATCGCTGGAGCATTCACAAATAAGGAATAAGATCCTTATGAAGATCTTCTTACAGAAACATGTCGAAAGGTATATCTAGACAAGTGTTTAAAAAAATATTTTCAACAAGCAATGGATACCTTAAGAGGACATATGAAATGTCTTGAACAAAAGACATCATAAATTTGTCAGATGGAAGATCTAGACCACATGGGTTAAAGTTTAAAGAACATACCATCCTGGGCACAAGATATAATTAAGGACATATCATCTCGCAATATTCTTAATGAACATGATGGATTAAAAACCCACACAAGGGAACATGATAATGTCCCTAAAAGTAAGAAGGAAGAAATTCTTCAAAAGGTATTATGCAGCCTTACAATGCTCAATCTACTGATATAAGGAAGCACACACATATGGTATATCTGTATCCTGTCAATAATATCTTATTCAATATAGAGAGTTTACACAATCTACCTGAAGATGTTTAAATCTGTCTCCATGTGTAGAAAAGTTATCTTACAAACAACTTATGTAAACAAGAAAAATTTCCATATCTAAAGAAGTTTTAGATACATGATCTAAAAGGTTGATTATTTCTAAAAGAATCTTTGTGATTATCTAACCCATTAGATGCGAAAATCTTTTCAAATCTGGTCAGAAATATTTATTTAAGGCTGACCCCTATGTTTGAATGTGTTAAATGTTTCTCGAATATATGAACTCATATTATTTGAGAACCCTTTGGTAAAAGGATGTATCCTCAAACCAGATCTCAAGCAAAACTTCTGAAATCCTTGAGCGGAATGACTTCTAATGAAGTTATTCATATTGATAATACCTTCAAGAAATATGGCTGTGAAGATAAAGAAAATGAAAAAGAAGATATGACTCATCTCCTTGTACAAAATAGTTTGGATGCTAAGATTGATATTATTAATCTTCGACAAGTCCTCCTTAGTACTATCGAAACATATCATAGACATGTAGCACTACTAAGAACTGTTATCCGTAACCAAAGAAAGCTGATTAAACTTGGAATTGGTAATAGGGAGTATGCTCAGAATATTAATCAAAAGGTTAATGCTTTAGACTGTGAACATAATCAAGGTACTGTGTGCAGAATCTGAGATATCAGTCGAGATGTTGTTGATGAAGATCCTGAAAAATTTGAGGAAATTAAAGATGATCTTTGAAAATAGACATTAGTTTTTGATTATTTCAATAAGGTCTATTATGAATAAAACAATCTATTATTTATAAATAAAAAATTATTAGTTTATAATTTTTCTTGTGATAGTTTTCGATTACATAGCATGTGCTTGAATGCTTTATATTATTGCTACGTATGTTTATGGGATGTTTGATTTCGGTTTTCATAACCTTAATATTCGATATCATATGGTGTGAACCCTTATGGTTTTGGTGACTTTTTGATTTAGAGGGATTGAGTTCTAGCCCATGTTGGTAGGCTTTATCAAAGGATCATAAGGGGTTCGATTGAAACTCATGTGTGAAAAAATCACAATATGCTGAATAATTTTTGGTTTAGCACTAAAGCATATGTGTTTCGGGGTTTCAACTTTTGCTTTGCATTAGTTAAAACCGGTTTTCAACCTTTATCTGGTAAAGTTTGGTCCTTGTTGTTGTTCTTTTGTCTTGCGAGAGGATGACAAGACAACGGGGGAGAGTTATATTTGAACTTGCGCTTAATGACATATCTTTTGGGGGAGAAGAGGATGCGGAATTTGAGGTAACAAATTTGTTAGTTAATTATTTTCCTGTTTAAGAAAAGCTTGATTTTATTGCATATATCTATTGCTTTTGCTTAACAAAATTTAGGTACAATTGATGTTTATTCCATTATTTGTGTATGGATGTGTGGGTGATTCAATTGTCTCCGGTTAAGAAAAACTATTGTTATCTTGCTTTATGGTTTGGTATCAATTGTTTAGGCTTACAAAATTCCGGTGCAATTGTGGTACTATAATGTCTATGTTTGTTTCAATTGCTTCCGCTTGAGGTAAATAATTATGCAAGTTGATTTATTTGGTTTGTATGAATTGTTTATGGCTTAACAAAAAGGTTTTCAGGATCAATTGTTTAGTCCAATTAGATTCCGGATAAGAGAAACTAAGTTAATTCTGATCTTAGTTAGACTTATCAAAGTGGAGGTTTCGGTTATTCAAGTTTAATCGAATGCCTTAACAAGAAATGCTAGTTAACTTACCTAGTACTTGTCTTATTTAAAAGTGAAAGGTCTAAGTTATTATTTGTGAATAACTAGAACCTGATGAGAAAATTAGAGTTAATTCTGATCTTTATTTTGGTATTATCGAACAAGCGATTGTATTTGTACAATCGGTTTAGCAAAAGAACTAAAGAGATTAGTCATTTTTTGATTTGCTAAACTATTAGGGAAAATTGCTTCGGGCAATTGTTTCCTTGGTAACATATCAAAAAAAATTACTTTGTAGTTTCGGTTTTGATATTGGTTGTCTAAAATTTTGTGTCGAACCCTCGTGCTTGACTCTTATAGGTTTTACAAGTATTTTAGATTTGTAAGATCCTTTCGGTCTGTATTTTATTTGCTTGTACCTTTGTCATTTTGTGACAAAAAAATGGGAGAAATATATGGAGTAAACAAGTGATTTGGTATCACTAAGGAAAGGACAATGGTGCTTAAACGTTATATTTAACGAAAGAGTAAAGCATAGACTAAGGGGGGTGGGGGGGGGGTAACATATCATATTGATACTTGTGGTTATGTTAACTACAAAGGGAATAAAAAAGACGTGCAGATTGAAAATCTACATATCTTACCTTTAGGGGGAGTATTAGATTTGTTATTATAATGTCAACATCGGCATTATTGGATTGAATGTATACATTTTATTGTGCTGTTGAAACTTGGAATCAAGCGTATGTGTAATGAATTCTTGTAATTTGTTTATCCATATGACATAAGATTTTTGTCACTAAAATTGACAAAGGGGGAGATTATTAGAGCATAGCTCGGTTGAACCCACCAAGCGTTGATATGTCAAGTTTGATTGTCATATTTCAGTGAATCAAAACTCATTTAAAGAGTCGCTTGATTATTTACTAGAGTCAACTTCATATAATTTAGCTAGAAAGTTACTAGGATATGAGACTTATAAGTATTACGTGAAGACGTGAAGAATGTGATGAAGTAAAGAACTACACGACGACATCATCCTTCCACTTGAGGTTAGTAATATTTTACTTGAACTGTTTCATTCCTAACGTATCTTTAAAATCGTGCATATTGAAAAAATAATAGCGAAGCTGTGAATGATTCTACTCTAGTTATACATAGTATTAAGGAATTACAATACTAAGTATAACGTCTATCTTCCGCACTTCGTATATAAGACATTGACATAATCGTATGAATGCTATTGTGATTATGTATGGGTATGAGTGAAGATTTCGTCCTAGGAAACAATGTTTTACATTTGTTTAAAGGAAGTACATTCATAAACTTATTTTGTGAATCGAAAGGGAAATCGCTAGGCTTATTGGTATTGTTATTCATTGCAAATCTTTGGATTACCAATATGTGTGTTTAGTATAACCGATCATAACTTGTTTATGTATCTTGGTAAAACTATTCACAATGCCTGACTTTTGTATTGGCATGACTTTTATTAGTGAAACTGATCTTAAGTAATCATCTGAGATAGTATGATCCATATGTTGTGATTGGTATGACCAACTCTAGACATTGGGGACCCGATCCTAGTAAGAGGTGAAACCAATCACAATAGGGAATCGATCCTTGTAAGAGGTGCAACAAGTTTTTATTAATTAGGGAACCGATCCTATGACTTATGCAACCGAATACAAGTTTATACAATAAATATGTGGTAACCGATCCTAGTGCTTAGTCAACCAACTTTTGGTAACTAGCGTGGCTAATCTTAGTACCCACATGGAGGTGGAACCAAAACTTGTTTTGGTAGAACTGTGAACCCCATGATTGGTGATTTGATAGGATAATCAATGACATAGTTCTTGGAAGTCAGATGAACCAATTCTAAACTTGTTTTGAAGCGTGGAAAATCGGTTCCAAGATTGTAATTGTAAATATGAAAAAGGATTTACAAATTAAAGATGTCGACATACTTTGAACATGTGCAGTAACTCTTATCTTTTATTGTTCAAAGATATTCCTTAATAGATAAAGGAGAATCCTGGATCGAAATAAATTGAGAATCTTTTAAATAAGGTTTTTAGTTTTTATATGCTTTTAATTTCCAGCAATTAAATGTATATCTTTAGAAAATAAAAATTAGTAATGTGCATTTACTAATTAGAGATTTTCTACTGAGTTTTCGGTCAATATTTGGACAGTGCATTTCCAGGAATTACAGAAAACGATTTTGTGTTTATTGCATATCTTTGAGAATATTCGGTTTTGGAAATTCCTTGGTGTCCAAACTTCCTTGGTCTATAAATATTGAAGTTTGCATTTCAAGCAAACTAATCCTTAGAGCCAGCAAAACTACCTAGTTGTGTTGTTAGTGGTGGAGCCATTTATTCGGAGAGGAAAGTACCATAATTAGGCGAAATCTCTTACGACCGCTCGTTTTAAAGACTTCTTTGGGATTGGGAATCTCCACGAGTACCATTGGTGGGAAACTAGATAATTGCAGTTTATTATTAGTTTCCGATTGATTTGATTGACTAACGGTTGTTGAACTTTGATTGCACCTAGTTTGTTTATGCTTGAGAATCTTCTCTTCTGATATAATATTCACTCAAACTAGATCGAAGTGTCGACGCGGATCTTTAGACTGTTTGTAGATCTAAAGATGTCTTGTGATAATCCATTGTTAACAGACTCCGTTCTGTGTGTGATTGATCACAAGAGATTCAAGTTTTTTGTGTGCAGGTGTTTATTAAAGATCTAAGAAGATTTGAAGACAAATAATATTTCTTATTTGGGTTCATAATCTTTGGTGTGTACAAAACTTGATCGGCTGGGGATCCAACTATAATCAGTTTATCTTTGTGATAACCTTGATTGATTAGTTGAGTAGATCAGCATCAATACAATTATTTGTGATTAAGAGTATTGATTGCATAAGTCTATACAATTACTTTGGTAGTTGTTGAGAGGCAGATCTAAGAACCTGACAAATAAGTTAATTGGGATAAACGGAAGAGCCTTTTTTCAAACTCATATCACGTTGTTTGAAAAGAGTTATTACCGAACATATTTGTTGTTCTTTTACTGTTTGGAATACGAACCAAAGGGATCGTTCCAAGTGCGTGACTTATTACAAGTTGGAGGCGCAGGGATACTGAGGGAACTAGGTGAACTATAGGTTTAGTTGCTTGGTCTCAACTATACGAAGTTGGTTTAGATTTTGTATGACGGTTTAATTCTGAGAGTATTCAATCCTAGACTAGGTCTCGGGGTTTTTCTACATTTGTGGTTTCCTTGTTAACAAAATCTTATTGTGTCTTTTACTTTTCTATTTCCACAATTATAATTGTTTTATTAAAATTATAAGTAAAATACATAAACGTCAATTCCTATTTACTTGATAGAAATCCTATTGTGTTTGGTTAAGTCTGAACCTATTATCAAGTAAACATACTTCGCCGTTGTATTGTCTCGATCTTGTATCCATAGTCAATCATGCAAGTTATCTTGTTGTCGTATTTTATCGATCTAGTATCCATAGACGATCACACGAAGTGTGAACCGATTAGTTGTATTGTCTCGACTCAGTCCATAGACAATCAATTTTGGAAAAAGGACTTATAGGTGGAAAAGTTTTAGATTGAGGTATATTTGGGTACCCTCGTCTTTTCACTAACTTTATTAGATGTTTATGAAACTTCTTTCTCACATATTTCAAATTACGATTTCAATACTATACATATTTTGTTACACGAAATTTCATTACTAATGATATTAGTATTATGTGAAATCACGATAGTACAGAAAATTATACTACGAAAATCAATATAATAAGTTATAGAAACAACTTTAATTTATATTATTCCTCTTGATACTTTGATCATAATAATGATCTTGTCATCCAAATACTAAAGCCATATAAACAAACTTCGCATGTTCTGTTTTCAATGAATATGATTGTAAGAACTTGAGAGAAATGAAACAAGTCAAGTCAATAGTTACTAACCTTAATCTAAAGGATGGTGTCTTCAGTTGATGTTCAATATGTCTATATATTTTAAATGAATAACTAGAGCATGTAGTAATTTTTTTTATGTCCGAAGCCAAACCCAACAAATTTGACTTTAGTAAACAATTCAAGGGATGAGTTTTGGACCTAAATATGACAACCAAACTTGACATACCTTGTGATTTCAACAGAGCAACATTCTAACAAAGAGGATTAAGGGAAAAAAACCGAAGTAAACAACCTTATTAGTGTTTGAGAAACCCTAGTAAGAATACCAGAGAAAAAGATAAATTACTTGCATGAAAATTAAAAAACAATATAAAAAAATTTGAATCGAAGAAGACCTATTTATTATGTTTGAACCATCCACAAACCCAAGAACTCACTTCACTTCTTTATTTTTTTCATAATCATCAAAGAGGAACGAGAATGACATGTTATGAACTTTGATTAAATGAAGCACTATTCAGGAGACCCTTGCAATCTTCGAGGTTTTAAAGAGCAACTATCATTACTCAATTTCCTGATTATTCATCCTTGACTACCAGATTGTTTTCAAACATAGTCCTTATTATAACTCTGATATTTGATGTTTGCCGATCAAAGACAAACTTGTGACCAGATTCAAAAACCATAGGTATCCGGTTTCAAATTCTCCACATTATGATAAGCGATGAAGGAATTTCCGACCAAAACCCGATAACATAAAATAAACCCTTTATTCACATATATACTCAAACCAGCAGTCTCATTCAATCCACAACTCCTAAAATAATAAAATAAATTGTTGTTCTTCGTGAAAACCAAATTATAAGAAACATCGTTGCATAAGATAATTGGATCCTAAAATCTCCAAAAGAATTTCCACCAAAGGCGACCGAGGTTTGCGGTTGCGGAGTTTCGAAGGATTTGACTGCATTAACGATTAGAAAAACATGGTTAGGAAGCTATAATTAGTTCTCTTTTCATTGAAGAAAACTATCTGTCTTCCCCAAACATGAATTTCCTAGTTGTTCCAAAAAAGACTTAAACTTCTATTAGGTTTGCCTTGAGATGAGATTTTTATTGTATTTTAAATCCAACTATTTTCTTTATCAGAGTAAATCTTAGATAACATCCAATTTTTATTTATTGCTTTCTCATTCGTTTCTTGAGTAGAAATATTGTGAAGAAAAAATCCTTGAGAAACTAACAAATTATGTAAAAAAAAAATGTTTATTTACAACTTATCACTTTTAACGAAATCTTTAAACAACCCAGTTATGGATCCACTTTGAACTTTAGTAGCATAGCGGGTTTCTATAGGCTGGGAGAATTCTTGAGTTTGACTCTCCCCTTTTTGTATAATATCTCAAGAGCAATGTGTAATTTGTAAAATCAATTAAAAAAGAAAACACATGTAGAATCTAAATTTAGAAAACTCATTTTTCCATCTTCATAACAAGAAGAAAAACATAATAGTAACTTTTTTAAAAATGGGATGTTTACCCGCTATACAATTTTTTTAATTAATATTTACACACTTAATTTTTTTTATAATAGGTGTTCACCCATTTTTAAAGAACATGCAATTGGGGGATACTTTTATTAATTGAGGGATATGAATAGTACTGTTACTATTCATACCGACATAGTAAATTATTTTTTTGTGTAGAAAACCCATGCCGGTATGAACAGTAACATTACTATTTCATATCCCCCAATTAATCCTTCTTTTTAAAGGTAATATTGTATTTAATACCAAATACAAGATTTTTATTTTATTTAGTCTTCCAATTTTGGCCTTCTTAAAAAAAACCTACCTATTTCTCACGTTTCCGATTTTTTTTTTTCACAATTAATATAGTTGTTGTTTTTTTGTAGGCAAATGGTTCAAGTAACTTCTGATTATTATGAATTAAAATTACATTAACAACAAATAAATTTCATACCTGATGAATTTTAACAAACAAATTTATGTTCATTGAAACTAATTGTCAGTTGTATACTTTTGTTTTTGCGTAAGCGTGATACCAATTTATTCACCATTTCTTCATATCCTAACCGGAGAATGAGCAATATCTTAATATATGTTTGTATATTTACCCTTCTTTTCTTTCCTTCTTCTCTGTTATTTTCCGTGGCTTCCAGTTCCCAGAACTTGATTACTTTTGAAGAAGAAACTATATTCAGAAAACAACTTTTCAACCTTAAATTGAAGAGGTCAAACTCTAGTACATGGCCTATGATATACCTTAGAGATGATAAATATAGTCTTCTTAGGTTGCGTCTGATTGACTATGTGAAAGATTATGTTGAAGTGTATCGTGGCACAATTCCTGATCCAGATGGTAAGTTTATCGTCAAAGAATAATTGATGAGAAACTCTCCCGAGGCAATGGTAAGGAGGGAGTTATGGCATCCACTTGATGGTACTGTCAAACACCTCTATCAAGTGGTTCTTAAACCTCCAAAAAAGGGCACTTTTCTTACAATGTGTGACGGTTCGTATAGTGAAGATAGGGATATGAGAGGTTCTAGTATGGTAGTTCGAAACCATGATCTCGAAGTCGAGTTTGCATAAAAGAGCAAGGCCGAAAAAGCAATTGATGCAGTTTACCACGAGGTTCAAGAATTTAAACTGTACATTAAGAGCATCATAAGGAATAAGAAGACGCATGCTTATTACTCTATAAAGTGCGATAACCTCATGATTATGAAAATTATGCAAAGCATTGAAGTGCTTGAATCTGATAAGCCAGGGCTCGGGTCAGATGATAGTTTTCAAACATTAAAAGATATATTTAAGTACATGGATAATTATTTCTGGCTAAATTGGGTTACCTTTAATTTTTCAGTGGATTCCGAGAGAGGTTAATAACCTTGCTGACTTCTTGTCCCTTATTGGAACTAATCACGAAAAAAGAGGTAGGGATTGAGGAGTTCCGAGATGGGAATATCATTTTAAGCTACTTTAATAAACGAGACCAGATAAGTAGTATAAAAATAGGTAATCCCTATGTTCATTTTGATACAGTACAAGAAAGGCCCAGCACGTTATTGTTTGACAGAGCAAAAAAAAAAAGAATTAGACGTTTTTCAAAAATTTATGTGTGCAAATACAAATTACTAGTTTCAAATATGTGTAAGCACTAATTTAGAAAATAAATAAAAACTTAATGTATTGGGGACACATAACAAGCCCAAATTTTGAGTTTATTTAAAATTACCATTGTTAAATAATTGTATCACATCTTCTATTATTTTAACCACAGACTAGACAACAAGTGATTGATATGAAGATGCAAAAAAGAAATATCTTGCAATAAATAAAAGAAAAGATATCGTGAAGAGGACTAAGAAATGAAAAAAATAAGTAAACAACCTAATTAGTGCCTCAGAAACCCGAGTAAGAATATAAAAGAGAAAAAAGAGATACCCGTAAAAAAATTGAAAAAAAATGAATCGAACGTGATCTTGTTGCTATGTCTAAACCATCCAAAAAATGCTAGAACTCACCTCCCTTCTTCATTTGTCCTATAATCATCAAGAATGGAACAAGAATGGCAGCATATGAACTTGATCGAGTGAAGCACCATTTTGGAGACCCTTGCAATGTTTGAGGTTTTCCTAATGGTTGATGTGCTTTCTCACTGTGGAGCATCAAACACTCACTAATCTGATAACATCCCAGAGTGTCCTCCACCTCCACAACAAGATTATCTTTCACCACCACTTCTTCTATTATCGTGTTTACCACTACTTCCTTATTTTTCACCACCAGTTCCTCCGTATTTCTTACCAATATCACCACATGGCTCTAAGAAGATGAAGGGTTCTCATAAGTTGTTTTTGGTCATCTGCATTGGTGTTGATGCTGGTGGGATTATACTAATGTTTTCTTAGTTGGGTTAATCCGTGGAGAGCTCGTAAGAATTGAGATGAGGAAGCAAGAAAATGAACTCATATTGATCTAATAGGTTCCAAGTTTGTGTGCAACTGGTTTATGATCAAGTTCTCCATTATATGATCGACATGTTGGGATTTTAGAAGAAGAAGAAGATGTTGATGATTTAGTAATAGTTTTACATGTAAAAGAAAAGGATGTAATAACCTTCTCCACTTTTTTAGCTTAAAACCACTAAGATTCTCACAATACTTGACTGGATAAATGATACAACAAAGGATTCCTTTTTTTGGTTGCCGGAAAAAAAAATGGATGTATAATATATGACAAATTGAAGAGCCGAAGATGGAAAATATGGAGATACTTTCTTATCGATTTGTTTTATAAAGTGCTATTGCCAACGATGATGGGTCTCAATTACTTAGCCGCTTCTTTGTCAGCTAATAATCGGTTGCCATGTAGAAGTTTGTGGTGTAAGTTTTAATATAATATTACAATGTGGAAGTAGAGAGGTAAGAGACTCATGCGAGACTGGACTCCATCCATAATTTAATGATCCACGATTTCAAAGTAAATATGTTAACGCATCGCCAGACGTTTCTTAGTTTTAAACATACAGTCCGTAGTATGACTCTGATACTTGTTGTTTTCCGATCAGTAACAAACTTATGGCATGATTCAAAAAGAAAAACCATTGATATTTGGATTCAAATTCTTCACGTTCTAATAAATGATGAAGGAATTCCCTATCAAACCCCGATAACATAAAAATAATCCGTCCATTCACATGTATACTAAAACTACCCTAAGAAGTTTTGTGAGATTGGAAATCTTTTGGAAATCAATTGCAACGATTTCCTCCCATATCATGGTTTTGAAACTCAATGCTTCTTCATCTATATCGTGAATATTAGCATAGAAGACTCTTGTCAAAGTATCAAAAGCTTCATCATGACCATCAAAGATAGTTCCCAATGTAAAGCTTTCATACAAGCATCATCTCCACGGTATATAATTTTTCTTCAAATTTTCTTTCCAAAATAAATTTTCTTAAAAAAATATTGTTGTAAATTCAAGAACAATTCTCATCAATGAAAGAAATCGTAACACAAGTATCATTATTACTAGGTTTTCTCTTTCTCTTAGAAATATCTTGATGAAGTATAGTCAAATTAAGATTTTTGACCAACTTAATACTTTTACCTCTAGTTTTAGTCATCTTAATCAAACCTTCATTAAAATATAGAAAGAAGAAGAGAAGGTAGAACTTGCTTGAATCAAGCCTTTTCACAAAAGTCGTCTCGTAACTCAGGCGTCTTTTAGATTGACAAGTTCGTGAATTGCCTAAAATTTTAGATTGAAAATAAAATGTATGTCCGCGAAAGGAATAAATTAATTCGTGTACTATTGAACTAAATGGTACCCAGGACTATCTCAAAATGGACTAGTTTGCGAACTGAGAAACTTAACTCATGTACGCGAGTTAATAAAGATTATTTAATCAAGTCTTTATATTTATAAGTTCAAGTTTGTGAACTGGTAAAACAGTTTGTAAACTTTTAAGAACTAACCTTATTGCTTGCATTCTTCTTTGCAATGTTCATAATTATACTAAAATCATACAACTTGTTTCAGTAGATCAAACGGTGGATAATACGAGTAAATAGGATAACTAATTTTCACATACCCTTGTCGATGAAGTTTTCATTGACGTCGTCGTTCTTCGGTCTTAAATCTTCAAGGTCGATTAGGAAATTCTGATACACGACTACCATGCCATATTTATAGTCCGGGACCAATTTTAGTAGACTATAAATCCAAATATAGTTTTGATCAACTAAAATTGACAACAAGTTTGACATACCAATACTTGTGAGTTTGACCGAACGATCCTCTAACAACTTGGTCATTATAATATGATCCAAGTATCAAGGAATGATATATTAGTTTTTTTACAACTTTAGTGCATGGAGTTACGAAGAATAGTTTATTAATGGTAATTCATTATTATTTAGTGTATTGAACTTCCAGATGAATTCAAATCGTGGGTTTATGATTGAAAGCAATTTCATAAACATAGTTTAAGGAAGTTAAAATGACGAGGGTACCAAGTACACCATAATCTTTTCGATATCAACATATAATCCTTGCGTGATATATTATAGACATACATTGTCAAGAAGATGATAACCACAACGTATACACTTGGTATATAGTTACTAGTTCGAAATCGAACTTTAAATATCATTATCAATCCAAGTGTTTGGGATTAACATACAATGTATTTATTTTTAAATATAACTAAAATAATAATTATAATTGCGAAAAGTAAAGTAAAGACACAACAAGATGTTGTTAACAAGGAAACCACAAATGTAGGAAAAACCTTGGACTTAGTCCAATTTTGAATATTCTCATGATTAAGCCGCTATATAAAGACACTACCAACTTCGTATAGTTGAGACCAAGTAAACTACCCCTATTACCTAGTTTCTTCAGTATCCCTGCGCCTACAACCAATCTGGCCAACACACGTGAATCCTAAGATAGAGTCCACTCTCTTAAGTTGCTTCAGCCTCTATGAAGACTTTAAGCACTGAACCCGTTTGATCGTCTTCCAAACAGTAAAAGACTAATCTGTTTGGTAACCATTCTCATATTTCAGGAATTTAATCAGAGATATAATAGTTAGGCGTGACAAAGGATTTTCCGTTTAAAATCAATTAAACTCCTTTCTCGGGTTTAGATCTTCCAAGATCTGGATTAACAAGTAAACCAGATCAAGTCAAACAGAACTCACAGATAAGGATACATAAGAGTACCACCAAATAATAGCTTGTCAATCTAAATACGACTAGAAATAACAAGTCTATCAAAAGATAAATTAGATCTAATCGGATCCCAGTCGATCAAGTTTGTGCACGAAGCAAATCACAAAGATACGAAACCAATAAGAAAAATCTTCTTGTTTTCAAAATTTCAATAGTCCTCTATACCTTCACAATAACAACTTGATTCCAACTTATGATCGATCACGCCCAGAACGGAGTCTGTTAACAATAGATGATCACAAGTTAACGTCAGATCTAAAGACATATCTTAACTACCGCTAATCTCTTGATCTAGTTTGGGTGACCTTATGTCAGAAGATAAGGCTCTCAAGAATAATCAAACTAGGTGCAATCAAGAGTTAACTAACCGTTTAGTCAATCAAATCAATAATTAAAAACTAAAATAACACTACAATTCTAGTTTCCTACCAACGGTACTAGTAGACGTTTCTTGATCCCAAAGAAGTCTTTAAACTAGCGGATGTAAGAGATTTCGCCTAATTATGTTACTCTGGTTTCCAACATAGTATTACGAGAATATTATTAGTCGGCTACACCAGAAATAACAAAGATGAAGTTTGCCTGGTTCAGGATAAGTTTGTAAGATAACAAACTTTACTATTTATAAGAGCATCTCCAATGGAGTATGGGTTTTAAAAAATATTGATGCCACCTAGGATTTTAGAATCTCTCAACAAAAAAAACCTCTCTAGTAGTGGTTGGATAATCAAAATTTAATATGACGTGGAAGTTTGAGTTTGGAGGAGAGTATGGGTTTTTTGAGACTCCCATCCATACCCATGTCATCAATTTGTGATTATTTTAATTAATTTTGTAGATTTTGTGAATTATTTTTTCTATAAATAAGCGACAAGTATATCAAAATAGATATAGATACAACTACCACTGGAGATGCTTATCAAAACAATAATTGTATTTGGATTTTATATCATTAAATACCTTTTTTTTAGGTCTCCACATATGATAAATACTCATACTCCATTGGAGATGCTCTAAACGAAGGTAGTTTGGACACCAGGGAATTTCCATAATCTAAAATATTCTTAAGATATGCAATAAAGCACCTAAATTTGGTTTTGTATTATTCTAACCAATATCCAACTGTATAACTAGAATCTTCATGGACAACTCAATATTAGCTAGCACTTAACTAATATATCTTTCTAGGGATATATTTTAATTGCAGGTAAAACAAAACATATTAATTTCAAAAATCTCAAAAAGATTATCTAGTATTTCGGTTTGGGATCTCATATTTAGTATCAAGGAATATCTTTGAGCAATTAATAATAAGATTTCAACACATGTTCAAATTACTCATTATGTCGACATCTTGAACTTTCCTATTTTGCAAACCCAATTTACAAATCACACAACCCTAAAGTGTACATGACTTGTAGAAATTAGTTTTTCTTATTGAGACCGGTTCTACCACGATCGGTTATACCTTGAATCCAAATATAGGTAGGGATCGATTCTACATTGTCTCCCAATATAAGCTAGGATCGGTTCAACCTCGATTCCATATATAGGTTAGGATCGATCCAACCTTAAGATCTTCAATGAAAACCGGACCATCAATCCTCTTGATTTCCTTTCGAATACAAAACAATTTTGTACGTCTAATTCCTTAAACTCATGTAATTAAACATAGTTTTCTATGTATGACATCAAACCTTTGTTCACTACACAATCTAGTAACAAGTTACACAGACTATGTTGATGTCGCAATTACGAAGTTCAAAAGATAAGTATTGTACATCGTAATTCAATATACCAATATAATGATCAAGTATTGATATATATTGTTCCTTGACACTTTTACCAAAATATGATGATCAAGTCTAATATACTAGTTTCATGTATATAACTCCGCATGTTATGTTTTCAATCAGAAACGACTTGAAAGATTATGATATAAAAATGAAAACAAGTCGAGTCATGTATTACTAACCTCAAGTGGAAGGATGATGTCATCGTTGATGTCAATACGTCTTCGGAATCTTCAGGTCTTCATAGTAATACTTGTATGTCTCAACATTTCTAGACTTCATAGTCTAACCTAATTAAGTTGACACTAGTAATCTAATCAAGCGACTTATGAGTTTTATAACTAAAATATGACAACCAACCTTGACATACCAACGCTTGATGGGTTCAACCGAGCAATGGTCTAATAAAAGTAGACTTTGAAACTTGTTTCGTATTTGAAAGTTGAATCCAGGAATGATCCCTGGTAAGGGCCGATGTATGTTAAAGACCGATCCTAAAAGAGTTTAATATTATTTTACATTTTTAATATATTTATTATCTTCGGGTTTCTGCAAACATCGAGATGTGCACGAGTTGAATTTGGAATGTTCATAAGATGTCGACATAGTGGTTTGAATATGTGCTAAACTTTAGTATCTTATTGTTCAAGTATATTCCTTTGATACTCAAGGCAAGATCCTGAAACCGATTTTAATATCTTTTTATATATAAAAAAATATACGCTTACCACATCTTAGAGTTTTTCATATATATCTATCGTTACTATATAAGTAAGTACATGGATGTATGCTAGCTAATATTAGTTGTCAACTATGAGTGACATCGGTTTATTAGTTGGAATCCAGTTGGTATTTGCCAAAATCGGAAATAATATTCTTTGAAATCCTTGGGAATTTTCGATATTGATTATACCTTGTTTTCCAAAAAAGCCTTGGACATTAAACTATAGATAGTTGTAGTTGCAGGATTTCCCACAACACACCCCTTGTAATATCTTGATAATAATCTCTTGATCTAAACTAATTTGATATTAAAAGTATGATTAAAATTCTAAGAATTGTAAATAGACACACGGATTTTTACATGGTTCGATCAATTTGATCTACATCCATGATTCTTCACTATGATTGTTTAATTTTACATTTGATTAACATTGATAATCTCCATTAATGGAGTTCTAAATCTAGTTTTGGGGAAGAAGATGATAAAGAAAAATACATTTTCTCTCTCTAAAAATCTCTCTGCAAAATATTTCTCTCTCCCCTAAAATTGTCTCTCTCCTCAAGACTCTCTCAACTCTCAAAAAATACATCATCCTTTCCTGAATCTATTGGATCTCTATTTATAGGAAACTACATAATGGGCGACAACTAAGCTGTCCTCTAATTTCGGATATCATTCGCGGTATTATCGCATTAACTATTCCTAAGCATCGTAACCATCGCCAGTCAATCATGTTCTTTTTGTGTTTCTCCAATCGTCAACTGTTACGTCATTATTTTGTGACACTCGCTGTGACGCTCGCAAAAATGTTGTTAATCTCGCCAGAATATTGCTATGGCGATATTCTGGTACTACATCTTGCCTATTTTTTCTTGAATATTGCTTGAAAAGTAATCTTTAAGAAAAAATCTGTTGTTGTAGTAGTCTTTGATTTTTGTTGATGAAGGAACAAGCGAAAGAATACTAGACTTGAGAAGTACGTACTTGCCTCTATTCTTTTGTGAAGTTCCATATCTTTGCTAAGTAAATAAGAAGTATCAACTCTGCGAAGTATGAAGTATCCTTGAAGAAATATAAGAAATACTCAATCCTCAAAATATAAAGAAGTATCCGTCCTTTAATGAAAATCATAAGTATTGCCTCTGTTCACGCGAAATTATTACTTCATTTCTGGTGAAAATTCTTGTCCATTTTGGAAATTATTCTTGCCAAGAAGATAAAGAACATAAAATGTCTTCTTGGTAATCCATAGTTGCCTCTGTTCTTTATCTATGAAGGAAGAATCCTTGAGAAAATGTTTAATGAACGAATTGCCTCTGCCACATTCTGCGAAATAATGACTTCTCCTGTGAAATTCTGAAATAGTCTGCGAGATGCTGAATGAGTTTGCAAATTTCTGAATGTTGTTGAATGTTTCTGCGAGTTGCTGAATGTTTTTGCGAAATTATGAATAGTACCGTGATGAATAGTGTTGAATGTTCCCGCGATGAATAGTATTGAATAGTTCCGCGATGAATAGTGATGTGAGATTGTAGACAATTGTCTTGAGAGACTCGGAATAATACTTCTGAGAGATTCTGATAGTACTTGCTATCTCTCTTGCGATGAACAAATCTTTCATGTATTCTTAAAAGAAAATAATTAAGTTTGAAATTATTCTATTGGTCTTATTTTGCCTTCCTAATTAAAGGTCTTATTTTGCCAATTTTTCTTTTTGCGACAAAATCGCAGGACGTCTTTACATTTGCATATAAAAACCCATTGATCTTGCCTTATCCATTTTTCTTTGAATTTTCTGCGACAATATGACAGATCTAAATCCCCTCGCGAGAATAAAGTCCCATGACATTGTCGTCGTGCGATGAAATCGCAGGACGTCTTTACATTTTCATGTAAAAACCCATTGATCTCATCTAAACATATCTCTTATGGCTTGTTGCCTCTGTATAATTTACGTCACGCGACAATATGACATGCCTAAATGTTCTTGCGATCATAAAGCCCCATGACATTGTCGTCTTAAGACACTTATCAGCTCCCTAATGGAGGGTGCCGCCCTTATCTTCCCCCTGGTTGCCCTTTCAAGGAGGGAACATCGGCCATACAAGACTAGCTCCTCCCATCCAGATTTACTAACAACCAGTTGTTTTCGCAGCCTCTTGTAGTTTATGCCTATATGGCTTATAGTTACAAGATTGCACCCTAAGTGGGATTTTCTTCAGGCCAAGTGCATCATATCCAAGACTTACCAAGGATGGCCAGGGTAGGTTCGTCCGTCCCGGACACCCTTGGCTCAACCGTGTACCTCGACACCTTAGTCATACTCTGCACTTCTTAGAACAGATCCTCGGTCGTCCAACCAGGGTATAACCTTATAAAGATGGAAATACAAGGTCTCTCTCCCGGATAGGTTTTCTTTAACCCCGACATCTCCATGACTCAGGATCCAGCAGCGGTATAACCTTACCCCTGAATCATGTTAGCAGATACCCCCTTATATGACGCACTATTAGGTCTTACATTTGCCTCTTGCGAAATTGTATTCACAAACTAGGGTGCACGCCATAAAGGTTCGTCCCATTCTTTAAATCTCTGCGAAATTTTATTCGCGTTTCTCGCGATATTCTTGCGTTTCTTCATTCTTTCATTTCTGTGGATTCTTTCATTTTTGTCATTTCTTCTTTCATTCTCATAATCATATTTGAAGTAAATATTCTTTAAAATCTTTTGAAATCAGAGAAATATTCTTTGAAATCTTGCGATTGTATCGCGTTTTTAAATCAAAAATCTTTTTCTGTAAAAGAAATATTCTAAAGAAATCTGTGAAATCTTGCGATTGTATCGCTCTTTGTAAATCTTTGAAAATTTTGGGGATTTGTAATTTATTTTTATTTATTTGCGATGATTTCATTTTTTTATAATATTTTAAAATCTTTGAAATCTTGCGATTGTAACGCTTTTTGGTAAGTCAAATAAAAAATCTTTGAAATCTTTTTTGAAATCTTGCGATTGCATCAAAAATATTTTATTTTCTGTAAATAAAATATTCAAGGAAATGGTACTTAGCTTTTATGTGATTTTTTGTTGTTGTCGTCTCTCGCGAAGTATTTGATTTTCCTGTGAAATGAGAAGAAATGAGATTTGAACTCTTGATCTGCATCTTTCATACTCTCGCAACATACCAACTGTGCTAACCCTCTCTTACAAGATCATATCAATTGTGTCAACTTTCCATTAATTTAGTTTCGATACCGTTTCCATCTGCAGGAAATCAACGCATCCAACCAATCATGCATGTTGTTATTTGTGAACGGGCGTAACCACTCTTTAACTTTGTCATCATCTTCACAAGTGAACTATAGTGGGCTTGGTCGAACTGGGCCCCTTCCAATTTCTTCTTTACGCTGGCAGTTGGGAAGAAGTAAACTTCTTTGCGATTGAAACTTATGATAATTTGCGAAGTAAGGTAAATATCTGCGAAGTGTGCATTCTCGCTGTAAATGTTCGCAAAATGAGGTAAACGTTTGCGAAGCAAAAAAGAATTTATCTTCGTTAGTAATGTGGGCTGAGAAGGTAAGAAAGCATGAGCTGTTCTAACTATCCACTGATGATGATGTTAAAGTATGAGCTGCTGGAATTTTTTTAGTAATTTAATTGTTCACTGACGGTTGGTGTCTTCTTTAAATTTATATCGATTATTCCACTCTCTCTTTTCACTGAGATTTTGATTATTTTGTTGGTTTCTCTTCGGGAAATTTTAGCTTCTTCCAAATATTTTTCTGAAGGCAATGACTTAAACTTTAGCTTCCGTATCTTCTTCCTTTCATTGTTAGATAATTTCCGTGTCTTCTTCTTCCATCGTCTTCTTAGTAGCAGATCAAACTTATTGCGAGCGTCGCTGGAATTTGTATTTACTTGATATGAGCTAATTGCCTTGAAATGAATTGTTGTGAAGTAATGGTCGAGCTGGTAGTGAGCTTTGTATGTTGCTTGACGATGAAATGTATTTACTTCACGAATGGAGGTTGCCCTGAATTAATTAGCTGACGAAGTGATTACTTTGATTTTTACTGGATATTCGCTGATGGTGATATTTTGTGTATCACATGTTCATCTCAGGGATGCTCTAGTAAAATAAATTTTGAATTTTCTGCTTCGATGGTTTCTCTTCTTTCATTGCTGATTGTTCATGACCTTGTTTACTTTCTTGTATGCTGAAAGGACTGAAGTAAAGTTTGACTGCTGGCTAAGGTTAACTTGGCTGGAATATGTTATGAATCTGTAAGTTTCATGCTCGCTGTTTTAATGATAGTTGCGATGAACTGGATTAAGTTTACATGACAGAATGTAACAAAGAAGCAAGCTGTAACTTCACAGATTCCCTCCTTTTAACTATCCCCTACAGCAACATCACTATAATTTCTAATAATGATTTCTATCACTGCCTTTTGGGGTCGTTGCTCCCGACTCTTGAACTAGACATCCATCTTTATTCTTGCCGGAACTTGTTTGTGGTTTACCGAAGTAATAGCGAGCACCTCGCATCTTATCATGCAGTCGTCAATCCTCTCTCTGGGTAAAGCAGGAATCTGATGTTCCATCAAAACAGGAACCTCCCTTCAGTTTGAATATCTCTGAAGTTCTGAAATTTCTTCACAGTTCTGTGGCTGATTTGGTAAATGATTACACGAACTGTTATTCGTTGAAATTTATGTAGAAATGAGCTTCGTCTATGTCCTCTTTTATCGTGTGAACTTTGCTATAATTGTTGATGATGTGAATTTCGCAGAACCTCTTTATCTATAGTTATTTTATCGTGTCTATTCGTTGGTGATTTTCCAATCCCCTTTTGCTAGCATTTGCTAACCCAAAATGATATGACTATGTCCCGTCTGGAATTAATTCGTCGTTTATTGATGATCTCCCACTTAGAAAACTCTGATTGCAACTTTAGTACGTATTGTATATCTTCGCTAAGCTTATTCGCTGACAATCCTTTAGCAAAATATTATGAATATGACTAGCTTCATAACGCCTTGCAAATTGAATTCTCCTTGATTCGCGAAAACAAACATTGGTGGTTGGGCTAGCAATTTGTCGTTTACCGGCGGAGAAAATTCACTTGGCCAGTGAGATTTAACCCTTTTTTGTTAATTTACACAGACGAAGGCACAATATTCTTTGGTCTCTGTCTCTGTACAGTAAACAATCAAAAGAG
Source organism: Papaver bracteatum (assembly GCA_023529315.1). Classification (NCBI taxonomy): domain Eukaryota; kingdom Viridiplantae; phylum Streptophyta; class Magnoliopsida; order Ranunculales; family Papaveraceae; genus Papaver; species Papaver bracteatum. The sequence goes on from JAJJWX010003529.1 coordinate 136,617, forward strand.
AAATTAAATCTGCGAACATCAGTAACCAACATTTTCAAGATCGAATAAATTAATTAGGAAAGCACTATTTTAACAATTTTTGCTATTTTAAGATTTTCTAAATGAGATCTGATCTTTGCCATAAACAATTAACGTTTATGAGAAAAAAATTCTAAATTTTCTTTTAAATTTATATAGATATGAAGGCGAGTAAGAAAGATGATTTGTCTTTTGTTGATGTTAATCCGTCTGACTTCGTTTGTACTGTTTCATTTCAACTTTGATTTTGTCTTTCATATCTCGCCCTCTTTATTTTCTGGAGCTTCAGATGATAATTCTTCATGTAAACTCCAAATGTTTTGCATTGGAACTCTTTTGATCGAAATCTGTGAATGTTGTTTTGAACCAGCAAATCGAAGATAAAATAAATTTCTCCATCCAATCCCTGTTTCTAGCGCCAAAATGTAGTTGCAGGATTTCCCACAACACGCCCCTTGTAATATCTTGATAACAATCTCTTGATCTAAACTAATTTGATATTAAAAGTATGATTAAAATTCTAAAAATTGTAAATAGACACACGGATTTTTACATGGTTCGATCAATTTGATCTACATCCATGATTGTTTAATTTTACATTTGATTAACATTGATAATCTCCATTAATGGAATTCTAAATCTAGTTTTGGGGAAGAAGATGATAAAGAAAAATACATTTTCTCTCTCTAAAAATCTCTCTGCAAAATATTTCTCTCTCTCCTAAAATTGTCTCTCTCCTCAAGACTCTCTCAACTCTCAAAAAATACATCATCCTTTCCTGAATCTATTGGATCTCTATTTATAGGAAACTACATAATGGGTGACAACTAAGATGTCCTCTAATTTCGGATATCATTCGCGATATTATCGCAATAACTATTCCTAAGCATCGTAACCATCGCCAGTCAATCATGTTCTTTTTGTGTTTCTTCAATAGTCAACTGTTACGTCATTATTTTGTGACACTCGCAAAGTGTTGTTGGAGAACTCGTTGTGACGCTCGCAGAAATGTTGTTAATCTCGCCAGAATATTGCTGTGGCGATATTCTGGTACTACAATAGTGAAGCTTGTATTCTTACAAAAGCATCCCTTCAACACACTACTTAATTGATTATGTGGGAATCCAACTCGTTGATATATGAGCTTAATCTAATTAGATGAAACATCTTTTGTTTCCTTGGTTTATAGTTTGGTATTAAGAAGATTTTAGTACTACCGTTGGTGGGAAACTAAATCGTATTTTTATTTTAGTTGTTGATTAATTGATTTGTTTGACTAACAATATAGTTTTCCTTGATAGGTCAAATTTGTTTATTCTATGATCATTCTCTTCTGTTATATAAGGTCACTCAAGTTTGTTTGAGGATTAACTATTACAGATCTAGTGATTCAAGATCTGTAAATAAAACTTTTGACCAATTAAGGTTAACAAATTTCATTATGCGTATGTTGATCATCAGTAGAAATCAAGTTGTTTGTGTAGTAGTTACTTTAAAGAATGAAGACTTGGAGACTTTTTTTTTTCTTTGACTCTTCTTGCACACTTGATTCTCTGGGATCCAAACAAGTAATTTATTTTGATAGATTTAGACTTGTTGTAAAGATCAAACAAACTGTCTAGTTGCTTCTCCTCGTAGATTTGTTTGGATAGAACTTATTCACTGAGATTGATTATTTCGATAATCCATGTCTCAGTTTGTTCATCGACCAAAATAGTTTATATTGAATAAGCAGAAGATCATTTAATTTACTTTTTTCTTTGATTGGAATCTTGATTTGGGAGATTGATGGATGAGTTGGTTACTTAAATAGATTTAGTCATTTGTTGTTTTGGGTTGAGATTTAAGGGAGTTGAGAGCGGAAGTCTTCAAAGTAGGTGAAACAACTCAAGATAGTGGACTCTGTCTTTGGATTCATGTGCGCAAACCATATTAGTCGTAGGAATAAGGATGTTGTATGAACTGAGTAACTAGGATTAGGTTAGTTTGTTATAACTATATGAAGTTGCGGTAGTCAATTTGTATAACGACTTTATTCTGAGAGTATTCAAAACTAGACTAGGTCTCGAGGTTTTTCTACTAGGAATTTTTCCTCGTTAACAAAATCTTGTGTGTTGTGTGATTTAATTTACTTTCGCATTATATTAGTTATCTTTTATCTTATAATGAAAATAACTGCACTTGTATGTTAATCCACTTGGTACAACTCGTAGTTAGTTCGGTCACGAACTTAGACTATATACCAAATTGCATCTTTTTAAAGTAATTCTTTGACCATTATTGTTTTGGTAGGATTACACCAGGTGTGTCTGGATAGTTGATATGAAAAGATTGTAGTGTACTCAGTACTCTCGTCAATTCAACATATATTCTCCATCACCTTTCACTTCACTGTGATGTACTCCACCACCGATTGTGTGGTAGATTTTAAGTCACCCAAGAAAATTAGTGTGTAAAATATGGGGCAAAATGAGAGGCTAAAATTCATGAAGTGGATTTTAGGTTGCATGGTATATCTTGTCCACATAGAAGATTTGAACGAGTTTGCATTAAGGTGCACCCGTTTTCTCATGAGGCGAGTTCCAATAAAATGATTATTTTTAGTCTCACAAGGAGATAATGGATTACAAGACTTATTTTGGGTTGTTTGTTAACCATTATTTTAATGGATTATCAGCCCATAATCCATTATGCAAATTATAATGGATTCTATATGCGTTTGGTAACCATTATAATAATTGCTTATTTTAATCATAATTGAAAAAATCCATTATTTCCATAAACAGGAAAAAAATTGTTTTGAAAATTTATTATAATCAATTATTTTTTCTAAGAAACTCAAATTGAATTTTTTCTTCTTATTTTCTCTAAACTATTAAGAGAGAGACATCAAAACAACATAGGACTAAAAAAACATCGTAGATCATTATTCTTTCTTCTCCTTTTCGAGATCATCGTTCTATGATAATCAATTATTTGAAAGAAGTGTTTGGAAAAATTTATTTTAAAAATGATTATATCAAAATCATTTATCAATTTATGATTATTTATAATCATAAATAGATAATCATAAATTTTACCAAATAAGGCCTTTAGGTAACATGTGAAAGATTTTGATTCTTATAGATTTTTGGTTACCTGGAAAAATTGGGTCACAGACTCACAATACAAATTTCGATTTTTAGTGATACATTTTTATGCCCCAAGAATACTTATAGCGCACAAGATAATTTTGGGTCACAATAGTAGACTTGTGTTCAAAAGGTAGAGTTTAGGTCACTTAAAATATTTTGGGGTTATGTAATAGAATTTTAGTCAAATGATAGTTCTTGAGCAATGATAAAGATTTTGCATTATAGTACAACCTTTTACTCACGAGACAAATTTTCAATAATGGGTAGTATTTGGATCACTAGGAATTTACGAGTTATGAGGAGACTATTGTGTAACACAACAAGTTTCGAGTCACATGACATTTTCTAAAGATGAAGATTTGGAACTTGTGGCAAATTTGGATTGTGTAATAAATATTGAGGTATATTGGTAGATTTTTGATAGCTTTGCAAATCTCGGACTACATGACTTATGCCACTGTGCTTATCTGGACAAGTTGGAGTTACGAGAAAAATTATATGTCATGGTGTCAAATTATAATGATTATTTTTTGGGGTTTTGGGGAATAATATCATCAAAGAACTATATTAGAATCACAGTTTTTGGATAACGAGTCAAATTTCAAATGAGTTTACAAGTTTCAAGTCTCCTATAACGTTTTGTACTTCAGCGCTTGTACGACCAAAGTTAAGCAATTTTCGGATCATAACGCAAACTCTGAATCATTATCATGTATTACGTTAATCCACTTTAGGATCTCCCTGGCAATCATTTTTCACATGTTAACTTGGCATTTTAATTCAGAGGGTGGATCTACTCACACTTTTATTCTAACACTATTTCACATTTTCGACGCTATTTTTTTCTTATAAAAACCATATATTTACGGATTTGAAACTAATAGTTTAGGGATATGTTCCTCTTACAAAGTTCTACGTTGCTTCCAACTTCCAAAAATGAGCACATGATGTTCCAACTCACATAAGCTCTATGTTTTTCTAACATCCTATTCCCGACTTTCCCGCTAACCTTGTAGTTTCCTAACAAAACAACGGTTAATTTTGGGTGCTTTCAAATGAACGATTAATTGGGGTATACAGAAATTAATTGGGGATATTTTACTGTTCATATCATCATAAATTTTTAATGCCGACAACAGGGACGGTACTGGGGGTGGCTTAACCCCCCCCCCCCCAAAAAAAATATATATATATGAGAAACTCCATTTTAACCAGCCTATTCGTAAGAAAAAAAATGAAAAAGCCCAGGTCAAAATTATAGTTAACCCAAAATAAACTCTCTGTCTATAAAAAAAATGAGAAACCACATGCCCCGTATCCCACTAATAACTCTATGTCTATACAAACATACAAGAAAAGTCTTATGTTGACTCCCTTCTACCTTTTTTTTCTTCTCATCTTGCGTTTCTTTTTAGTTTCTAGGTTAATACTTAAAACAACAGTGACGGAGGTGAGGGTCAACATATTCATATAACTATAGATTAGCTCAGGGTAAAACTTTTCATTAGCCCATTAATATGACATATTCATACGTCTTCTATACCAATTTTATTGTTATGTTGCGTTTTTTTCTTCTTTTAAACTTTTGCGTCCTCTTCTGTTTCGGTTAGTGCTTCGAAATTAAATTCAACGGTGAAATTTACTCCCACTCCATCACAATTTCATCTATCCAGCCCATGTTGTTTCCAAATATTCTAAAATTTGGTCCATGCAAAAATTAGCCCAAATATAAAAATCTATTACATAGTATTTCCCCTCTTTTCTTTTCACAAACAATGACAAAAATTTGACATTTTAACTGTTCCGATGTATCGATTTTTAATATCATGAATTGATTTGAAAACCATACAAATATATAGAAGTAATATTTTAAAAATTCAAAAATTCGGGCGGCCTTCGGTCGCATTTCAGATAATAATATTTATTTTTATTATATATGTTATCTTCGAAATTTTAAATATAGTCACTGAGTTGAACCTTACTATACAGAAAATGATAAGCAACATGCAGTGCTTTTATCACTGTGTTTGTATTTGAGGCATTTAGATTACTATAAGCTGGGTGTACGATTTTTTTTTTTTAGCCCACCCGAACACAAAATCCTGGTTCCGTCGCTGGCCGACAATCAAAATCGGCGTGGAAAAATCATGCCAACATAAACAGTAAAATATCCCCTAATTATTTCCGATATACCCTAATTAATCCTTCTCTGGAATCGGAGTCCAATCGTACTGTCTGTATTTAGTCACTACCTTAAAAAAATGTCAAATTATAGAATCGGACTCTTATAATCTTAACTGGCTTGATTGGGGTATACCCAATTTCAAGGGGACATGGTGTGTCATTATTAAAAAGGGTGATTTCACTTTAATACCCTTGAACTAATTAAATCTTAAACTAAACCCATTTCTTAATTTCATTGACCCTAAAATTAAAAAACTAAACAACTCTTAATCTTCTCTCTCTTCTTCTTCATCTTCCATCAACCAAAGCCATATAAAAATCTTCAACTTTGATTTTCCAAAAAAATTGTTGACTCTACCAGTGAAAAGAAGACTATAAATGATGTTTAAACTCAAACCCATCATTGTGTTGTGTGATTTGATTGTTAAATTAGGTTAGAAATCGAAAATTATGGTTTCTGTGTTTTTGGTCGGCAAGGTCGTAACATGCATATCTTGCCGACTTTTCATAACAGCCATGTCGGCGACTGTAAATTTTTTCAACAGCCGGCAGAGTATTTTTTGAAGACCTTGTCGGCCAAATATAGCGGGCAGGGTATTTTTCAACAGCCGGCGTGGTATTTTTCAATATCCATCTCCTGTGTGTATTTTTCCAACAGCCGACAGGGTATTTTTGGAAGACCTTGTCGGCCAAATACAGCCGGCAGAGTATTTTCAATAGCCGGCGTGGTATTTTTCAAAAGCCGTCAGGTTTTTTTTTGTAGACCTTGCCGACTAATATTTTTCAATATCCATCTCCTGTTTGTAAAAAAAAAATAAAGTCGACATGTTCTTCATTTAAATACCTTTCCGGCCAAATACAGTCGGCATGTTCTTCATTCGTCGACCTTGCCGACTTTTCATACTTTTAGAACTGAAAGTGTTGATTTCTTCTTTGATTTTGAGTATGATTTCATACAAAAGATTTGCAATCCCCTTTGTAGAAGTGTTTCGGTTGTGTGCTTCATTTTCGTTGCATGAGATATTCTCAAAAAAAAAAAAAAAAAATTCATCAAAAATCATCCCACAAAAGTTCAATCAAAAACAAAATTTCATAACTTAATTTCATAAGTTTTAATCTATTTAATCAATTTAAACTTAATTAATTAATCTAATCAAAATTTTAATGTTAATTAAACGAGGGCAATTTTGCCATTTTGAAAATATTTGGTTAAGGGGTGACCTTTTCTACTTCAAAATGACCATATTTTGTCTCATTTGGTATATCCCAATTAATCTGGGTATACCCAATCAAGCCAGGTAATCTTACACGGTTCATTCATTCGGGTTCGTTCAACGGTTTAGCACTGTGAGTTGAAACCGGGTTGACTTGATGTACCCCGACAGTCAGACAAAATTTCACATCAGGCACATAATCAGCAAGCACGTGTCAAATCAAGATCACAATCACGAGGTTGTCGGGAAGTGTAATAGAGACAAACTCCTACGTGGCATAAGATGAACAGAAGTTATGGGTTCGCATTACACACAGTATCTCAGAATAGAGAGAATCATTTTTAATCATAATAATAATTCGATATACCAATTTTGACTTTAAATAAAATAAAAAAAACAAAATAAAACTGGATTTCGATCAATTTTAGGATTTAGTCGTTATTATTAGTTTGTCTTAATGTTAGGTTGTTATTGGATTTAGTTTAGGATCATTGGTTTCAGACATTTACGCGGTAATCTCTCCATCTTCTCTTTTGTGTTCTTTCTGTTCAGATCAGAAATTTTGTTGAATTTTTTTCTTTTCTTCAATCTACATTCTGATATTTCTTGCTCAAAATGCTGAGATAATTTTCTTAATTTTTTTTTCTCATTATGTAGAGAGGAACTGGAATTACTAGGTGTTACAATGGGAGCAAAACCATGTGAAAAATGATGGATTTGGTTTGAACATTGAATTTTTTTTGAAGAAATAGTGTGAAGGTGTATTAGGTGAAAATGGATTCGGCAAGGAGTTGGTTTCATAAGTTTCAACCTAGAGAGAGATTGAGGCAAACTTCTAAGAAGAAAGATTCGATTATAGGTACTGGTGGAGCGGAATGTTCAAAACCGCCTTTGGGTGGTGGTGGTGGTGGTGAGGATGAAGCTGCATCTAATGTGACAAAACAGAAGGTTGCGGCAGCTAAGCAATATATTGAGAACCATTACAAGGAGCAGATGAAGAACCTACAAGAAAGAAAAGAGCGGTATGGTTTTCGATTTCTTATTGAATTGATTTTCTTATTCATGAATGTTTCTATGTGTTGATCTAGCTGTTGGGATTTCTTAGCTTTTGACAATCGTAAACAATTTCATTATGTCCAATTATGATTGGAATGAAATTTTGATGATTTGAACAAACTACTAAATGATAGCTTGTGATTTCAAACTTCTTATATGGAACATTTTACATTGCCTAAAGGATTTGCACTGTAATATGTTTAATTTCTTCTTTTCTATGTTACCTATATTGGTCATACATGTAACACAATGAACATGATAAGAAGCAAATAGTAGTTCATACATAAGAATCACTAAGATATCGTAAACTCTGAAGGAGTTTTTGGCTGTTATTTTGGACCAAGGAAATCAAAAGTTTCTCCAGTGTTGCATATTCCTGCATAACAAGGACATTCAACTTTCTAGATTATGCCGTGTTGACTCCCACACACTCGTGTCCAAGTTACTTTGACTGACATAATGGATGATGCTTTGTGTACCTATCTACTCAGTGTAAAGGTTGCAGCGGAAAACTTAACTAGTCTAGAACAATGTTTAAACTTAAGAACACAATGATTAACTAACACTCGAAAGTTGAGAAACTTCGATTGTTATTCATAAATGATGTCTTTTTAAACAACCAAAAGCCACTTGCAAGAATTATGTTAGTGTAAGAAATATTAATAAGCCTCTACTTTCATGCAGGCGTAATTTACTGGAGAAGAAGTTGGCTGATGCTGATGTGTCAGAGGAAGATCAAAACAACCTACTAAAGTACTTGGAACAGAAGGAAACAGAATATATGCGCCTTCAGAGGCATAAAATGGGCGCTGATGATTTTGAGTTACTGACAATGATAGGAAAGGGCGCATTTGGGGAGGTTTGTTTAATTACTATCTGCAGATTTACTTTCAGCAAATAGGCATGTTCTGATCAAGCATTAAGTACGAACCTTAAGAATACACTCTAGGAAAAGTTTCTTTTCTTTGCTTTAAGGTCCCAATTTTTTTTTATTGGCTTTTGAGGATAAGGTTTTAAGACGTACTTTGTTTGATGCAACGCTTTTCTGGCTTCAAGGACAAAATATACACGGAAAGCCTTAAAGTTTTTAGTAAGGCTTAATCTTAACTATAACAGTATGATTTAATCTCTAGCCTTGCAGCATGTATGTATTTTGCAAACTGTAGAGCTTAATCTTAGACCTTGCAGTTTATGGTTTTAGTGAAAATCCCCTCCCGACATGCCATAATATATCTTTCAAAGAATCACACATATCCCTAAATGTGGATCCGGAGGATGATATTTCGGTTATGATGCTCTCCTTCGTATTTGTAATATGTTTAACTGTATGCATGTGGAGTTGGCAGTTATAAGAACGCCTGGTCTTCCTGTGAAAAATCTAAGTGGTTATTTAAGCATCCACATTGTAAATCATCCAAGTCATTTCCATGTGGGCCATACAGGCATCTTTGATCACACTGTATGAGGTTCCTATGGAATGTGTATGTTGTGGATGTATATAGAACTATTCTGTATTATAATAGGAAATGCAGTGTGTAGACAACACGAACTTGTTTCATCTAGTTGTATGGATGAAAGACCTATTCTCATGCTCTATATTATAATTGCCTATACTGATATATATGTTTAGGGTTGTTGAACTACTACTTAGACGGATATGGTGTCTTACTTGCGAATATGTTTGTGACATTTTACTGATGGAAAATGCTCTTGAAGTTCTTTTTTCCATCAATAGTTTAATCAGTTCTGTTTCTCTGAGTATTTGTATTTTTTCTCTGTAGGTCAGAGTTTGTAGGGAGAAGACTTCAGGAAACGTTTATGCAATGAAGAAACTTAAAAAATCAGAGATGCTCCGCAGAGGGCAGGTATGGCTTTATTTTAAAAGTAGAAGTTTGCATTCGAGTTTTTCTCATTGTGCTTATTTTTGATTGTTGTTCTAAATTTGTCTAGGTTGAGCATGTTAAAGCTGAAAGAAATCTTCTTGCAGAGGTTGACAGCAATTGCATTGTCAAACTTTATTGTTCTTTCCAAGATGATGAGTTTCTTTATCTTATTATGGAATATCTTCCCGGTGGAGATATGATGACGTTACTCATGCGGAAGGATACTTTGACAGAAGACGAGGCCAGATTTTATGTTGGAGAAACAGTTCTAGCAATCGAGTCTATCCACAAACATAATTATATCCACAGGTATTCCATCGATTACGCTTGTGTCATTTCATGGTAGTGATTGGAAGTTGATCTGCTTGAGAAACACTTGAAGGGTTGATTGATTTGCTTAATACAATTTACAGAGATATCAAGCCGGACAACCTATTGCTGGATAGATATGGTCACATGAAACTTTCAGATTTTGGATTGTGCAAACCATTAGACTGTAGTAATCTCCAAGAAGATGACTTTTCTGCGGCAAACAATGCTAATGGGTCTCAACAGAATGATGAAGGTTCTACTAGACCAAAACGCACACAGCAGGAGCAGTTACAACATTGGCAGAGAAACAGGAGGATGCTGGTATGGTCCCTTCCGTAAATCAACTTGTCTATTTTTATTTTTAACTTGCATCGGGTGTTAATGTAATTGATCAAAATCTTCAAGGCCAAGGTCCTTTTGGTTAACGGAAAGTAGAGGCATATTCCCAGTGAATCATCTTTTGAGTCTCTGAATAGAATGGAGTTCCTTTACATTTTGGCTTTCCAGTGATATGTTATTATGTCTTCTATATTTTCAGTAGTAGAAAGTTTAACCAGGCATGCATAAATATTCTGATGCTTAGCTAACAGTCTCTGCTTTGAGATTTTATGTTTCTAATTTCTAAATTATGGTTGGTGAAAAATCTTCAGGCATATTCTACAGTTGGTACACCTGACTACATTGCACCTGAAGTTTTGCTGAAGAAGGGATATGGAATGGAATGTGATTGGTGAGCAACATAATTGTTTTTCCTATTTTTTCCTCCAGATTAACATGGGTCTTCAGAATGTTACTTTACCCTATGTTAAACTTACTCCTCAAAAAAAAAAGTTACTCTACCCTTACAGGTGGTCACTTGGTGCTATCATGTATGAAATGCTTGTGGGGTATCCGCCGTTCTACTCTGATGAACCCATGTCGACGTGTAGAAAGGTAAGCGCAGAAACCCGATTGACTCATGCTTTTGATAAATAATCTGTAAGCAATTGAAAATGGACCTTTCACCTCATGCACACATCAAAATTAGGTAACAAAGTCTGCTAGGTTTTGATACTAGTAGGACCTTTAAAGCTGCATATCGTCCATTTTAGAAAGCTGTTTGTGTGTATTTATTGATGTTGAAGAAAGAATTCACTCTTTTTTTGGTCTGACAAATGCTTTTATGTACTCTAAATTTACAAACCCAATTCTCTATTTCAAAACTTTGATTCTCTGCATGTTGCTAAAGTAGTCGATTTTATTTGTTGCATGCTATTTGAGGTGTATGGGGGAGAAGAAAATGGAGAGAGGTCAGCTGTTCCACGTACAAAGTCAAAATCCAATTTAAAAACATCCTTGTATATTCAATTATCACTTTTATTTGTTTATACCACTCCAGCCCACACTGCGTCATAATATTCGAAATCTTATATGCCATACTGTCAAACCCTTTTGTTTGTTTGTTTGTCTGTGTTTTTTATGAATCTACTATTTACTAGCTTAGGGACTCACTTTTACTTGATCTCTTTTTGCAGATAGTAAATTGGAAAACACATTTAAAATTTCCCGAAGAAGCGAAGCTATCTCCCGAAGCAAAAGATCTAATTAGTAAACTCTTATGCAATGTTGACCAAAGACTGGGAACAAATGGAGCCGATGAGATAAAGGTATTGTGTTGTCGTTTTGAATTCGTCCTTCTTTCTTTCTTCCTCATCAAAAAGCAAAAACTCTAAATTCAGGGAGTTAACTGGTTTAACCATCCGCCAATTCCAGGCTCATTCATGGTTTAAGGGTGTGGAATGGGACAGACTATATCAGATGGATGCTGCCTTTATTCCAGAGGTCAATGATGAGTTGGATACTCAAAACTTTGAGAAATTTGAAGAGGTACTGATTCTCTTTTGTCTGAAGAATTTTCGTTTATTTTGTTATTGACTAAGATAAGGTGTTCTTTGTTCACTGATTATGCATTTTTACCTTGTGGCCCCATGTTTCAGGCTGAAAACCAAACTCAGACATCATCAAAGTCAGGTCCTTGGAGAAAGGTAAACCTAATTCTGTGAATGTTGAATCTGACATTCTGTGCAACATAAAAGTTAGATATTCCTCATCAAGGTTTATAATACTTAATTTGTTTGAGCAACCACCAGATAGAGTTTAGTTTCTCTTCAATGTTTCTGACATTTTCGCAAAGATGATCCATTTAACACAATTAAATCATCCAACTATTTAGGATCTTGTTTAGCCAAAATACATGACCCATTCACTAGCCAATATTGTGTTTGTCCGTGGATAGAGCTCGCGTAGCAGTATATGTAGCTGCTGTGTATGCCAGTTTTATCTCTTTACTGTTCCAATTTGTCTGTTTAGCGAAACTTAATTTTCAAATCCATACTTTACCATTTCCTTTTTTTCGTGTGGAATTTTTATTCCATTGTAATTTTTTCATGATTGTAGATGCTCTCATCGAAGGATATCAACTTTGTGGGCTACACCTATAAGAATTTCGAAATTGTTAATGATGCTCAACTGCCTGGCATGGGTACCTTCTCTTCCCATTAGCAACTTACTACTTGCTTGCATGTTTTCATAGTCGTTATGTTTTTCAACTTGTGAAGCCATGATCCCTATGCTTACCTTTTTGTGCATTGATTTATTGGTGAGCTTCTCAAACAAATGGGATTCAAAATCATATTTTCTATTGAATATGTCTAATGCTTTGGGTCTTTAACAAGGAAAAAGGTTCACATGAGATCGTCAAGGGCTCAATGCTCCAGACCTTGGCTGCTCGCTTATACTCTTCACGAAGAACCCTCTCTCAACCTACCTGATATTGTCCCAGCTTAGACCTCTGCTCACATCACATGACAGTTTTTTATGGAAAACATTTAAAAGGCCCAAGACAACATGAGAGGAGGTGACTCCAACTAAGGACCTTTTCCTCGGCCAAGCACACTGCACCTAAGATGCTCTTGCATCAACATGCACATAAATAGCATCAATCCCAAGAGCTATTTGTACAATTTGAAACAGAATCTAAATTGTTTAGTACATCTAGGAATTTGGACCCTGATATTCAGAAAACCGAACTATTCACCTTTTTACTGTTGGACTTATTCAGTGGGATGACATTAAATTAACTGGTTAATTTTACATTATCTTCTCCAGCTGAATTGAAGAAGAAGAGCACCAAAGCAAAGCGGCCGTCCATTAAATCCCTCTTTGGTATGCTTTTGCCCTTTCTTTCAGTTTATAAATTGGGTTTTTTCCTTTTTACTGGGTGTAGTGAGAAATTTATTTTGTAAAGCTATTTAGATGGTAGTTACCACCTCAGATGATGATACGTTAGACAGACGATGTATCTTTTTTTGCTAGTGACTAGAATGATCTGATTTATTACGTGGGTAGTTTCTCATTGTTGAAGAGGGCAGCTTTACCATTAGGTACTGCCCATGCTTGTTATAGTCGCCCACTTCCATCCATATGCATCTCAAAATGTGAAGAATCTACTTTTCTACTTTCCTTCTGCAGTAACAATAGTGAGCATAGTGATTTATGCAGGTAAGAGTTCAGTGTTCTTTATTCATTAATATGCTGGCATTTGTGCAGATGAAGAGTCAGAGGAAACCAATGAACAAGGTGATGGTAGCTTTCGTTCCCAGTCAGAAGTCTCCGATTCTAAAAGCGAGTCTCCATGACTACTGGTCTTCCTCACTTATTAACATTCGCTCACTTTTTTTTCATCCATAAGACCAAAATTGTCAAATGGAGCACTAATCGGCAGATTCATTTACATGTATAAGTCTAGGGTCTTGCGTAACTCTGAGAATCTGTTTCGTTCAGGATGTTTTGTGTGATAAGTTTGGGGGAGTATGAATTCTGTTGGTCAAATTAAAACAGTTCAGCAGCTAAGAAGGTTGATTCTGAAGCTGCGAGGTAGCCTTTCTTTTATCTGGGTTCCTTGCTTGAATCAAGCTCCTTGTAAAATTTGTCACCTGTGAGAGTAAATGGGAATTCATTTGCCATTCATTGATATGCCATGTATTATTTATTTGTTTATTTACTAACTTTTGGCAAGTGGAGGAATATTTGTATGAACTGCTTCGCACCTTGTATATGCAATCTTCAAATTCTTAAACTGAGGAAAGAAAGTAACAAATTAAGAATCAGGTTGAGTTATGTTCTATTTGCTCTTTTGATTTGTCTGATTTTCAACGAGTCGCTAGCTTATTTGAGCTGTTTGTGTGTGCACTTTTTCTTATAAAATCCAGGACAGAAAATTTTAATCTAATTTTTTTTTTCTTCCAAATTAATACATTGATTTTAATTTTAGTAACTACAGTAAAGATTCATATAATGATTTGGTTGGCAACCTAGCAACAAACTGAGCACCAATCCCTTTTTGAATAGCAACACCCAATCTATAAAAAGTAAAACTGCCCATGCCACTACTAGCATCATTACATATAAAAGTATCCTCACTAAGCTCCCCCAAAGAGTGATCTGCCCGAAGACAGATACTCATCAATTATATATAAGGTTTGTAAAGCTTCCTCTAGCATCATGCATAAACCTTTGTGAGCATTCTTTGGTATTGACATTTTCAGTGCCATTGCAGCTTATTACAGTCCGAAGATAAATAAGTAAAAACGTTTAGTTTTGACCTTTCCAGTTAAAATTATCTAAACTACTATAGTAAGAGTTTAAGCTAGCTGAATTAACGAATGTAGAGTTCTGATATTTGGTGATTTTGATCAGCTCTCCCAGGATAAAAGAGATTACTTCAAAATTACCATCCTTCATCTATGGTACCCCGGGTGAATCTTCCGTGGACTTCTACCTTATATTCACCCTCTAGATCCTTTAGAGTTGCATCATCTTCTGCAAGGGAATCAATGTTTTCTCTCTGCAACTCTTTGGCCCATCTCACCGCTAGTTCCGCTTCTCTTTTGGCTATGTTGTCTCCAGAAATGCATTCTTTGATTCTTCTTGCTCCCACACAGTTTCCTGTATATGTCATGGAAATAAAAGAGTAATTAGTATAGGGATATGGATTAGCATGTCCTTCCATGTTCGAATGCCCATGGAACTGATACTGATAGTTATACCAAATTTCAGTTTGTGCTCATTAGTCATTCTGACTATAATATCCTGTTTAGCTCTCTGGTAATATAAATTGTTCAGAATATGATTTTTATTGTGAATTACTCTATTAAAAGAGCATAGATGTTGCTTAATCTTATTAGAAGTACTCAGAGCAGAAGGTTTTGTTTTCTGGAAGACTAGATCATATATAACTTTCCAAATGAACCAGCAGGTAGTAGCAAAGATTGGTATCCAATCCTTAAACTGATATTGAGGAAAAAACTAGGAGCTGAGCCAATCATTGAAGTTAGATGACTCCCTAAAGCATTGATGATGAGGACCAAATAGGTTTATCCACACCTCAGCAGCATATGGACAAGAGATGAGGGTATGAGTTAAATCTTCTTTGGCAATTTTGCACATATTGCAGATATGATCAATGTAGTAGAGGATTGCAGTCCTGACATTGGTGAGTTGGATACCATGAGCACATTTCCAGATGAACATTTAGTTATATGGGGAGGTATCCAGAATCCAGATCTTCTTCCAGGATGAATTGGTGATATCATCTTTGTATTTATCTCTGATTTTTCTGTCCTATAGAGATTTGACAGCAAAACTCCCATCATTGATTCTACCATCTTCCTGGATGTAGAGAATATTGTTCTAGATGCTAAGTTGATCATCTTCATTGAACCATAGAGAGATTAGATTCATATCCCATTCTATCGAAAAGTTAATTAGCTAATTGACCACAATGAGATCATCTGGGCAAAGTTGGGATCTTTTTTTAATTTCTTAATTATTTTTAATCCATATATCCTCCCATATCCTGATGTTTTGACTATTGCATATCTCCCATCTGTAATACTTTTGGATATTTTCCACCCCTTCAAGCATTCCTTTCCATATCCAAGAATCACTCCTTTCGGGCTTGATATACATTATGATAACAATTGTTTCTTTGAAATGATTGGCTTTCATAGTTGAGGACCATAATGAGTCTGGTTCAGATATTAATCTCCATACTATTTTGGTGATCATGGCACTGCTAAAGAATTCCACATTTCTAAATCCAAGACCCTCCAGTTCCTTTGGTTTGCAAATAAAACTCCATGCAATGAATTATAAACCTTACAAAAATCATGTATTCCTAGGTGCTTGTATTCTTCCATGTTAGATTTACAAAAATCATGTAGTCATCTGCAAATAGGATATGACTGAGATGAGGAGCTTCAGAGAAGATTTTAGTTCCATGAATAAGATCAAGCTGCTAAGCATTAACCAAACTTCTTAAAAAGGCTTCCATGCAAAAGAGAGAAAAGGTATGGGGATAGGGGATCCCCTTGTCTCATACCTCTGGAAGGCTAAAAGAATTTACCAGGAGCACCATTGACCAGAATTGCCAAATTTGTAATATAAATGCATTGGTGTATCAGATTAAACCATTTATCAATGATCTCCATCCGTTTCATGATATCCATTAAAAATGACCAGTCTACTCTATCAAACGCCTTAACCATGTCAATCTTTATGCCCATAAGCCCCGAACTTCCCTTTTTGGCATATATGGTATTCATATGATGGATGATTTCATGAGCTATTGCAATGTTATCAGATATTTGTCTACCATTTTAATCTAAAGATCAGTTTGAGTTATTTTGATTAACATTTCATAGCGTAGCGTACACCTTACTGTAGTTGAAAATATTGAATAACTATTGAATATTGTTAGAGCATAGCTCGATTGAACCCACCAAGCGTTGGTATGTCAAGTTTGGTTGTCATATTTTAGTATCAAAACTCATCTAGAGTCGCTTGATTATTTACTAGAGTCAACTTAGCTTAGGTTAGACTAGAAAGTCTAGGAATGTTGAGACATACAAGTATTACTCTGAATACCTGAAGAAAGTGAAGAAGCAATGACTGCAAAAAAGACATCATCCTTCCTCTTGAGGTTAGTAATATTGACTTGATCTTGTTTCCATTCCTAACGAAGCTTAAAAGTCGCATTTTATTGAAAACATAACATGCGAAGATGAATTTATAATACTCTAGTGATTAGACTTGGTCATTGCATTATGACCAAAGTATCAAGGAATTATATTACAAAGTATAATCGCTTATCTGTTGGAACTTCGTAAATACGACATCAACATAATCTATGTATTTATTTACTTGATTATGTGTATAATATAGGTGTGATTTCATCATAGACAACTATGTATTATTACATTAGCTTAAGGAAGTAGATTTATGAACTTTTTTCGTAATCGAAATGGAAATCATGAATGTGTTAGTCCGGTTATTTATTGAATATCTTTTGGATGACCAATACTAGATGACAAGGTAGAACCTATCTTAATTCATGTTGATAATTGAAGTATAACTGGTCATAGCCTATAATGTGTAGCAAGGTGCAACCGGTCATAAGTTGATTCAGAAAGCAAGGTGTAATCGGTCACAAGCTGATTCGGAAAGCAAGGTGTAACCGATCACAAGCTACATTGGGAAGTTAGTTCTAATCCGTCACAAGCTACTTTGGGAAGCAAGGTGTAACCGATCACAAGATACTTTGGGAAGTAAGGTGTAACCGATCACAAGTTAATTTTTGAAGCATGGTGTAACCGTTCACAACCTATCTTCGGAAGCATGGTATAACCGGTCAAAACTTATATTGTGAGTCTTGGTAGAACCGATCCCAAGAGCAAAACCGAGTTTCCAAAGTTCACACGTTTTCTTTATGATTGCGTGTGAATTAGGAATTATGGTTTGGTAAGAGAAGCTTCTAGATGTCAACATTATTTTGACATGAACATAACTCTTATCATTTATTGTTCAAAGATATTCCTCGATGCTCAAGGTGATCCCGTACCGATATATTGAAAAATATTTAATTATGATTTTCATAATATATATTTTAACTACCAGCAATTAAAGCATATTCTCTGGAAAATATTATTAGTTAATGTGCTACACTAATAATATAAATTTTCTAAGATAGATTTCAGAAATATTGGTTAACATTTATTGGAAATAAGAAAACCGAAATTAGGTGCTTTAATGAATATCTTGAGAATATTTTCGGTTTTGGAATTTCCTTAAAACTTCATTCGTGTTGTTTCTGGTGGAGCCGTCTATTCGGAGAGAAAAGTACCATAATTAGGAGAAATCTCTTACGACTACTCGTTTAAAGAATTCTATGGGATCAAGAATCTCTACGAGTATTGTGGTGGGAAACTAAATAACTGCATTGTTATTTTATTTTTCGATTATTGATTTGATTGACCAACGGTTGTTAAAACTTTGATTGAACCTAGTTTGGTTGTTCTTGAGAGCCTTCTCTTCTGACATAAGGTTCACTCAAACTAGATCAAAGTATCGAAGGGATATTTAGAACCATTTGTGGATCTAAAGACATATAGTGATAATCCATTGTTAATAGACTCCGATCTGTGCATGACTGATCATTAGAGGATTCAAGTTTGTGTTGTTCAAGTTATTGAGAAGGAAATTGAAGATTTGAAGACAAATTAAGAAGATTTTCTTATAAGTTTTCGTATCTTGTGAATTTGTGAACACATCTTGATCGGCTGAGATCCAACTAGAATCGTGTTTATCTTTGATAGATTTGATTATCAAGTTGTGTAAGATCGACATCACTTTATAGTTACTCTTTGAGTTCTATATTGTTTGATTGCAAATCCGAAAATTAGTTAATTCGGTAATCAAGATTTGGATCGATCTAACCAGACAAAGGACTTTATTAGTTTAAACGGAAGAGCCTTTGTTGACAACTCAAGCATATCTTTCACCAAAGATTGAGTAAAGTGGTTACCAAACAAATTTATTCCTTTACTATTTGGAATATAATCCAAAGGAGTGGCGATTCACGTGCGTGACTTTAGAAGTCGAAGGCGCATGGATACTAAGGAAACTAAATATCTAGGGGTAGTCTACTTGGTATCAACTATACGAAGTTGGCATTAGATTTTGTATAACAGCTTAATTCTGAGAGTATTCAAAATTGGACTAGGTCCCGAGGTTTTTCTGCATTTGTGGTTTCCTTGTTAACAAATTCTTGTTGTGTCATTTACTTTACTTCTGCATTATAATTGTCTTATTATAATAAAGCAAATTACACTTGTACGTTAATCTGAATTACTTGACATTGATCCTAATAGTGAATCGGTTTTATTACCGTACTATTGTCAAGTAAATATCTTGTTTTCATATTGTCTACACCTCATCTGTAGATAATCACACAAGGTACATGACTTATAGGTTGATATTCGAAAGATTGTTGTGTATTTGTGTGCCCTCGTTTATTCCAATATGTTGCTCATATTTTTTGTTTTCTTAAACTATTCAACTGTTTTTTTGTTTGTTTGCTTGTGTAATTAGAAACCTGATATGGGGGTTTCACATTCTAATAGAGGGGCTTCACATGGATTCCTAGTAACTAAAAAGTTGTTTATGGGGTGTTTTGATGTAATAACAAATGCATAAGTTGCCCTCCATCTAAAAAAAAAATCTAAAAACTAAAATAAAAACCTAATTCTAATTTAAGTATATGTCCCTCTACTTCTACTAAACTTCCTCTCCTTCATCAACCATAATTCATTTCCATTTTTTCTTCAATTAAAATTATTTTATTGTCTTATATCAACCTGTGATTAGAAAAACTTTGTAATCTATTAAAGATGTTGAAGAAGAAAATTGATAGAAGTGATGCTAATCAAAAAACCAATTACGTTTGAAATGGTTAGAGCATTTGAAATTGGTAGAAGAAAAAAAAAGGTTTCAGAACCATTTAAGGTTCTGCTTTCCTAAAAAAACAAACAATCATAACTGATTTACCATTGGGCTTTCCCTGAAAAACCCAACTGTAAATGATTTACAGTTGGGTTCAACCAAGACCAAACCTAACCGTAAAACCAAAAAACCCAATCATCATTGGTGTACTATTTGGTTTCCCAATTTTACTCAATTATGGTTAGGAGTTCATCATCACCTAACCGTGAATTTATCTTATAGTTGGTTAAGAAGGAAAAACCCAACCATAGACCGCTCTGAAAAACTAAGAACTTCAACCAATTTTGAGAAATAAAAAGGACATTGGTTGGGTGAATCGATATTTAGGATTTTAGTTTGAAAAAAATCTTCAAAAATTTCTCTTTTTTTTTCTCCGAAAATCTCCAACTCTGGGAATCTATTTCATTTGGGATGTTTTGTGTGATAATATTTGGGGAGTATGATTTTTTTTTGATCAAATTAAAACAGTTTAACAACTAAGAAGGTTGATTCTGAAGCTACAAGGCAGCCTTTATTTATCTGAGTTCCTTGCTTGAATCAAGCTATTTGTAAAATTTGTCACATGTGAGAGTAAATGGAAATTTAATTGTCATTTATTCATTGATATACAATGTATTATTTATTTGTTTATTTACTAACTTTTGGAAAGTGGAGGAATATTTGTATGAACATCTTCACACCTTGTATATTCAATTTCGAAACTCCTAAACTGAGGAATGAAGGTTATAAATTAAGAATCAATTTGAGTTATGTTTTTATTTGCTCTTTTGATTAACATGTCTGAGTTTCAACGAGCCACTTAAGCTAACTTGAGTTGCTTCAGAGTGTTCTTATTATAAAATGAAAATTATTAGATCACAACACTTATGATTAAGTTTGCAAAATATCTTGGTTGCATTTTTTCTCTAATTAATTTCACAAGTCCATTTCTCTAAGTAAAATTATTTGGTGAAGTCCAAGATGAAGCAGTATATAAACTTGTTTCTTTCCATCTGAGTCAAAGATTTCTTCCATTTGTCCAAGTCTGTAACCATGTCCATGAGGGAACATATTGAGTATCAGTTGTGCTTGTGCCATGGCATTTCTAACTCGTCGGTAATTGAACAAACCATGTCGTTCGAGTTCGCTCCTCCATCAATAGAATTTTTCCTCTCCACTCCGGGCAGGACCTCAATAGCGAGTATATTACTAATCCCTTTTTTTAGAAGGTATCGCTCTACGTAATGGCGACTAACTTCTTCACTCCATAAGTGATCTCCTAAAGAATCGAATAATGTGGAGTAATATAATATGTAAACATCCGACAAACCTGTCTAGAAATGCTAATCCTCTATAAACAATATCTTGTTCAACTAAAGTTATCACTTTTAGAGCGAGTTGTTGAAGAAGCTTCGTTGTATTCCAATCAGGTCCAATTGCAACATATAATAAATGTTACAGCCAATGAATCGTTACCGTCTCACATCACCACATATGTATTAAATAAATATCAGTTTTGTTGAACTTTCTTGCAATTGGTTGGAACTCAAATGATAACCCCAATCGTGTCGCCAAAAATAATACTAATAACTTAATTATAAAAAGTTGTCTTATTTGTTGGACATACAATAAATAAATGTGATAAACATGGAAAATTGTGATATAAATCGTGTCCCTTCATTTTAAACCAATTTATTTATTGCATAAGTTGTATCCATTATTATAAAACCCTTTATATTGCATCTTGTTACATAAGTTGTGTCCCTTATATGCAATAATACTAACTTAATTATAAAAATCTATATCATATGTTAAACATATAATAAATAAATGTGATATTTTTAAAAAAACTTGGAGATATTTGTGACATAAGTTGTTTCCCTTCATTTTAAAATCATTGTTTGAAATTGATTCTTGTGGAACTTCTTGTGAAAGACATGTCTATAATTTGGAAAGATGAATTATGTGTCCGTTTATTTTAAACCAATTGTCCTTTCATTTTGAACCCATTGTTTTTCCATGTAAGACTTTAAATTCTTAGAAAATGTAAAACTGAATGTAGTGTTAACACGTCAGACAAAAGAATTCTCCTTTGTATAATAAGTATTGATTTATTGATTTAATTTATGCCCAAGATTTAGTTTGAACAAAAAAGAATAAATTGACTAATGATGATTAGTGAATTAATAATTGGTTAAAAGAACTAGTGAGTTACCTAGTTACATTGTATTATCTTAAAGAATGTTAATTCCCTAATTTTTTTCCCTTTTTCTTTTCTCTTTTATCTTATGATCTAAAAGAAAAAAATGAAGGCAAAACGTTTTTTTAAAAAAATGCATGGGTTGTAAATAGTAAATAGGAAGCGTGTTTCTTTATCTAGGTAAATTTAGGAAAAAAAATCTTTTGCTAACCTATTAGATAGATTAACATTACCTAAAATATAATGCTTCAAAAAATAATACCTAAAATATTAACACACCAATTAAGAGTTTTGACTTTTTTTTTTTCAAAAGTTATATCATCAATCGGATGTATCATAAAAAAAACGACAAAAAAATAAAATAAATTTTTTGATGCCCTTATAAAATTTGCTGCCCAAAATTGAACTTTGGCCACTCAGTGTCAGGGATGACTTGTCTGTCACCATGAAATTATTTTCTTCCTCGTATGGAGTTTTCATTTGACAAATTTCATCGCTAGTCGAGGAAGAACCGCTAGTTGGAAGCTGTATTGGATTAGTCCATTCCGAGAGCTCAATCCTCTTGTTGTTGTCAGAGTAACTACTACTGACAAGAACCGACGTCAATGAAAAATGCATATCATTGAAGTCCCAATATTGTTCGTGGGTTGTCTCTGTTAGATTAATAGCTCCATGGCCTAGATTAAATTCTTTCTTTGTCATTTTTTATGAAGTAATTTGAAAACTAACAAGAAGCAGCTAGGATGATCAAATAAGAAGGTATGTGAATAAAGATTAGGAGAGGTTATAAGAAAGATTTGCATGCCAATTTTATAAGTGTAGTTTTTAGGGAACATTTAGATTAATATTTTCAATTAAGTAATTGGTAATAAGTTAATAATTCCCAGTGCAGAGAATAACTGATTAATATATGTTGGCCGACAATAAAAAGACATATAAATGATGACAAATAGCTAAATTTCATGTCTTATTTTTTTTTGTTTTTTATGATGAAAATCACATTTCAATTCATTCAAACCAAAATTCCTTATAAGATTATCAAAAACACCAAACTACAAGATAATAAAAACCCAAATACAAATGACGACACCAATTGCAAATACATTGCGAAGAAAAAGAGCCATAAACCGCAAAGAAATCCAATTTTCGTATCAGTGCTATTGACGAATGATGGTGTGAACCGGAATCAACTCCGACCATTTAAAATAATTATCTTCTTAAATAAGAGATGCTCCAAATAAAATGGAGTATTTTTCCCAAAATCTTTTAAATTAAAAAAATCCGGATGCTCTAAATCTCTCTTGTAAAACGAATCTCGCCAGTTACAAACAATTTGTATCCCAATATTTTTCTCTCTTCTCATCAGTTATGAACAAAGAAGTTAAAAATAACGATCTTAATGTTAGAGGCACTACGATACAAGATTTTCGTAGATAAAATAGTCATCGACAAAAACTATTCTCTAGGCAAGTTACGAACAAATATGATAATTTATACGATATGACTCAACATAAAAAATTACATCCATGTGCGAACATAGAGATAGTGTTCACTACTTATTCCCAGACGGTTATGCACTCAAAGAGCAAAGCCGATTCCTAGAGAAAATCTTACGGAGTTTCTGATCAGTATATTCACAAAGTTTAATTGTGAAAATAATCAACAATTCTCAAAATAATTTACTTCTCTTTAGCTAGTGACGAACAAAAAGAGTTAAGAGCTTAACTTATGAGAACATATGAGGAGATATTCATTCTAATTACTAGAATAAGATAGCAAAGAGCAAATCCCACCTAATAAGCAGTATATATATAATCATGGACATTAGGTATTGCGAGTCATCTTCTAAAATAAAATTTAAACATGCAAGAGGATAGTATTTAGAATAGCTAATGTAACACAAAAAAAACTACTCCAAAAGATAGTGTTCCTCCTTAAAACAATTGAAAATTCCTACAAGGAGTTAATTAGTAACAAAAGAAAAACCCTTGATCTTCATTATTCCCGAACTCGTTGTCAGCAACTGGCATCGGAACATAGGGTTTATGAATAAGAGTATTAACTCCTCCAAACCTATTTGGATGTTGTTTGACAAGTGATTCTTGAATCTCGAGAGATTTCTGCAGAATGTCTTTAAGTCCCTACGCTTCCATCTTAGTCTTCTTAAGTTCTTCAAGAATAGTTGCAAAGCTTTGTTGGTTTGAAGAATTTTCTCAAGGCTTCTTCATGTTCTTCTTTTTCCTTTTAAAGAGCGAATTTTTTCCTTGTGGTAGGATTTATCTTCTTCCTTAGTTATGATATTATGAACAATAATAGGAATACATGTCTCACTAGAAGATATGGTGGTTGAATGCTCCATAACTCTTACGAATATAAGTTGGTGTTTAGGAGACCATGAGTAGCAATTTACAAGCAATCCAGTTTTGGAAAAAATTCAAAAATAGTGAAAGACTAGAAAAGGAAAACTGACAAGCCGCGGGGTTTCAGAACCAATAGAATTCTTAGGAGTAAGGATTCCGTTGACGAACTAGAGTATTCAAACTATAAGGGTGAAATATAAATTTTAACCTTTCTTAAAGTTTGTACATGGGACAAGTCTTTTCAATAACATTACTTGAAAAATAGTGAGAAAGGTATAAATGTTGATTGAGAAAAGTATGTTTCTCAAGAACATGAAATCTTTAAAACTTAAGCCAGAAATTTTAAGTTTAACATATCAATTTGTATGATTAGTTTTACTAAGAGCATAAGTAGAATATTAGCTTGTCAAGTAAGTATTCCCATGGATCATGTTATCGTTTCTTGCTTAGGAGTCAGATAGGATGGAAGAATTATATACTAAAAGCATAAGATTAATTGATATATGTTAGAGCACTGCTCGGTCGAACTCGCAAGCGTTGCTATCTCAAGCTTGTTTGTCAAGTTTAGTTGATCAAAACTATAAGTCTTGATTTCTAGTCTACTTATGGCTATGTCTCGGATTAGGATGAAATGTGTAGTTGAGCTTTAGATTTCACGGCGTTCATCGATTGAAGACAAAGATCTACTAAGGAGAGCTTGGAGAAACTTCATCAACAAAAGGTATGTGGAGACTAAAACTTATGTATCACTCAGAAGTCTATTATATACTATATTCTAATGAGACTAAGTCGTATAGCTATATAGACTTTTAAATTATACACATTTGATATTTCGATCTGAGTTTATCTCGCTTATTTATTTCTCGAAATATGTGTTGGAAGCTTTTTTCTTTAGCTATGTTCATCGTATTCTTGACCAGTTTAGTTGGAAACAATTTATTTTTTGGAAACTAAATATTAAGTGAAAATATGATCATGTGAAATTTACCTTGAAAATCTTACATGATTTGTGTGAGACAGTCATTTGATGTTAGCTTGGGAAGTTTCGTATTGATCATTCGATCACTTAAAAATTACTTGAAGCTAATGTTATGTGTGAGATTACCATTGCCGTCTAAGGATATTTCAATAATTAAAATGAGTGTTTAGAAAAATTACCCATGCCTGGATGCAACACGGTATGCATACCTAGTATGTGAACTGTATTGGTATGATTCAGGTCCGGAACTCTTGTTTGCGTACTTAGTATGCGAACGGATTTACCTGCGAATGTCCAGAACTCGTGTTTGCGTACTTAGTATACGAACGGGTTTACCTGAGTTGGGTCCGGGATGGTTGTTCGCGAACTGGGTTTGCGAACGGCTTGAATAGGCTAAGGTCCGAACCTAGTTTGTGAACATAGTGGTTAAGTTCTAAAATCGATTATGTATAATTCTCATGCTCATGAACTAAAACATTTATGATTTAAGAAATGCAAATTAACTTTGCAAACCGTGGATTAATGTTCATGATTTGATTCTTGTATAAGTACTTTGTACGATGAATCAATCCGATTTTGCTTTTATTTGTTCATGGATATTTCTATGGGATAGTGAACAATTGAACAACTCTATTTGAAACACAGTTAGATTCATTTGATTATATTTCAAGTTTGAATGATCATCATATTTGGTTTAGAAGTGGTAGATGAATACGGATAAGACAAAAGTATTCATATGGATAACTTCGGTTAACTGTTATTGAGCCAGCTTAATATACACGTTTATGTACGGTTACCATTATTTAAATATAAGTATATTTCATTTGCATGTATCAAGCTAAGACCATCTAACGGTGGAGATTGATTGCTTAATTTCTAAGCATACCTAGCTTGAATCTTACATCAGGGTTTCATCTAACGGTGAATATTGAATGCTTTGTTACTAAGTGAAAAAGCGGGGGTCTAACAACCTCACCCAATATTTCGATTAGCAATATGTATGGACCAACTCTAATATACTTTTAAGAGAATCAACTAGACAGTTAGACTCAATCTTAATAAAAAGTATATCAAGGAGTTAATATCTCCATCTCTCGATTTGATCTATACTCAAGCAAATAAAAATCTGCGAGTCTTTATCAAATATAAGAGAAATAAACGTGAATGCTACCAAAGACCAATATCCAAGGATCAATCAATTTCCAATAAACAACCAAAGGTTGAATTTCACAATTGCTCGATACAACGTACAACCTGTGATATTTTAATTATATAACAAAATATAATGCGGAATAGAAATAACACAGACACTAGAAATTTTGTTAATGAGGAAACCTCAAATGCAGAAAAACCCCGGGACCCAGTCTAGATTGAACACCACATTGTATTAAGCATGTACATACATTATCCTACTACAAACTAACTTCGGTCTGGACTGTAGTTGAACCCTAATCAATATCACACTGATTCAAGGTACAATTGCGCTCCTTACGTCTCTGACCCTAGCAGGATACTACGCACTTGATTCCCTTAGCTGATCTTACCCACAACCAAGAGTTGCTACGACCCAAAGTCGAAGACTTTAATAAACAAATCTGCATCACACAGAAAAGTCTACGATAATAGATAATTGTGCCTCCCATAGATAAACCTATGAGTTTTGTTCTGTTTTTTGATAAAATCAAGGTGAACAGGAACTAATCAATAACCCAGACTTATATTCCCGAAGAACAGCCTAGAATTATTGATCAGCTCACAATAATCTAAATCGTATGGTAACGAAACTAGATATTACGGAATCACAAAAGATGAGACGAAGATGTTTATGATTTATTTTTATCATGCCCTATCGGAGATATAATATCAAGCTAATTATTCAATTGAAATCGTATGATAGAAACTGTAAAGATCATATCGCTCAACTACAAGAGAAGTAGTTTCGTCTGGCTTCACAATCCCAATAAAGTCTTTAATTCGTTAACCGACAGGGTCTCAAGAAGAAACCTACGGTTAAAGGAGAATCAACTCCAGCAAACCAACTAGTATCACACAGGAGGTGTGGGGATTAGTTTTTCCAGTTGCTAGACGTCTCCTTTATATAGTTTTCAAATCAGGGTTTGCAATATAAGTTACCTTGGTAATAAAGCATTCAATATTCACCGTTAGATGAAAAAACTGATTTATCAAAGCTAATATCTTTCAGCCGTTAGATCGAAACTTATCTTGTCACACACACATGAAATGTATTTCATTTAGGTTTGAGTAACCATACCTAAACATGTACATTTGGTTAGTTCACAAATAGTTAACTAATGGTTAGCCATATGAGCATATTCATATCAACCATATTCATCTTCTTCATAACTAGTTAAAATGACTCAAAAGAACTAGTCGAAGAGTTGTTAAATTGCTTAGATCTTTATACATAGACTCAATTAAAAAAAAATCGGTTTGATTCACTCGAATCAATTCATGAACAATATAGCCACGGTTTGCAAAGATTGCATTCCTTATTGATTTATTGTTTAAGTTCATGAGTTAAACGATTTGAGAAATATAACCAGCTTGGGTACGCGTACGGGTATGCATACCTTAGCTACCGGATTTGAGTTTACAAACTCAGCAGAAATTTTCGTTTTGAAAACTTCCGTGGGTACGCATACCTAAGGTGACTGGTTTACTAGTTTGAAAACTACAAACTCAGCAGAAATTCTTGGTTCAAGAACTTCTGCCAGTACGCGTACCCAACCTGTCTCCTTCACCAATACCGCATACACACATATGCACGCACTTGGTTTCCGGTACATGGATTTATACACTAATGTGTGAACACACTATATATGCTTATATTCATAGGTGGTTACGTAATCTCAACTCTACATTTCAATCATTGAAACATTCTTCTATAATGTTATAATAGTCGTTAGACATAAGAATCGATTAGCGTATTCAAATCTATTTTCAAGATTGAAACATCATCATAACTTTCATCACGGGTAAAGATGAAAGGTGGTTAAAGCGAAAGCTTACCAACACATATTTTGATAAAAAGATAGGCGAGTAAACTCGGCTCGAAATAGCAAATGTGTATGTATGAAAACTATCATACTTATACGACTGTTGTCTCAAGAGTAGGAGATAGATCGAATTTTGAGTGCCAGATAAGTTCAAGTCTCCACATACCTTTTTGGTCGGATGAAGTTCCACTGGTTCCTTGAGTAGTTCTTCGTCTTCGTAATATAATCTCCATGGAGTCTGAAGCTCAACTATACTTAACTATCCTAGACCGAGACTTAGTCATAAGTAAACTAAAAATCAAGATATATAGTTTTTATCACTAATATTGACAAACATGCTTGAGATAGCAACACATGCGAGTTCGACTGAGCAATGCTCTAACAATCTCCCCCTTTGTCAATTTTAGTGACAAAACTATCAATACATATGGATTATAAAATAGATAAAACTTTGTAGCTTCTCGTCCACATGCTTGATCTCCTTGGTGCTTCAACATTACTCGAAAACTTCATCTTTTCCAAGTACTCCCATGATTCCATATATGTTCAGTTCATCATCATAGTTGTTGAAGTTCCGTAGCCATAACAATGAGAAAACAAAAGCTCTCGATCATTGTTATACATTGTCATGGTATTATTACACAGCATCAAAGTTCTTATATCACAACTTCTACAACAATACTATGGTGATATGTATCACTCCCCCTTAGTCAATACTTTCGTCTCAACACGAAAACTACTCCCCCTTACATAATGATCCGAAAACCATATGTATTTGTAGTGTGAACTACATATTAATTCTGCCCATTTTTGTCAATAAAATTGGCAAAGGTACGAAAACGAGATCCTAATGAAATTTTCACGGAGACGCTTCAAGACCAAAGAAAATGACATATCAACTTTGTTTAGATGCAATCATAAAGCCGAAGCTAAATTCATTCATCAAGGAGTTTATAAAGATACAAGATAACCCCTAAAAATTCCACAGCCACACTCCCCACAAAGATATGGAAATTAAGCGCAAATTCAAATAACTCTCCCCCATTTGATGTTATTCCCGAGATAACAACAATAACGACCTTACTTTTACAAGAAAAGAAGGATTTCTTTGGACACCAAAACCACAAAAGTGATTTTGTATCCAAAATTCTCAATTAAACTAACCACAAGATAACCCATGATTAATTGAATCGGAATACACAACCAAAGTAACCACAAACGAATCTATGATTACTCTAGTTGGGAATGCTCACACAAGAAAACTTATGGAGATACACAGTATATACATAAAATATGGATCATGGAAGATCAATATTGCAGCATAAACAAGGATTCATCATATTTTCCATCAGTGTTTGCACAATGACATACAATATACATAATCCTCGTAAACAAAGAATCATCATATCTTCCATCAATTATTTGCATAATGACATAATAGGTTCAATTTTTGTTTGTCAAAAGTTCATCGATCTTGTATCAATACTTGCATATCGACATATAAAAGAGATAACTTTTGACATCGTATGGGACAATAATAATTCACAGACGCAAACACACATATCCCATAACATATTGCAATATATAAAACCATAAAGATTATTACTGCAAAAATCATCTTCCGAACAATTTTAGAGTTTAAATAAATAAATCTAAAAAAAAAAGATGAAAATAAATGGACATATCTATGTGTAATCATAATAATGGCTATTCCAAACTCTAGTTATTCTTCCTAAAACACAAGAATAAAATTCTCATAAGAAGACTTCCTAGACAAAATAACATCAGTTTTCTTTGATTATTTCATACCTTTGAAAAGGTCCATCAAAATAGGAGTCACTGATATCCTTGATTTTCTTGACCATAGAGACACCGTGTTCATGAGTTAGAACATTTGTTTTTCGGTCAACGATACGTGCAAGATGCCTGGCTTTGACGCAATGAAGGATTACTTTCTTCTGGTTCCTGATCAAGATGTTTTGATTATCAAGGATTCTTGCTTGTCCATCAACGAGTTGATTTATCTGTAATTGAAGGTTAGCAAGCTCATTATTAACTTCATTCTGAACTAGAATTAAATCCTTGATAGATTCTCCTATCCAAGAGTTAAACTTTTTTCTTTCTAGCATCTTTTTTGGAAGAAGATCTTGAACATAATCACATCCTTTAGAGTCTTCTTCCATCTTAATTTTCACTTCTTTTTGAGATTCAACATGGATTTCCATAAATAACCTTTTCAGGGAATAGGATAAACATATACAAATAATATATGTATGTTATCAACTAAGGGAAAAACACCCTTGAAAGAATCCATGGAAAATTTGAAAGTTCGTGGACCCGGAGAAGATACCAGAAGATCAAGAAGGACCCAAGAGAAAATACATACTGTTTCATAAAATGTCTCTTTTAAGCAAGGCTCAATATCTGACAAGATAGAGCAAAAGAGTTACATTAGATACAGAGAGAATAACTGAAAAAATCATCATGTAAAATAGTCATCAAACTTACAAAATGGATGGTAAACCATAGAAGACTTGAGCATCACTCTTACCAACATCCTTGCACCTCTCAAGTTATACACAAGGACGAGAGTACCTATAGTTAGGTAGTAGGATGAGATATGATCTCATCACAGTTGTTGAGAGACGATTTAGGGATGCCATTAGACAGTCTGATTTTCGTATTTCTTTTCTCTCCATGATTGTTTCTAACTCCATAGAAATTTCTTACAACCCTTTGAGAGAATCCATTAAATGGAACTTTTTGATGACTAAGTCTAGGACCTTTAGAGATTGGTTCTAGATGATTAACTAAGATAGGTCTCCACCTTCTAGACTTGGATCTACCAGTTTTATTCTCATAGACACTGGGAAGCTTTGTTTTTGTGGTGTAGTTTGCACTATGGGTAAAAACACAATCCCTGTAAAGATTTTGAAGTGAGTGATCATTAAAAAAAATTTATGATAATTCTGGTTTTCTGTGGGAGTACTGTTAGAGCATAACTCGGTCAAACTCGCATACGTTGCTATCTAAAGCATGTTTGTCAATATTAGTGATCAAAACTATAAAGTTGTAGGACCAGAATATCGCTACAATGGTATTCCAGCGAATAACAACATTTCTGCGAGAACATCGCGAGTTCTTTAACAACGCTTGGCGAGTGTCACAGAATAGGATAAGGAATGACGTAATGGTTGTCGATTGAAGGAACATGAAGAGAGCATGTTTATCCTGCAATGGTCACAAAGCTTGCAAGAAAGAACATTATAGCTATCGCGATACAATCGCAGAGTAAATCCGAAAGAAAAGGAAGGCTTAGTTGTCATCCACTATGTAAATTCCTATATAAAGGGTTCCATTAGATTCAGAAGATGATGATGTATTTTTTAGAGTTGAGAGAGTCTTGAGGAGAGAGAAACTCCAAGAGAAAGGTTGTATTCTTGAGTTTTTACATTCCTTGTAACATTTCTGATAATCATATAATAAAGTGTCGTTCTTAATCTTCAAATTTGGGTTGATTATTGTAGATTCTTAACAAGGGTGTAGTGTAGGATTTCCTGTAACTATATTTTGGCGCCCGAAACAGGGATTGAATTAACGAAAATCACAGAAAAAGTGAAGAAGAAGATAAGACTTGTTCAAGATTAAGAAAATCATTAAGCAAATTGGTGAAATAATTAAAGGAAGAATGATCAGAATCAAAGAGGATTGTAGAAAATTGGAGTATGAAATGGTAACAAGAACAATGATTGATAGATTTCATGAAAATATTAAGGGAAAGATACATAAACGGGATTTCGAAGGAAGGAAGATTATGACGGTAGAGAAAATATCATCATTGAAAGATTGGGAAAAGCAGGATATCACATTTACAGCAGCAGAAGTACCAGAAGTAAATCTAAGTCATACATCTCCTTTGGTAATCACGGTATCCACTATACCAATGAGAAAGGAGGAATCAATAAGATTTGTAGAAGAGTGTGCTATGAATAGAACTTTGGTGGATGCAGGAAGTTCTGTGGATATAATATTTTATAATACTTTTAAGAAAACGGGATATAAGGATGAAGAAATGTCTTGTTCAACATATCATATTCATGGCTTTGGAAAATCTTTAACAAAACCTAAAGGTGAAATAGTGGTACGAATTCCGCTAGGAGAGATTGAAACACAAGTAACATTATGTGTGGTAGACGTGGAATCACCGTATAACATGATATTGGGAAGACCGTGGATAGATGCAATCAAGGATGTAGCATCAACATTGCATCAATGCATCAAATTCCCTATGCCCAGTGGAATTGGAGAAACTAGAGGAGATACAAATTTTGCGAAGCTGTGTTACCAAATCGAAGTAAGAAATTATAAAGAGCGTCCAAAGCTGCGAAAAGCTCGCAGAAAATTGACGAGGGAAACGGAAAAAGAAGGAGAGTTTAAAATTTACATGATAAGAGAGAAAAAAAGAAAAGGAATACCCAGTGAAATTTCGCGAGAAGGAGATAAACTCGCGAGAGTCATGAAAGCACCAACACCAATGGGAGAACCTGAAGCCAGTTACACTACAACAGAACCAACAAAGGAAGTAAATATTGGGAGTAAAGAAGAGCCTAAAATATTGAGAATTGGGACTAAAATGGAGGCAGAGGAGGAAGAAAGAACTATAAATATATTGCGAGAATATAAAGACATCTTCGCGTGGAGCATGGATAAAATTCCAGGGATAGATCCATCAATAGCATGTCATAAATCTTTTGCGAGAACTAACAAAGTTCTTGAACCCGAGAATTTTTGTTGGAGTTTGTGAACTCCATCCGGGAACTTAAGTCCGCGAACCCAGTCCGCGAACTTGAATAGGTTTTGTCTAAAAACGATATTTGTGAACTTATCTTAATAAACTAAGTAATGTTATTGCAAACCGTGGATTTATAGTTCATGAATCGATTCGAGTGAATCACATCGTTTTTGTTTCAATTGTGTCTTATGTAGTACATAAAGATCTAAGCAATTGAATAACTCTCTAACTATTTCATTTGAGTCATTTGGACTAGTTATGGTGAAGAAGAATATGGTTGATATGGAAGTTATCATTTGGCTAACCATTTGGTTAACTAGTGTTGAACCAACTAATGTACAAGTTTGGGTACAGTTTTCACAAGCCTACAAACGTGCAGTACATGTGTCTATAACAAGCTATGTTTTCGATCTAATGGTCGATAAATATTAGCTTGTATCCAATCAGGTTTTCATCTAACGGTGAATACTGAATGCTTTGTTACTAAGCTAACATTGATTGCAAACCCTGATTTGAAAGACTATAAAAGGGAAAACTCTAGGAACTGGGAAACCTAATCCCTACATATTCTGTGTGATACTAGTTTGCTAATCTAGAGTCGATTCTCCTTTAACCTTTGGTTTTCTTCTTCTAAATCTAGGTTTACGACTTAAAGACTTCATTGGGA
This sequence comes from Papaver bracteatum, assembly GCA_023529315.1. Lineage (NCBI taxonomy): Eukaryota > Viridiplantae > Streptophyta > Magnoliopsida > Ranunculales > Papaveraceae > Papaver > Papaver bracteatum. The sequence goes on from JAJJWX010003529.1 coordinate 170,291, forward strand.
TTGTGAAGCCAGACCGATACTACTTTTATCGTAGTTGTGTGATATGATCTTGTATCTTCTATCGTACGAGTACAATTGTAATAATTGGCTTTGATATTTCTATCTCTAATACGCAAGATATAAAAGTAGTCACAAACACTTCGTTTCATCGTTTTTGATTCCTCAATAATCTTCTTCGCTGCGTCGATTAAGTTTATAGTGAGGTGATTGATAAAGCAGAGCTATTCTTCGAGAATACAAGTCTGGTTTTATCAATTGGTTCTTGTTCACCTTGATTTATCAAAAGACGGAACAAACTCATAGGTTTATTCGTGGGAGACGAATTTATCTATCCTTGTAGACTTTTCTGTGTGAGACAAATTTGTTTACTAAAGTCTTCGACTTTAGGTCGTAGCAACTCTTGGTGGTGGGTGGGATCAACTAAGGGAATCAATTGCACAGTATCCTGCTGGGATCAGAGGCGTAGGATCATAACTGTACCTTGGATTAGTGTGAGATTGGTTGGGGTTCAACTACAGTCCAGACCGAAGTTAGGTTGGAGTAGGCTAGTGTCTATAGTGGCTTAATACAATGTATATTTAATCTGGACCATGTCCCGGGGTTTTTCTGCATTCGCGGTTTCCTAGTCAACAAAATTCTGGTGTCTGTGTTATTTCTTTTCCGCATTATATTTTGTTGTATAATTAAAATAATACAGGTTGAGCGTTGTTTGATGTGTATTTTCAATGATGTTGTAGTAGTAAAAGGTTCGTGAGACTTGTGAAAGAAAAGAGTTTTAGATTTAATAAAACTAAGATAAGATAAAAATATATACAAAAATTGTCACAAGATAAAGAGATGTGCTGGGACTCAGGATTCAGCCAAACTCATAACAAAAGGTTCAAAAATTAATTCTTCTAACAATTATCGCTCAACAAATAAAAACATGGACTCTTGTTTTTCCAAAATAGATCTTCAATACATTAATTATATCCCCTAAGCATAGATTATCTAAACAAAGCATAACCTATCTAATTGAATCATAACTAATTTTATCGAATCATAAATCAATTGAAAATAGTGCAAAAGTCATAAAAAGAATTAAATAATTTTACCCATGTATCGAATTCGTCTCACTCCGTCGTCCCAGTGATGGGGTTTAGCTCCTCATGTAGAAAACACACTCAAAATATTTTTCCATTGCTCAAAAGGTGTTTTATTAGAGAAATGTGAGAAAAAGAATAAAAGCAACTCAACTGCAACGTTTATAGTTGTTGCAGACTGAGTGTTACAAAGATTACAGAGATAATAAGACTGTTGGTTTACGACTGTTTCTTCTGCCGTTGATATACTACAGTTTTTTGCGACTGACCTAAACATGTCTTGTTCTTAGGCTTCTTCTTCCTTACACCAGCAGAGAAACTTCTCTGTACTTCTTCTTCCCGGCTCTGAAGCTTCTCAAAACTTCCCCAAACTCTCCATACCCCCCAAATGAGTTCCGTGACACCCTTTTATACTCTCAGCACCCCCAAAATCCTTGTAGTAACTCATTAATATTCTCTTTTATTTTTCATGCATGCTACGAGAATAATTCCCATTTTTATATGTTTCTCGTGTTGAGTTGATACGAACACGCTCCTGATATGTTGAATCACGTCTCTGCATATTTCAGTTGGAGCCAAACTGCCTAAGGCCACAAGCAATCCAAAAAATCCCGTGAATATCTCCCTTTTAAACGTGACTTGCTGTTTTCATAGACCGACGAGTATATCTCAATTTATTCGAATCCAAAGTCATTATCTTCCCTTTTTTTTATCGAAACAGGTTATTTCCAATCAATCTGTTGAAGAAAATCACAAGAAAATCTCTCCAAAATCAAGACGAAATATTTTGCAGTTGAAAACGATTTGAAACTGAATTTCCCGCCATTCTTTTCTTTTAAACTTGTGAAGGAGGGTTGCCCCTTAACCAAATCCGTGGAAGGTGCCCCTTATCCAAAGTGAGGGTGCCTTTAGTAATTTCTTCGGGGGGGTCCAAAAACCACTTTTTGAGCAACTTTTTTTCCGCATAGGTGTAATTATCCAATAACACCTGAACAAACATAAAAATACCAAAATTAGTACAAAATTCGAGACTAACAATAGAGACACTGAGGACAATTCAGACACAAAAATGTGTCTATCAAATACCCCCAAACTTATTATTTGCTAGTCCCGAGCAAATCTAATAAAATGACAACACTTAGCACGTGCAGCAAGCCGTTAAACCGCTAGGTGGCCCTAGCGGAGGAGTGTTGTCTCCGGAGGGTTTACCAGAGGTGTACCCACAAAACATGTACTTCTAATTGGTCACAAGTATCCAAAGAGCTATGAGGACATACAAATTCTCAACCTATCTCCAAGTGACTAGAATGCCAGAGAAATTAAAGGTGTCAGCTCTAAAGTTGACTGAAGAAAAGGGGAGACACATCCGCAACACTGCTAGATAAAGAGATATCCGCTACACAGCTAGATAAACATTGTAAGATGCGTCCGCTGATTTACAGCTGGATAAGATTAGGAGAGAGATAAAAATGAGAGGGATATCTACTACATAGTTGGACTAATTACGTGTGATGTGTTGAACCAGTGCTAGAATGATCTTGTGCCAGATTGAAAGCGGACTAACAAAGCAACCAAATGCATCTCTCTTCGACTCTCTCATAGTGCTCAGTAGAAACAACGTCTTCTTCGGTCTTCAACTGTTGATGATAAATTCTTGAAACTCGTAGAACCTTGACAATTAACTCTTCTCTTTGATTTCTTGGTTGACATAAAAATTTCTACTTCCCTATGGCCTTATTGAAAAAAACAAAACGTAATGATGATTTTTTCTATTTTTTCTTTTTCTATTTTCTTTTTCTTTTCATTTTTTTTTTTTTTGAAACACAAAAATTACAAGACAAAAATTTACATGGCTATGAGAGAAGTACTTTAACACTCGGTCTCAGTATCATGAACTTCAACAACTTATATCGTTTGATTTTTCTTGCTCTTATAACTTCTTGTAACCCTTGATTTTGAATTCTGATTTTCTATTGTTGCTTCTAAATCTTAAACGTCTTTCACTTTCTTCATAGATTTTGATGTCACTCCGTTTGTTGATGATGATAAGTTTATACTGAGAGAGAGTTGTAATCCAGTAACTAAGACTACATTGTGAGGTTGCTTTGTCTTTCTGGCATTTCCTGACCTACTTGCCTTTCCATCATGGATGGTTAGGTCCATCACGGTTACCCTCTAAAAGGAACAAGTTCTCTCCTGAATTTCAAGGATCTCAATGTCTTTTTCTCTAATGTCTCAATAGGTTGTTATCCATAGCATTCCAATTCCTATCTTTTCGGTGAGAAACAGTATGTAAACTTAGCTAACCGGATACCATGTGATGCTATAAGTTTCAAAAATCCAACTAAAAAGTTTCTCCCATACCCCCAAACTTAAATCTAACATTGTCCTCAATGTTCTAAAGATGAAATTAAAAGCATGAACAAGGAGAAACTGTTACCACTTGAAGAAGAGAGTAAGGAAAGATATTACCGTGTTGCAAGAATATTGGGCTACCTCCCAAAAAGTTCTAAGTTTAAAGTCTTCAGCCAGACATCAGAAGGAATTAGTCACCTCGAAGAATCATATAGTAGCAGCCGGAATAACTGCGGGTCATCTGGATCGAAAAGTGCTAACCACAAGAAGAGGAAACTGCAACAGACCAGGAAGATATCCAACACACCCTTATCTATATTTTTGTTTAAGACAACTACATCTATTTGTGGTTCGGTTTCAGGCTCTATAAAAGGGTCTAGATAAAAAGATTTCATCGGCTGGATTTTCTCAAAAGCAGGATCCTGAAGATCAGGTTCTAGAGTCTGGAAATACTTAATTAAGAACTTAGAAGCACATAAAAATAACCTGAATAGCTGGGGATCCTCTAAGTCAATCAGACTTGACTCACACAGTGGACCACAGTAGTGGTCATTCTTAAGAAAATGTGTCGACCCTAATTTTCTAAAGTAATTAGGTTTAGTCTCAAAACTTAATAACTGACACATCTGAAATTCATATGTTCCCACAATTGGAAGGAAGGTTTTTGGTGGGAAAACAAAGTCAATCGTGGTATCATAGCCTAGGTTAACCACATCAACTAGAGGATGGGTTTCTAACAATTGAACTTCTTTATGGACACAACTAGGTTCATGAAAAAGTGTATGAAGATAATCTTTTAAAATGGTTGAGGCACATATGTCAAGTCCCAAGTTAGGGACCTTTCTAAGAGTTAAGGCACATGGAGAATGATAATCACCCCCAAACTTAGAGTTTTTAGTGTCTCTAGAAAGACTAGTCACAACTTCCCTAATTTCAAGGCTATCTGATTCCTGAAAATGGTCAATTGATTCTTCTAAGTCAGGTGCATCCTCACTCATCTCTACGAGTTCATTTTCTTTTTCTAAGTATATTGTTTCTAAATCTCTAGACTCAAAATATAATCGTTCCTCTAAACCATCATTGGCTTCGCAATCAAAAGGAAATACTACATCGTCTAAAACGGTGGTATCTCTAGTCAAATCATCGTCCTTTTGAATAGGTGAATAATTATTAAAATTATTTGGATTTGAACTAGAAATAATATTATCATTGTAAAGCTCAATTGGAGTAGCAAATTCCTGATCACTATGCCTACTTATTTCAAATTCTTCATCAACACTATCCTCATCATAATCATCACTATAATAACATGAAACTGGTTGAACCTCATCTACACAAGTAGTGTTACCAATTCTATCCTCGTCATATTAATAAAAATTATCCTCATTTTCACGGGTAATACTGGAAAGAATGTATTGGCAATTATGTGTAATTCGAGCAATTCTTTCTTACGTGTCTAACTCAAGCCTACGTGTCAACTCAGCAAACTCACGTGTTGACTCAATTAACTTACATATTGACTCAGCTAACTTCCCGAGGTTATCTTCTAAAGAAGATTCACTCATTGTTACAGTTCTTTCATCCATAACTAAGTCATTAGTGTCCGCTAACTTATGTGTCGACGACTCAAGTAACTTACGCATTGACTCAAGTATCCTACGTGCTTCATCTAGCGAAGAGGAATTATAGGAATTTTGCTCGTATGACCGGTGCACGTGTGGATAGTAATTGGGCTCACCATGGTATGACCCATATCCTTCCAAAGGTTGGCGTTCCCAACCACTATTCACACTATAAAAAGAGTGATGTCCATATTGTTCAGTTGGGTATTCATATTCATTGTGATGGCTATTATAATACCAATTTGACATCCTAACTGCAAGGAAATTATACACAAGCAAAAACAAGGCTGACTCAACCACAACAAACCTACTGATTTCTAGCAAACAAAAAGCATGATGTCTCCACTTAGATTCTTTCTAGACCAGCTTCTAATCCTTCGAAATGGAATTCGTTACAATCTGAGAAAACCCCTCTGGAATCATTCGAGTTTAAGTTAGTTGAATAGAGGTGAGGGAAGCTATGTGGAGATTTGATACCCAAGGCCTCACCGCATTACAAGGCGGCGCAGTCACGCATTCAACTTACATAAACCGTCATGAACTTCAAAGCATGCTCAAAAGAGTAACCAATATTTTTCGAACGACTTTCCTATTAAGCTCGTTACCCTATCGGTCTCGTTCTAGTCAGTATTTTAGGCTTAGGTTCGCGTTTGGTATCGTTCTCCTAAGGAGGGCAAGAAGAGAACGGTGATGAAATCCGAACCCTTATCTTGTATGGCCATTCCTTGCCCTTTACTAGGAAATTAAAGCGACCGTTTTCAAAACCTCAACATATATGCAAACGAAATCATCCATTAAACCCGCTGACAGGTGATTCGCGGGTGTTTAGAATTCTTACCTCCCATTCCAGACGGGGGATGAACCGTTGAAGTCGACTCGGGCCACGACTCCTATGTCATGTACGAACCCGAGGGGCCGAGGTGATATCGTAATCACTGTCCTTCCCTGTACAGTTTATAATTGAAACTACCCTTCCGTAGGATTTAAAAATTAAAGAATGTCCAAATGTCCAAGTTCAAAGTCCAAAAAGTAAAGTGCAAAAGAAAAATTAAATTACAAGAATAGAGAAATCCTAATACAATCTAAAAAAAATAAACTCTCTTTTTTTTATAATAATAAATAAAAATCTTCTCCTTTCGCTTTGTCTTTAACTCCAAACTTTAAGTATTCACCAAAAGCTTTGGCAAATTTTTCTTTCGCTCCAAATTCCAAAATTTGTAGTAAAAAGACAAAAACAAAAACGTAAAGAAGAACAAATAAAATAAAAACAAATAAAAACCTAAAAAAAAGAAAAAGAATAAAAATATAAAAACTCTAGCCTAAAGATAAGCGTCGTGTCGACGGCGCCAAAAATTGATGTGTATTTTCAATGATGTTGTAGTAGTAAAAGGTTCGTGAGACTTGTGAAAGCAAAGAGTTTTAGATTTAATAAAACTAAGATAAGATAAAAATATATACAAAAATTTTCACAAGATGAAGAGATGTGCTGGGACTCAGGATTCGGCCAAACTCACAGCAAAAGGTTCAAAAATTAATTCTTCTAACAATTATCGCTCAACAAATAAAAACATGGACTCTTGTTTTGCCAAAGTAGATCTTCAAAACATTAATTGTATCCCCTAAGCATAGATTATCTAAACAAAGCATAACCTATCTAATTAAATCACAACTAATTTTATTGAATCATAAATCAATTGAAAATAGTGCAAAAGTCATAAAAAGAATTAAATAATTTTACCCATGTATGGAATTCGTCTCCCTCCATCGTCCCAGTGATGGGGTTCAGATCCTCATGTCGAAAACACACTCAAAATATTTTTCCATTGCTCAAAAGGTGTTTTATTAGAGAAATATGAGAAAAAGAATAAAAGCAGCTCAACTGCAACGTTTATAGTTGTTGCAGACTGAGTGTTACAAAGATTACAGAGATAATAAGACTGCTAGTTTACGACTGTTTCTTCTGCTGTTGATATACTACAGTTTTTTGCGACTGACCTAAACAGGTCTTGTTCTTCGGATTCTTCTTCTTCCTTACACCAGCAGAGAAACTTCTATGCACTTCTTCTTCCCGGCTCTGAAGCTTCTCAAAACTTCCCCAAACTCTCCATACCCCCTAAATGAGTTCCGTGACACCCTTTTATACTCTCAGCACCCCCAAAATCCTTGTAATAACTTCTTAATATTCTCTTTTATTTTTCATGCATGCTACGGGAATAATTCCAATTTTTATCTGTTTCTCGTGTTGAGTTGATACGAACACGCTCCTGATATGTTGAATCACGTCTCTGCATATTTCAGTTGGAGCCAAACTGCCTAAGGCCACAAGCAATCCAAAAAATCCCGTGAATATCTCCCTTTTAAACGTGACTTGCTGTTTTCATAGACCGACGAGTATATCTCAATTTATTCGAATCCAAAGTCATTATCTTCCCTGTTTTATCGAAACAAGTTATTTTCAATCAATTTGTTGAAGAAAATCTCTCCAAAATCAAGACGAAATATTTCGCAGTTGAAAACGATTTGAAACTGAATTTCCCGCCATTCTTTTCTTTTAAACTTGTGAAGGAGGGTTGCCCCTTAACTAAATCCGCGGGTGCCGAATAACCAGTGGAGTGTAAATAGTAGAGAAGGTGTCCCTTATCCAAAGTGAGGGTGCCTTTAGTAATTTCTTCGGGGGGGGGTCCAAAAACCACTTTTTGAGCATCTTTTTTTTTCGCATAAGTGTAATTCTCCAATAACACCTGAACAAACATAAAAATACCAAAATTAGTACAAAATTTGAGACTAACAATAGAGACACTGAGGACAATTCAGACACAAAAATGTGTCTATCATTGTTCAACCAATTAGAATATCCGACCTTATTGGTTGTTGATTTAAATTGATTGACACTTGGATATTGGTCTTTGGTACCATCCAAGTTATCTCTCTTTGATAAAGACTCGAATATTGTATTTGCTTGAGTAATATCAAATTGAGAGATAGAGATAATAACTCCTTGAGATAATTTTATCCAGATTGTGTCTGACTATCTAGTTGATTCTCCAGTAAAGTAAATCGGAGTTATCCATACATGTTCCTAATCGAAATATTGGGTGTGATTGTTAGACCCCCGCTTTTTCAATTGGTATCAGAGCAGGCAAACACATTCAAGACCTTACAAGTCTGCGTTTGTAGCGATCTGACTCTATGGACGACAAAGTCTCTTATAACGCTTCACCAGGATTAAGAACTAATCGTAGAAAAAGTTCTGATAAATTGGTTATTCTCCAGAAAAGGTTGGATGAACAAATACGGATAAATTCTTATCTTATTGCAGAAATTGCATTTCTTAAGGATTTGAAACCAGTCATAAATCCTTTAAAGGATATGAGATATCCCAGTAGTTTTCCTCTAAAAAAAGGTCACACATCAGCTGATAAACAACGATTAAATGTTATGAAAAATGATATGACTCATAACTGTTCTACGAAACTAAAAGATGTTGGCCCATGTTTGTTTTATGATTTGTCGAATCACTCTCAACATAAATGTGTGTCTTTTCAAAAGAGACTAAGAGTTTCAAGTAATCTTCATGAGAGACCTAAACAACTATTTAGGTCTCTAAAAAGACATACAAAACTATTTGGAAATTCCAAACAAAATAGTACGAATAATATGGGAGCTTTTGATTTAAAATCAACATCAACTTTTCAATGGTTTCTCGACAGTGGATGTAGCAGACATATGACAGGTGATCTCACGTGGTTTGTTTCTTCAGACAACTATGAAGGTGGACCTGTAACATTCGGTGATGGTAGATGTTGCTACATCAGCTAAAGGGAACGATTAAATTATCTGGCATATCTAAAATTCATGATATGGTCTACGTAAAAGGTATGACGGCAAATTTTCTTTCTGTTAGTCAAATTTTTGACAAAGTCCATTGAGTTGTCTTCAATGCAAATGGATGTGACATTGTAGACAAAGCTGGGAAATTAATTTTTCAAGGAACTCGTGGTAAAAATAACTGTTATCTTCTTGATACACGGTTCAGAAATTGTTGCAATTTAACTAAGGTGGAATCTACACATCTTTGGCATGAACGTTTTGGTCACATCAATTATCGCCTTCTAACTAAGATCATTAACAAAGAACTTGTTAGAGGCGTTCCCAAAATCAATACAAAGATTGAAGGTGTATGTGGTGTCTGTCAAAAGGGTAAACAAACAAAAGTTCACCATAAATCATCTCGAGATATTCTCACCAAAGCTCCACTTGATTTAATTCATACGGACCTCTTCGAATCAATTCAACAACCGACTGTTGCTGGTAAGAAGTATGCTTTGGTTATGGTAGATGACTACACCAGATTCACTTGGGTTGCATTTCTATCTCATAAGAATGACATCCTTGGAGAATTCAAGATTATTGTTAGTAGAATCTAGAACGAACAAGGTCGCAGAGCGACCGTGTAAGTGAATTCAAGGACACTAAGGTGTTTAAATTTTGTGATGAACTGGGAATTATTCAACAATATTCTCCACATATTACTCCTCAAGCTAGGGTTGAACATGGTTTCGGTTTTCCGCTGGAACCGGACCAAACCAGACCAATTAAGAAGAAACCAAACCGAACCATTTACTAATGGATTGGTTACGGTGTAGAAAGCGGAAAACCGGGGTGTTGGTTTTGGTTTGGTTTGACCTTTAAAACCGAACCAAAAACCATTGGAAAACCGATTAATTTTTAAACTTAGTTTCTACAGTTGATTTACAAGTATTAGATTCTACCCATTAATTTAGAGGATAAATTGAAACCCTAAATCTAATATTTCATTATGATACTCTCCCTCTTTATCTTTCTCCTTCTCTCAGTCGCCTCCCTTCTCCACACCCAACTACAGCTGCTGCTACTCGACTTTTTTCTTCCGGTCTTCCTTCTTTTTTATTTGTCAATAACTAAATTAAGATATATTATACATCTTCTTTTGATATCTATATTTAGAGTAAGCTTTAACTATTCTTGATTTTTTTTTGTCTGTAAATTTGTGTAAACCAATACTATCGGCAATTACGATTTTTTTATCTGTAAATTTTTTTTTTTTTGGTTTGACATAATTATTGGTTAACCGAAAACCACTGGGATAAACTGAAACCAACTGGAACCAATTGGAAACCGAACCAATGGTTAATGGATTGGTTGGGTTTAGATTTTTAGAAACCAATAGTATTGGTTTCGGTTTTGGTTTGTATAGAAACCGAACCAAAACCGACCATGAACAACCCTACCTCAAGCTAATGGAGACGCCGAGAGAAAGAACAGGAATATTCAGGAAATGGCCAGGGTAATGCTCCATAACAAAAACCTACCTTTAAGGTTTTGGGAAGAAGCTGTTGTCACAGCATGTTATTTGATCAACCGTGTCTATTTAAGATCAAAAACCCTCAACACTCCGTATGAGTTGTGGTATGATAGAAAACCCAACTTGCACTATCTTAGAGTGTTTGATAGTAAGTGCTACATTCTGAAAGATCGAGAACATAGAGGGAAATTTGACACCAAAAGTGATGAAGGTATCTTTCTTGGCTATGCTTCTGATAGTCGTGGTTTCCGAGTATTCAATCTCAGAACCCAAGTCATGATGGAATCTGCTAATGTTATCATCGATGATATCAGTAATTTTCATCATGACAATTCTCCTACTGAATTACCTCCTTCAGAGACAATTGAGAAATTCAAATAAATACATGAATCAGTTGAAGTTATCCCAACTATTACTGATCCTGATATTTCTAGTGACGAGGAGAAGAACTTTGATCAAGCCTCTCCCTAAGAACAAGAATGTGTACCTCCACGACACCTCTGGGTTCAAAGGAATCGTGATCCAAATAGTATTATTGGAGGAAGAGATTTTACAGCTAAAACAAGAGGACAACTTTAAAATATTTGTAATTTTGGTTGTTATCTGTCTCTTGTAGAACCGAGAAATATTGATGAAGCTCTTAGCGATCCCGCATGGGTGAATGCAATGCATGAAGAGTTAAATCAATTTCAAAGATAAGACGTATGGGAACTCGTACCTTATCCCTCTAATGTTAGTATTGTTGGTACCAAATGGATATTTAAGAACAAGTCTGATGAATATGGCACAACTGATAGAAATAAATCCAGACTTGTCGCTCAAGGATATTCACAAATTGAATCTATCGATTTTGATGAAACCTTTGCACCTGTGGCACGCCTTGAGTCCATTAGACTTTTATTATCTCATGCTTGTTTTCTCAAGGTTAAGCTTTTCCATATGGATGTAAAATCTGCGTTTCTAAACGGGATTTTAAAATAAGAAGTCTATGTTGCTCAACCTAAAGGGTTTGAAAACCGTGATTTTCTAGATCATGTTCTCAAACTCAAAAAGGCTTTATATGGGTTAAAACAAGCACCTAGGGCATGGTTTGAAATTACCACTTCTCTTATTAAGAAAGGTTTTTCAAGATGTGGAGCTGATAAGACCTTGTTTACCAAATAGAGTGGGAAAACATTATCATTGCTCAAGTCTATGTAGATGATATCATCTATGGATCAACCACTGAGAAACTTGCAAAGGATTTGGAATTTACTTATCCCAAGAAAAGTATGCAAGGGATCTTGTGACAAGATTCGGCTTGGATAAGTCTTCTCCAAAACTGACACTTATGCCTACTACTAGTAAACTGCATCGAGATGAGAAAGGAGTAAAAGTAGATCAAAAGTTATATCGATCTATTATTAGACGCCTTTTATATCTAACAACTACTAGACCTGATATTTATTTTAGTGTTGGTTGTTGTGCCAGTTTTCAGGCTGATCCAAAGGAATCTCATCTTGCAGATGCAAAAAGGATCATACGATACATCAATCACACTGTCAGGTATGGTCTATCCTACACTTTTGATACTAACACTGACCTCTCTGGTTATTCTGATGTTGATTGGGCAGGATGTGTAGAAGACATAAAAAGTACATCAAGGGGTTTCTACTATGTAGGATTGAATCTTGCTGCTTGGCACAGTAAGAAACAAAATTCACAATCCATGTCTACATGAGAAGCAGAGTATATTGATGCCAGGTCATGTTATACTCAACTTCTACGGATGAAACAAATGCTGGCTAACTATGGAGTTGATGCTGGAATAATGAAGATCTTTTGTGATAACTCTAGTGCGATTCAAATTACTGAGAATCCCGTTGAGCACTCAAGAACGAAGCACATTGACATAAGGTACCATTTTATTCGAGATCTTTATGAGAATGGCATCATAAATATGGAATTTGTGCCTTCCGAACAACAATTGGCTGACATTCTCACCAAACCATTAGACACTGCCACTTTTTAGTACCTACGGCAGTCTATTGGTGTTGTTTCAGTTCATTATCTAATTCTGTAACTCCTGCCCCTGTGCTTATCTCGATCTTTTGGGCAATTGAGTTGGAACTCCAGTATGTTTATGCCATGTTTGTGTTTGATACACATAGGTTTATTTTCTATAGTGTGTTTTGTTAAAAATCCTTATTTTCTTATGAAATTAAGGTCGCTCTTGTTATTCCCTAGGGAATGACATTTTATGGGGGGGAGTTCTTTTGAACTTGTGCTTAATTGCCAAATTTTTGCGGGGAGTGCGGCTGTGGAATATTAGAGGGGTTATCTTGTATCTTTATGAACTCCTTGATGAATGCATTTATCTTCGGCTTTATGATTGCATCTAAACAAGATGATATACATTTACCTTTGGTCATGAAATGTCTCTTACGGAAATTTCATTAGGATCTTGTTCTTGTACCTTTGCCAATTTTATTGACAAAAAGGGGGAGAATTAATATGTAGTTCACACTACAAATACATATGGTTTTCGGATCATTATGTAAGGGGGAGTGGTTTCCATGTGAGATGGAGTATTGACTAAGGGGGAGTGAATTATCACCATATTATTGTTGTTAAAGTTGTGATGCAATCGGACTTTGACGTTGTGTAATGATACTATGACACTTTATAACAATGATTGAGAACTCTTTTTTTCTCATTGTTATAGCTATGGATTTTCAACAACGATGATGCTAAACTTACAACCTTTGGGATCATTGGATTACTTGGAAGTGACGAGGATTTCGAGTATTGTTGAAGATTAGACGACATATGGAATAGGAGCTACAAAGTTTATTTATATATTTTTTGTATTTCATATGTATTAATAGTTTTGCCACTAAACAAAGGGGGATATTGTTAGAGCATAGCTCGGTCAAACTCGCACGCGTCGCTATCTCAAGCATGTTTGTCAATATTAGTAATCAAAACTATAAAGTCTTTGATTTCTAGTCTACTATATCTAAGGTCTCGTACTAGGATAGAAAGTGTAGTTGAGTTCAAGAACTCTATGGCGATCATCATACAAGACGAAGGACTATTCAAGGAACCAGTGGATCTTCATCGACTAAAAGGTATGTGGAGACTTGAACTTATCTATCACTCAAAAGTATATCTATTTTATCACCTATATTGAGACAAAAGTCGTATTACTATATAGACTAAGAATATACACATATGATATTTTGAGCTGAGTATATCTCGTTTATCTATTTCTCAAAATATATGTTGGTAAAGCTTTCGCTTTAGCCAAGTTCATCTTTACCTAGTGACGAAATTCATGTTATGTTTCAATCATTTTGGAAATTTCTCTGACAAAAAATAGTTTATGAATAACAACTATATAACATCCTCTGAGAATGTTTCAATGATTGAAATGAGAGTTTAGACAATATAACCATTGAAGGATATAAGCATTGTTGTGGTAACACATATATGTATAAGTCCTTATTGCTTGAACCGAAGTTTGCAAACTTTGTTGATCAAGTAAAAACGGAGTAGTGCGTTAGCTCAGTCCGCGAACTCAGCATACAAACTCAGTCCACGAACCCAGTACGCGAACTGATGAAGTTCTCGAACCCGAGAATTTTTGCTGGAGTTTGTGAACTCCATCCGCGAACTTGAGTAGCTTATGTCTAAAAACGATGTTTGTGAACTTAACTTAATAAAATAAGGAATGCTATTGCAAACCGTGGCTTTATAGTTTATGATTCGATTCGAGCGAATCACATCGTTTTTGCTTCAATTGTGTCTTGTGTAGTACATAAAGATCTAAGAAATTGAACATCTCTATAACTAGTTCATTTGAGTCATTTGGACTAGTTATGGTGAAGAATAATATGGTTGCTATGGAAGTTATCATTTTGCTAACCATTTGGTTAAGTAGTGTTGAACCAACTAATGTACAAGTTTGGGTACGGTTTTCAAAAGCCTACAAACATGCAGTACATGTGTGTATAACAAGCTATGTTTTCGATATAACGGTTAATAAATATTAGCTTGTATCTAATCAGGTTTTCATCTAACGGTGAATATTGAATGCTTTGTTACTAAGCTAACATTGATTGCAAACCATGATTTGAAAAACTATATAAGGGATAACTCTAGCAACTAGGAAACCTAATCCCCACAAATTCTGTGTGATACTAGTTTGCTAATCTATCATTGATTCTCCTTTAACCTTTGGTTTTCTTCTTCTAAAACCAGGTTAACGACTTAAAGACTTCATTGGGATTGTGAAGCCATACCGATACTAATTTTATCGTAGTTGTGTGATCTGATCTTGCATATTCTATCGTACGAGTACAATTGTAATAATTGGCTTGAGATTTCTATCTCCGATAGGCAAGATATAAAAGTAGTCACAAACACTTTGTCTCATCGTTTGTGATTCATCAATAATCTTCTTCGCTGTGCGGATTAATTTTATTGTGAGGTGGTTGATAAAGTTGAGCTATTCTTTGGGAGTATAAGTCTGGTTTTATTAATTGGTTCCTGTTCACCTTGATTTATCAAAAGACGGAACAAACTCATAGGTTTATTCGTGAGAGACGAATTTATCTATCCTTGTAGACTTTTTTGTGTGAGACAGATTTGTTTACTAAAGTCTTCGACTTTGGGTCATAGAAACTCTTAGTTGTGGGTGAGATCAGCTAAGGGAATCAAGTGCGTAGTATCCTTCTGGGATCAGAGGAGTGGGAGCATAACTGTACCTTGGATCAGTGTGAGATTGGTTGGGGTTTAACTATATTCCAGACCGAAGTTTGCTTGGAGTAGGCTAGTGTCCATAGCGGCTTAATAAAGTGTATATTTAATCTGTACTAGGTCCCGAGGTTTTTCTGCATTTGCGGTTTCCTCGTTAACAAAATTCTGGTGTCTGTGTTATTTCTTTTCCGCATTATATTTTTTTATATAATTGAAATAATACAGGTTGAGCGTTGTTCAATCAATTAGAATATCCGACCTTATTAGTTGTTGGTTTAAATTGATTGACACTTGGATATTGGTCTTTGGTACCATCCAAGTTATCTCTCTTTGATAAAGACTCGCATATTTTATTTATTTGAGTAATATAAAATTGAGAGATAGAGATAATAACTCCTTGAGATAATTTTATCTAGATTGAGTCTGACTGTCTAGTTGATTCTCTAGTAAAGTAACTCGGAGTTGTCCATACAGATTGCTAATCGAAATATTGGGTGTGGTTGTTAGACCCCCACTTTTTCAAGTACTATCCATTGTTGATGCCTCCATATGATTAACTCAGTTGACGGTAAAAAGAAGAAGATTTTGAAGATCGGAGATCTGTTTCTTCTTAGCAAAACAATTTTAGCATTATGGTTCCTTTTCCCACAGAATGAGCAAGTTCGTGGAAGAGAATGATTGAAAGGTATCTGTTTCAAACCAAAGTCCTATTTGGAAGTCTCTCGTTTAGTTTTTGCAGAAACTTCTATTGATGAGTTTTTCTTCTTCTCAGGTGACTCACATTTAGAATTAGCGAGTGACATAGAAGAATATCTCATTATAGTGTTTTCCTTTGTCAAGGAGATTAACTGTTTTTGGTCTAGGTGAAGAGATGCAGAAATATTCTCTGTTTCAACACGAAGGTTGTTCAAATTAGATGAGTGTGTCTCAATCAAACATTTTTCTATAATTGTTCCCTCTTTAACAATATTCTCAAGGATACTAATCTTTTCTTGTTGTAGCATATTCTACTAAGTGAGTTTTTTAATATTGTTAGAGAACGACTCAATAATTTTATAGAGTTCACGTTCTCGACTAAGAGACTTCTCAAATTCATCCAAGAGTTGAGAATGATTATGGAAATCAATCGTCTCAGTTGAATTTTCTTTAGTTATGGTGACATTCCTTTCTACTTCTGACATTCTGTCAATTGTCTCGTTTCTTTCTCTGGATTTAGAAGAATCGGCTAAGGTATTATCCTTTGAGGAAAAACCAAGAGACTTGACATAATCAAAAGTATGGGAAGACATAGAATATGCATAGACGTGAGATACTACTTTGTCCACAGAGTCATATTGCTACAAACACAGACTTTTGAGGTCTTTTGCGTGTTTGCCTGCTCTGATACCAATTGAAAAAGCAGGGGTCTAACAGCCTCACCCAATATTTCGATTAGCAATCTGTATGGACCAAATATAATATACTTTTAAGAGAATCAACTAGACAATCAGACTCAATCTTAATAAAAAGTATATCAAGGAGTTAATATCTCTATCTCTCGATTTGATCTATACTCAAGCAAATATAAATCTATGAGTCTTTATCAAATACAAGAGATATAAAATTGGATGGTACCAAAGACCAATATCCAAGGATCAATCATTTTCCAATCAGCAACCAAATGTTGGATTTCACAATTGATCGATACAACGCAGAACCTATGATATTTCAATTATATAACAAAATATAATGTGGAATATGAATAACATAAATACCAGAAATTTTGTTAACTAGGAAACCGCAAATGCAGAAAAACTACACTGTATTAAGCCGCTATAGACACTAGCCTGTAGATGGTGGATTTTCGGCAAAGTCTAAAATCGTAAACCCATAATTATACGAACCTCTGATCCAGCAGTCAGATGTTAATTTTGAGACACGGGTCTCTCATCGAATTCTATGATTGAGAATACTTTCTCTCAGAGTACATGTAAATATGTAGTCTCACAGCTGGACAACGGCATATCTCATGAATACTGAATATTTCAGTAATAATTTCTATATAGTATCACGGGATGGACGGCTCCTAGACAGCTTGCTTTGCTAGTATAGAGCGATAACGTCTTCAGGATACAAACAACGAGTTTACCCTGACTATATAAAGGATATAAATCTCCAGCAAGCTCACATTAGAATAATTAATGCTCCTAGATGGCTTGCTCTGCTAGTATAAAGTCATAAATTAATTATTCCTAAATTCTTGGATTCATCTGCAGAATAATCCTGAAAATATTCAAATATTTTCGCAAATATTTCATTACGCAAACCATGGTTCTTCCCAGCAGAAATCCATGGGTTAGTAATAAATATTCGACGCATGGGTATCAGAACTGCCTCTGAGCGAGCCCTGTCTCAAACCTAAATTCTTGGATTCATCCGCAGAATTTCTGAAAATATTCAAATATTTTCGCAAATATTCAAATATTTTCGCAAATATTTCATTACGCAAACCATGGTTCTTCCCAGCATAAATCCATGGGTTAGTAATAAATATTCGACGCACGGGTATCAGAACTTCCTCTGAGTGAGCCCTGTTTCAAACCTAGATTCTTAAATTCATCAGCAGAATTTCTGAAAATATTCAAATATTTTCGCAGATATTTCATTACGCGAACCATGGTTCTTCCCAGCAGAAATCCATGGATTAGTAATAAATATTCAATGCACGGGCGTCAGAGCTACATCTGAGTAAGCCCTATTTCAAATGGTGCAAGTGTATTCAACAATGATGCATTAACAATCACCGAACGAACGAGTATTTCAAAATACGACGAAACGATGAACCTATGCAAAATAGGATGAAAAAATAACAAATAATTAAAAATTGACCGAGGTGCTAGGAGCATGGACCCACTGACCGGCCGATCATGCCGTGGTCAATCCCACACCAGTTTCATATTTTTGTTGTTTTCCTTGAGTTCATGAAAAACCTTTCACTTGAACAAATATCCTTTGTTTTGAGGAAACTCCTCAATTTCATAGTGCTTCCTTCGCGCGGAGGAAATGATATAAAATTAGGGAAAACATGATGGGGGCGTGACCATTGGCCAGCCGGCCATACCTTGGTCCCATCCGGCCCCACACCTCATGGTTCCTCATTATTTTATTATTATTGCCCTAATTTCATGAAAACTCCTTAATCTCATGATATTTCCTTGGTCCCATGAAAAATAATAAAATTAGGAAACCCGTGTGAACGGGCCATGGCCGGTCGGCTAAACCCTAGGTGGCTCACACGTCCCACTTTTTTATTAGCATATTTTTCATGTTTTCATAATATTTCCTTCAAATTATGAAAATTCCTTCAAATCATGAAATAATAAATAAAATAAGGGAAACGCATAAATGGACGAATAGAGTTAGCAAAAAGCCATACAATTAGTCCTGGCCTCCAAGGCACCAACCATGCTCCAAGCCGAGTCCCACACGCCAACACATCCCTTATTTTATTTATTATTATTTTTTTATGTTTCCTTCATCTCATGGAAACAAACTCCTTGATTTCAACAAAACTTTTTATTAGCGTAGAATATTTTTAATTTTGGCAAATTATGAAAACTTCAAATCATGAAATAATAAATAAAATTAGGAAAACGCCAAATTGAAGACGTTTAGATTTTAATCATATTTTCCTAACATCTTATTTTATTTAAAATCATTGGAAACTTGATTTCAACAAAAATTATGAAAACTCCTTCAAAAGAGGATTGGAGACAGAGGTTTTATGTGGGATGGCTGGAAAACGTAATACCTTATGCAACAAATATGGTTCTACCCTTCAGAAAGCACGCTTTAGGGGAGATTATGGATGGCTTGGTTGAACGGACATGCCTTGGCCATTACAGGTCCCAAACTTCATAATTCTTTCACTTTTTCATTATTTTCCTTCATCCGATGAGGTTTTGACGGTTTTATCAAAAAACCCTAATTTTGTCATATTTTCTCAAATGGTCGCTAAAACGTGCACCAGAAAATATCAAAATTCTCAGGACTAAGACACGGACGTCTCAACGACGAAATCATGTTACCTTGACCGACCAGGGTTGGATTTTTGGCTCGCAATGAGCCAGTCCCACGTGTTTTCATAATTTGACTTAATTTGCGCAATTGCACGTATTGGGTCCAAAACTCTCCAAATAATTTCAGAATTTGACGGAGCGATCATCATTTGATCCCGTGACCACCCAGGACTGGTTTCATGACCCTTTGGCCGGTCCCTCAAATTTTCATAATTAATTAGGTTTTATCACCTAATACTGTACCCAACAGTAATTCAATAAATGATTAAACCGACATTTAATCATTCTTTCATCAACTTACCAACTCTTCAAAGAGGTCTTGGTTTTTGCTCAAGCGAGTATATGAGAATTTCATGGTCAATCCACGATCCCATGAAGCCGGTTCTCCTTCATTCCGTGGTTAATTTTCAAATAAACCATCAATTGGTCATCAATTGATCAAATTAGGGTTTCTGAATCCAAGGATCATGATTCCAGATTCAAACACTAATAATTTTTCAATAATCTCATGATTAGTATTCTTATTAATTATGCTCGGTTCAACTACCAGCACTTTAACTAATATTTTATTTTGGTCACGCTGCCAAAAATTTATCAGATGAGCAACACTTGCTCGGATGAGCAATATTGGAACTATCAATATTAAACAAATTACCGAGCTACACTTGCTCACCTAAACGTGAGGATCCTATCGCTATCTCAGCAGATGCTCTTAATTCATGAGTCGCAGAACATTTTTCAAAATCATGTTTAACTCAGCAAATACGTGGACTCATCGTCTCACGAAGTCATGAAATCAACAACTGACTAAATTAACCACGAGACATCAATCGTGTCACTTGGGGGGATATCAACTAGGGTTTTTGTCTAGCGATCTACGGCACATGTGTTCACCCACGATGAGATTGTGAACAAGTCGTGCAATCAGTTGGAGGAATTAGCAAAGTAGTGGGTGGAAAATTAACCAAGTCTCCGTACGATGAGTAATTGGTTTAACACGGTTTCCCACTTCCCCACTCTATGATTCCAGTAAACTGTCGCACTTTATGGGATCATGGTGTTATCACTTCCGGCATTATATAATGTCTTTGAATCCTGATTGAAACAACAACATTCGAACAATGATCTCCTGAACGAGCAATTTCTTACCAAAGTTCATACAGACACTCTTTCGTCTACACGAACTCATAGAAATCACTCTCAATCACGAAAAATTCAATCATTCAGAGCATTTTCATGCTGAAGTTATAACATACATACAATCTCAAATCACCATTGATCTCGCACATTTCTCAGCTTCCCTCCTACAGATCAACCCATCCTCTCTTGTGACCGAATTTAATCTGGAACGACCATTGTCTTGGTTTAGGCCAGAGTACTACAGATTGGTCTCTCGAACTTAAAGCACTCCCTTCTTGCATTGCATCTGTGTGAGGTTGAACATTTCGCTCGGTTCAAGGAATCTCCTCCGTACGGTCGTTTCCTCATTTCCGCAAAAACCAGCAAATCGTTTTTCCCCATCTACATAGACTACTACAAACTAACTTCGGTCTAGACTGTAATTGAACCCTAATCAATATCACACTTACTCAAGGTACATTTGCGCCCCTTATGTCTTTGATCCCAGCACCTTAATTGATCTCACCCACAACCAAGAGTTGCTACGACCCAAAGTCGAAGACTTTTATAAACAAATCTGTATCACACTGAAAAGTCTACGATAATAGATAATTCTGTCTCCCACAAATAAACCTATGAGTTTTGTTCTGTCTTTTGATAAAATCAAGGTGAACATGAACTAATCAATAACCCGGACTTATATTTTCGAAGAACAGCCTAGAATTATTGATCACCTCACAATAATATAAATTGTATGGTAGCAAAACTAGATATTGCGGAATCAAAAACGATGAGACGAAGATGTTTGTGATTTATTTTTATCTTGCCATATCGGAGATATAATCTCAAGCCAATTATTCAATTGAACTCGTACGATAGAAAATGGAAAGATCATATCGCTCAACTATAAGAGAAGTAGTTTCGCCTGGCTTCACAATCCCAATGAATTCTTTAAGTCGTTAACCGACAGGGTCTCGAGAAGAAACCTACGGTTAAAGGAGAATTGACTCTATCAAACCAACTAGTATCACATAGGAGGTGTGGGGATTAGTTTTTCCAGTTGCTAGACATCTCCTTTATATAGTTTTCAAATCAGGATTTGCAATCTAAGTTACCTTGGTAACAAAGCATTCAATATTCACAGTTAGATGAAAAACCTGAATTATCCAAGCTAATATATTTCAACCGTTAGATTGAAACTTAGCTTGTCACACACACACATGAAATGCATTTCATTTAGGTTTGAATAACCGTACCTAAACATGTACATTTGGTTGGTTCACAAATAGTTAACCAATTTGAAAACTTTTGTGGGTACACGTACCTAAGGTAAATGGTTTACTAGTTTGCAAATTATAAACTCATTAGAAATTCTCGGTTCAAGAACTTCCCCCAATACGCGTACGGGTACGAGTACCCAACCTGTCTCCTTCACCAATACCGCATGTACACATATGCACACACTTGGTTTCTGGTACATGGATTTATACACTAATGTAAGAACACACTATATATGCTTATATCCGTAGGTGGTTACGTAATCTCAACTCTACATTTCAATCTTTGAAACATTCTTATATAATGTTATAATAGTTCTTAGACATAAAAATCGACTATCGTCATCAAAGCTATTTTCAAGATTGAAACGTCATCATGACTTTCGTCATGGGTAAAGATGAAAGGTGGTTAAAGCGAAAGCTTACCAACACATATTTTGAGAAAAATATAGGCGAGTAAACTCGGCTCAAAATAGCAAATGTGTATGTATGAAAACTATCATACTTATACGACTGTTGTCTCAAGAGTTGGAGATAAATAGACTTTTGAGTGCTAGATAATTTCAAGTCTCCACATACCTTTTTGGTTGGATGAAGTTCCACTGGTTCCTTGAGTAGTTCTTCGTCTTCGTATGATAATCACCATGGAGTCTGAAGCTCAACTATACTTAACTATCTTAGACCGAGACTTAGTCATAAGTAAACTAGAAATCAAGACATATAGTTTTGATCACTAATATTGACAAACATGCTTGAGATAGCAATGCATGCGAGTTCGACCGATCAATGCTGTAACACTAAGCTATCTTATCTTTGATTGTAAGTAACCCAGATTTAAAAGACTATACAAGGGAGAACTCTAGCGACTGGAAAACCTAATAACGGCACTTTCCTGTGTCCTAATTGCAAACTAGAGTCGATTCTACTTTTACCTAGGTTTTTCCAAAACCATATTAGGTTAACAACTTGAATACTTCATTTGGGATTCGTGAAGCCAGATCCAACTATTTTATCTATAGTTGCGTATTTTGATCTTACTTTTTCAATCGTATTGAGTTTTATCTTCTCTAAGATTTACTTGAGATTTATCTCCGATAGGTTAGATATAAAAAGTAATCACAATAGTTCTTTGTCTCAGACTCTTGTGATTCCTCAATAACTTTTTCTGTTAATCATTTTGGTTATTGTGAGGTGATTGATACTTCTAGGCTACTCTTCGAGAGTATAAGACCGGATTATCAATTGATTCCTGTTCACCTTGATTTCTATCAAATGTGTAGTTGCAGGAAATCCCACAATACATCCCTCACAAAAATCCATAATAATCAACACATCTTTATGATCAAAAACAACACTTTTTATTAATAAATTCCAGAAATGTTACAAGAAGGAAATGAAATCAAGAATACAACATTGTTTTGGATTTTCTCTCTCCTCAAAACTTTCTCAGCACTACAAAATTGATCTCTCTCACCTTAAGCCTATTCAACTCTTTATATAGGGCACTACATAGTGGACGACAGCTAAACTGTCCTTTATTTTCGGATCTAGCCTTGCGATATTCGCAACTATACAAATGTTAAATTTCGCAATCATTCCTAAATCTCGCTAGGACTTCACATCTTTCTTGTGTTTAATCTGTCGTCATCTGTCATGTCATTTATGTAATCATCCTGCGACACTCGCAAGAGTGTTGTTATTGACAATTTCGCAAGAGTGCTATTGTTGCGTTATTCTGATCATACATCTTGCCTCTTCTCATGTCTTCTCTGCGAAGGGGAGAATGTCATGAGAATTTGTACTTCAAAATGCCGCATCTTTTATCTTTTCCATATTCTTCTGTACTATCGTGATTCTGTATTTTACGCAGAATTTATTACACGTATCTCTTTTTTCCATCCATTTCTTGACACATCTCTCTCAACCTCCATTTCTCAACCGTTCACGTCTTCTCTTCGTATTAAAAGTGTTTATCTTTTCGAGACTTCTTCTCTCTATATATATTCTTCTCTTCTCTTCTTTTTACTCTTTTTTCAACTTCTTTGCAATTTTACTGTTCCTCCATAAATTCTGCATCTGTTGCTGCTGTAATTTTTCCTGTTTCTCCCTTTTTCGATCTTTAATTTCTCCTTCATTCCCATACTTAAAATGCCTCCAAGCGGTCATAAGGCTAAAACTTCTTTTGAGGGATTTCAAAAACTTTTCAAAGAGAGAGGTATTACACTATCCACCATTCCCAATCAAGATGCTACCTCCATTCTTTCTGCTAAGATATTTTCTGATCATCATTGTGATGATAAAAAAATCATAATTTCACTGGGTCAGATCCTCGCTGGCCTTCCTGTCCATCTTTATGATCCTAATCTTACTTTATTTTACTAAATACTCTCTCATGCGAAGTTCTCGCGGGCAGTATATCATTTAAGTGGGGATTGCATTCGCCTGATGCTTGAATTCGCCAACCGTGGAGCTGGGAAAGGATCTCTTTATGCAAAAGAGTTTAGGGATCCTGAATTTAAGGATTTAGAAATACTTCCCGAAAAATAAACCGCAGGAAGCTTCTTTGAAAATTATGAATTAATACCTATGAAGAATGACAAAACTCACTGGGGTATTCATTTAAAGAGGAAGAAAAATATTGATGACGATAAAAAACTTATGCATGACATTGATTGGCATTCTGGCAAGAATTACACTCCTCGCCAATCTAAAGTTGAGAAATGGTATGCTTTTCCACTGGTTCTGAAGGGTCCTTACATTACTGGTTCAAACGTGCTTCCTACGAATATCGCTACTTACCAACCTTGGGTATTTAATTGGCCTGAGAAAGAGAAAGAGGTACGTTTCTTTCATTCAGTTTATTGTCTTCACTTTTTCTCCATATTTATTAATCTTGCGAAAATTTCAGATTAAAAAATTAAGAAGAAGCTACAAAAGAACTAGCAAACCAAGCACCCTAGCAGCACTTCGTTCGATCATGGATGAAGTAAGAAATACTTTTTTTTAATTATTTTTAACAATATTGTTGCCTCTGTTTCTTATCTTCATTCGTGTGCGAAGATTGGTGTTGTAGTTGTTGAAGAGGAAGGATCTAAAGCTGCGAAGACCAAAAGAAAAGGTAAAAGTTCTCTTCGTAAGGAAAAATCTATTGCCTCATCTTCAAAGAAAAGAAAAATTCGCTCTCCTTCTCCCTCAAGTTCCCATTCTGATGAGAGCACAGATGAACAGATGACGATGTTGTATTCGCAAAAGAAAGTGCCTCTTCTGAATCTTCAATGGCACAACTATACAGCATCTTCTCTGATTCTATGTTGGGAATTGGTGATACTCCTCTAACTAATTCCTGCAAGTCCATAGTTGTTATCTGTGATGCCCCCCCCTCTTATAGAATAATGAGTCTCTTCGTGGAGTTTCCAGATTTGTATCCCCAAATTTCTTACATTCGCTTAATAGTTTGGTAAATTTTCATACTTGTACTTTTATTCTTTTACTTTTTGATTCGAAACTGTAACTTATTTTGAAAACTCTCCTTAATCTTTCGCAGGATGGAAAAGCTTCTTGCGCGGTCAATTCTGACTTAGTTAGGAGATGTGGGAATTTTGAGAAGAAGAACCTTCAGCTTCGCAAAAAGAATGAAGAATTGGAAGTTGAGGCATCCAGTCTTCGCGAAAAGAATAAACAATTTGAATCCGAAATTATTGTTCAGAAGAATAAAATTTCTAGCCTTCAGAATGCAAATCAACAACTCTATGGTATGAACTTTTCCTTCTTCCCCTTGATTCCTTTACCCCATTGTTTTATCTTATTTGATCAACCATTTTTGCAGACATTTATAGTCTTTCTGATGAGGCTACACTCCTTCGTTCTTTTCCCGACCCCATAGATGATAATACCCTTCTTGAATGCCTTAATAATTCCTTAAATAGTTTTTCAAATGATAAAATTAAATCTCTCTCCACAAATGAACTTAAATCCAAACTTCGCCTCTTTGAAATTGACCATAGATCCATCTTGGGTTTAGCCAACAAATTTAAGCGTTTTTACCATAGTTCTAAAGATGAAATCAATATTTTAAGAACCAAGAACAATGTCCTCATAGATGATAAAGATCGCATTTCTAATCAGGGTGCTCAAACTTTAGCGAAATTCCAAGAAACCCTTCTTGAGGTCCAAATTGAACGAGATGAACTTAAACGCAAAAATGTTGTGTTTAGCGAGAGAGAAAGTCAAATTAGTTCCCGTCTTCTCATAACTAATGATGATGAATTCACTTTGGCTGCGAAAATTCTAGATGACGCTAGAAATAATCTAGGTGTAAGTGTTAGTCTCCACGCTGAGCACACGGTCTTGGTTAGAGATATGATTTCTGACAGAGAAGGTTGTTAACTATTCTTTCTTGTTAATTATTTGTATTTCATAAATTTCCACTAAGGTATTGATTAATTATTATACGTTACTGAAGAATGATTTCTCAAAAGAATTGAAGAGCTTGAAGCTGAAAAAGTGAAACTCGCAAAGGATCTTTCTTCTCGCAATGATAAATGTTCTAAGCTGAAGAGCCAATTGAAGATTACTGTTGCGAACTTTAAGAATGATGCTATTCTTTTTCGCAACCATACTATTAAAATGGTTTGTGATGATAATAACATTCCTCATTCCTCATATCCTTGTCTTTCAGAAGAAGTCCCAAAGAACACTCCTGATCTAGTCATCTCTGATAGTGATGCAAGCGAAGAAGAATCTGATGAAGATGTGGAAGAAGAATCTGATGATGTCGAAGAAGAAGAATCTGGTGAAGATGATGAAAAATCAAGCAAGAAATAATTTTTGCTTCCTTCTTCAACTTTTGGTAATATCTGTATATTTATTCTTTGATCTTCTATTCTTGTAATCTATCACTGCAAATTTTGCCATCTTCCAATATAAATTTTATCTCTTTTGCGTCTTTCTGCTTGTGTAAATCTTTTATATGGAGACAAATAACATTTTCTCATTCTATGCATTCCCATACTTGCTTATGTTATTTGTATCCAAATGAGAGATGAAGCAAGTTATTTTTGAATAATAAGATTGTTGTGTAATCTTTAGGTATATTTATGCCTCAGTTTCGCAACTGTTTCTGCATAATCTCGTAATTATATATATTGAGAGATATTTCTTGGTTTGTTCCAAGATTTCATTCTTTCTTGTCTTCTTATGTGGTCTTATTTTGCCTTCCTAGTTAAAGCTTATTTCTCCACCTCTTGTCATTGAGACAAAATCGCAGGACGTCTTTGCACTTTCATGCAGAAACCCATTGATCTTGCCTTAACTTTTTTCTTTGGTCATTTTTGTTGCGACAATATGACAGGCCTAAATATTCTTGCGAAAATAAAGCCCCATGACATTGCCGTCGTGCGACAAAATCGCAGGACGTCTTTACACTTTCATGTATTGACCCATTGATCTCGCCTTATCTTTCTCTTTTGTATTATTGCCTCTTCAGGATTGTTGCACAAATATGACAAGCCTAAATAGTCTTGCGAAAATAAAGCCTCATGACATTTGCGTCTTAAGACACTTATCAGCTCCCCAATGGAGGGTGCCGCCCTTATCTCCCCCTTGGTTTCCTCTTCAAGGAGATGTACCTCTACCATACAAGGTTGGCTCCTCCCATTCGGTCTTAATAACAACCAGTTATTTTCGCAGCCCCTTATCTATTTTGCCTATATGGCTTATGGTTACGAGACTGCACCCTAAGTGGGGTTTTCTTCGGGCCGAGTGCATCATAGTCAAGACTTTCCAAGAATGTCCAGGTGTGTTTCATACGACCCAGGCACTCTTGGCTCAACCGTGTACCTCGGAGCCTTGATCACATTTTGCACTCCTTAGAAGAGACCCTCAGTCGTCCAACCTAAGTCATAAGCTTAAGTTAAAAATCCAAGGTATCTCTCCTGGATGGGCTTTATTAACCCCAAATCTCCATGACTCAGGTTCTAGGGGCGGTGTAACCTTTTCGCTGAGTCATGCAATAGGTACCCCCTTCTATGATGCACTTTAGGTCTTACATTTTCCTCTTGCGAAATTTTGATTTCACGAACTAGGGTGTACGACATAGTAAGTTCGCCCCTTTCTGATGATTATTCTATTTCTTCTTTTGCATTTCAGCTCTGTTGTAATTTCTCAATCTCATCTTTGTCATTAAGTAAAATATATTTTTTGAATTTTTTTTGCAACAAATCAATCATACATCATTATTTTTATTCGCAATTTTACTTTTATTTCACATTTTAAGTTTCTTACCTTTGCTGTTTTCTACCTCTACGATCTTGATGTTTTCTGCTACTTTTGTATCTTTTGCGAAATGTTCGCCACCTCTTATTTTCAACAAGCATTGGCTTCGCAGGGTTCCTTCTTCTCTCTGCTTTATTGCATCTACCATCAATCTCTCTCTTCTTTGTTTCTCGCTGACACTATGCTTCCAATTCTCCTTTTTTGCAGCTCGTTATTCATTTGATTCTACATCGATTTCATAACACTTCTTTCCTTCAACCCAATCTCCTTTTATGATGCCAACTCCACTGGGATGAGGGAACTTGAAGCACTGATGAAATGTCGATGCTACGTCTAGAATCCCATGCAACCAAGGTCTCCCAATTAAGGCGTTGTATGGTGACTCCACGTCGACAACACATAATAGAATTTCTGAATATAGTCCTTTCAATGGAATTCGCATGGTGACCTCCACTTTAGGCTTATTGGCAGTACCATTAAAACCATAGATTTTGTAGGTTGAAGGTATTAAATCCTCATCTTTCCCTCCCATAGTTTTATAAGCATGATAGAATAGGATATCCACGGATCTTCCAGTATCAATTAAAACTCGGTTGATTTCCCATGAGTCTCCAGCTTCATCATCTTCATCATTATTAGGTTTTGGGTTAATCTCCAATCTTACCACTAATGGATTATCGTGCATTTCTCCACCCTTAGGTACTTCTTCTGTTGTGAAAGAAATAATTTGCTTTTGCCACTCTTTTAGCGGCGAAATCTTCGCAATGTTCATTATTTCTCTTCCATCATCATCTCTTGTGAAAAATCTTCTCAGAATGTTATCATGAAAGTCTTCAATTGTTTTGTACGAATGTACAATAGAGTGACAGAACAAATTCTTTTCCTTCGCCCCTACATCTATTACAAATGTTTCTCTTTCTTTTGTAGTGTTTGTTCTGCGAGTTTCTGGTGGAGGTGGTAATAGTTGAGACTGAGGTTAGTCTTTTAGAAAATGATTTAGTTTTCCTTGATCTATCATTCTGAGGATGATTCTCTTTATATTTTTGCAATCATTTATTGAATGTCCATGAAAATGGTGATAAGAACAGAATGCGTGACTTCTGTGGCTTGGAGGTGGTTCACTCCCCATGTTCATGGTGCTGGTATGTTTTCCATCAAAATTATGGCTTCCCATATTTTTTCTACACTAGCATTCAGAGGTGGCATTTTGATTTCTTCCCATATTATCTTATGACTTCCTTGTCCTCTATGATAGTTTTGTTTTTGACCCCCATAAGTTTCTTGCGGCTGATCAAGTCTTTGAATTTTATTATTTCCTCCACGGTTATAGAAGTTTCTTTCTCTTTCGAATTCTTATTGATCACGACTTCCCATAGCTATCAACTTCAGTTGATTATCACCCTTCATCTTTTCTTGTTGTACTTGCGAAGTGCTCGCCACTATGATTATCAATTTAGGCAATAAACTTGCATTCGCTGTATTTGAACTTGTGTTCGCAATTGGGTATGATTCCATCTCATTTTGTTTTTCCTCCAGAGCAATATACTCTTCTTGAAGCTCTCGCAACTCAGCCATTGTGATTGTATTCTTAATTCTAAAAATTTGAATATACAACAAATTTGTTGCGAACATTGCGTTAATGAATGATAGAATAAGGTATCGCTCATCCACACGGCCAACCATTTCGCTACACATTGTCTTCCACCTTATGGTTAGATGCTTCAAACTTTCGCCAATTCTTTGTTTTAAACCAAATACATCTTCAATTCCAGGTCGCGAGGAATTTTTAGTTATATGCGCCCCTAAGAAGGTAGTTTGCAAATGGTTGAAAGATGTTATAGTATTCCTTGGTAAACCTTCGAACCACTTTAGCGCCTCTCCCGTCAGACTTGATGCAAAATACTTGCACAAAACAGCATCATGGTTTTCCCATTGTAGCATATACCTCACATAAGCTTTGATATGTTGAATTGCACAAGTTGTTCCATCAAATATGCTAGTTAACGCGGGAAGATTGCACTTTGGGTGTATTCCTCCCAATTGTACTTCTTGTGTGAATGGAATTTTTGCAGCTTCTTCTATTGGTTCGTCCAATTGTCTCCTGCCTCCTTCTTTTCTGTTATTTAACATCCCTCTCATTTCTGCTAGTTCTCTTAAGATTTATTCATTTACACCAGGGTTTTGGTCCATGGGCCTATTTAATTATGCTTCCCTTCTTATACGTTCATGTCTGTCTTGTCTTGCGAAATATTGATTTTCTTCTTCATTATTTTCTCCTTGTCTTTCCCTGCGATCTCCTCTTTCATCTCTTTCATGAATTCGCACATGATTATACCTCTCATTTTCTTCTCTGCAATTTTGTTCATTCCTCCTCAACTCTCTTTGTCGCCTTTCAGCTCTTCTTTGTACTCTATCATATTCTTCATTGATACTACCATTATTGCGGTTTTGTTCACGCTTTCTTTCTCGATTGTCATGATTATTCTGACGAATTTCCTCTTGGAGCTCTTGTTCTTCCATTTATGCCCTCAGTCTTTCCCTTTCACAAGCTAGACGTGCTTGTTCAGCATAATGTCTCTCGATTTCATCTTCAATTACTTGTTGATTTCTTTGAATTTCTCTCCCATATAATATTCTCCTTCCCTCTTCCTGATTTTCTTCGCCATCTTGGTTATTTCGTTCCTGACGTTGCCTATTCCCTTGATCTCTATTGTTTTGTTCATTTTGGAGAATTTCTCCATGTGGAATGTAACGATCTTCAGTTATTTCTCTTCTTTCACGACGTTCTTCGTTTGGATTTTGTACTTGTTCTCAAGTTTCTTCATTAGCATTTTCTACAGGCGAATTTCGTCTTATTTCTCCTCTAATTGATCTTGAACTTGATCTTGTAGTGCTTCTTGACCTTCTATTCTGCAATCTCATGTTTTCTATCCTTAACTCATGATTTTGACTTGTCAGATTCGCACGTTCTTCTGCCTCTAGTCTGCTTTCTTTGTGTATTCTCTGCCTCAACGCCTCTAACACTCCAATCTCTTCATTTTCATGAATTACTCCTCCAAACGCTTCTCGGTTTCTCTCTTATCGTCTATCATTTCTTAATTGATGTTATTCTTCTGCTTCATTGTAGGACTAGAATATCGCTACAACGATATTCCTGCGAAGATTAACAACACTTCTGCGAGGACATCGCGAGTACCTTAACAACATTTGACGAGTGTTGCAGAATTACGTAAGGAATGACGTAATGAATGACGAATGAAGAAACATGAAAAGAGCATGTGCTGACCTGCGATGGTTATAAGGTTTGCGAGAAGGAGAAACATGGTTGTCGCGATGTGATTGCAGTATAGATCCGAGATAAAAGGAAGACTTAGCTGTCATCCATTATGTAACTACTCTATAAATAGAGACCCAATATGTCCAGAAAAGGATGATGTATTTTTGGAGAGTTGAAAGAGTCTTGAGGAGATAGAAACTTCAAGAGAATAGTTGTAATCTTGATTTCTTCCATTTCTGTAAACATTTCTGAGAACAAAATAGTAAAGTGTCATTTTTAATCTCCCATGATGAGTTGATTATTATAGAATCTTTACAAGGGTGTAGTGTAGGATTTCCTACAACTACATTTTGGCGCCAGAAATAGGGATTGAATTAGCGAAAATCATAGAAAAAGTGAAGAAGAAGATAAGAATTGTTCAAGATTAAGAAAACCATAAAACAAATTGGTGAGATATTTGAACGAAGAATGATCAGAATCAAAGAGAATTGTAAGAAATTAGAGTGTGATATGGTAACAAGGACAATGATTAATGAGTTCCATAAAAACATTAAGGGGAAGGTACATAAGCGGGATTTTGAAGGAAGGAAAGTTATGAAGGTGGAGAAAATATCATCATTGAAGGATTAGGAAAAGCAGAAGATCACATTTACAGCAACAGAAATACCAGAAGAAAATCTAAGTCATACATCTCCTTTGGTGATCACGGTATCCACTATACCAATGAGAAAGAGAGAATCAATAAAATATGTAGAAGAGTGGGCTATGAATAGAACTTTGGTGGATGCAGAAAGTTCCGTGGATATAATATTTTATCATACTTTAAAAAAAATGGGATATAAAGATGAAGAAATGTCTTGTTCAACATATCATATTCATGGCTTTGGAAAATCTTTAACAAAACCTAAAGGCAAAATAGTGATATGAATTCCACTTGGAGAAATTGAAACACAAATAATATTATGTGTGGTAGACGTGGAATCACCATACAACATGATATTGGGAAGACCATGGATACATGCAATCAAGGCTGTAGCATCAACATTACATCAATGCATCAAATTCCCTATGCCTATTGGAATTGGAGAAATTAGAGGAGATACAGATCTTGCAAAAATATGCTATCAGACTGAAGTGAGAAATTGTGGAGAACGTCCAAAACAGCGAAAGGCTCGCAGGAAAATTGCGAGAGAAACAAAGAAAGAAGAAGAATTTAAAGTTTACATGATAAGAGAAAAAGAAGGAAAAGGAATACCCAGCGAAATCTCGCGAGAAGGAGATGAACTCGCGAAAGTTGTGAAAACACCAACACCAATGGGAAAACCAGAAGCCAGTTATACTGCAGCAGAACTAACAAAGGAAGTAAATATTGGGAGTGAAGAAGAGCCTAAAATATTGAGAATTGGGACTAAAATGGAGGCATAGGAGGAAGAAAGAACTATAAATATTTTGCGAGAATATAAAGACATCTTCGCGTGGAGCATGGATGAAATGCCAGGGATAGATCCCTCAATAGCATGTCATAAATTAGAAATCAACAAAGATGTAAGACCATTCAAACAAAGAATAAGGAAAATCGCAACAACATACCATTCCCAAATAGAAGAAGAACTACAGAAAATGCTTGATGCAGGAATTATAAGGCAAGCAAAATATCCAGAGTGGATTGCGAATATGGTGGTGGTCCCAAAGAAGAACAAGGGGATAAGAATTTGTATAGATTTTATTGATTTAAACAAAGCTTGTCCTAAATATAGTTTTCCCTACCAGATATTCCACAAATGATTAGCAGCGGGAAATGCAAGAATATCTTCATTGGATGGATACAAAGGATATAATCAAATACCTCTCGCAGAAGAAGACCAAGAACATACTGCATTCTTTTCTCCAAGAGGGTTATATTGTTATACAAAAATGCCTTATGGTTTGCGAAATGCTGGTGAAACATATCAAAGAATGGTGGATAAAGTGTTTGCTAAATGGATTCATAATACATTGGAGGTGTATGTAGATGATATGCTGATCAAAAATAAAGAAGCTGAAAATCATGTGCAAGATTTGAAAGAGATTTTCGAACAAATGCGACAATTCAATATCAAAGTAAATCCCGACAAGTGTACCTTTGGAGTAACTTCAGGAAAAAATTTGGGATATATTGTATCAAAAGAAGGAATACAAGTTGATCCATAAAAAGTACAAGCAATTCGCGATATGCCAACACCTGCGACGGTAAAATATGTGCAAAAGTTGAATGGACTATTAGCCTCGCTAGGAAGATTCATCTCGCAATCTTCAGATAAATGCAAACATTTTTTCGATATACTCAAAAAGGGAACAAAATTCAAGTGGACAGATGAATGTGAAAAGGCTTTTCAGGGAATAAAAGAACATTTAATGAATATAACTATTTTACAGAAAGCTGAACCGGGAGAACAGTTATTGATTTATCTCGCGACAACCACGTACGCGCTAAGTGCAGTGTTGTTGCGAGTAGATGCAGGGGTAGAGAAACCAATTTATTATATTAGTAAGATATTCAATTCTGCAGAGAGAAATTATTCAAAGATTGAGAAATTAATTCTAGCATTGGTGCATGCAACTTTCAAGCTTCGTATCTATTTTCAAGCACATAAGATCAAAGTGTTAACAAAAGTGCCAATTGAGTCAGTAATGAAAAATTCAAAAAGATCAGGCAGAGTTGAGAGATGGAATACACAAGTAGGACACTTTGATATCCAATATGAAATTTTATCCTCACCAAAGTCACAAGTCATCGCAGATTTCTTAGATGAATTTCCTTTGGAAGATGATGAAGCTGTGGAAGAGATGATGGATGTAGAAAAGGAACATGGAGATCCAAAAGATCTATTAACAGAACCCAACATATGGGAAATATTAGTGGATGGATCATAAAATGGAGAAGGAAATGGGATTGGAGTTGTTTTTATTTCGCCAGAAGGAGAAAAAATAGCTTTTTCATTTAGGTTGGAGTTTGCATCTACTAATAATGAGACAGAATATGAAGCTGTGATCCATGCTCTAAAATTCGCAATAGAAATGAAGTTGGAAAATGCAAGAATTACTAGAGATTCACAGTTGGTTATTCGCCAGATAAAAGGAGAATATACAACAAATGAATCATCTATGAAAAAATATAAGAAACTCGTGGAAGAATTGTCTACGAGAATTCCAAAAATAACGTGGAGACACATATCGAGGAAGGATAATAGACTCCCAGATGCTTTTGCTTTCATATCTAGTATGATGACAAATCCAGCTGCGAGATGTATAAAAATTCAAACACTTATATCACCTTCAATAAATAAGGAAGAGGAAGAAACAGATGTGATGATGATAGAAGCTGGTGAGGCAGAGCAACAAAGTAATATCACAGATTGGCGAGCAGATCTTCATGCGTACTTAGCGAGAGGATAAACTCCAAGAAATAGACTAGAGGCATATAAATTAAAAAGTAGGGAAACCAATTAAGAGCTAAGAGATGGATTCCTATATCGCAGATCTTTTAATGGAACATCGCTAAGATGTTTGACGAGAGAAGAAGGACAAAAAGTGTTGAAAATGCTGCATAGTGGTGATGTTGGTAATCACAGTGGAGGAATATCTTTGGCATATAGAACAAAAATACAAGTGTATTACTGGCCATATATGCATGAAGATGCGAAGCAACACTCAAGACGCTGTGAAGATTGTCAACGATATGGAAAAAAGATACATGCACCAGGAGCACCATTATCATCTTCAACAAGTGTATGGCCTTTTGGAAAGTGGGGATTAGATATTGTGGGACCATTTGTGCCTGGTTCTGGACAAAGAAGATATCTAATTGTCGCAACAGATTACTTCATCAAATGGGGAGAAGTGAAGGCAGTACAACATATTCGTGACAAAGATATTTTTACATTCATATTTGAAAATATATTTTGCAGATTTGGGATTCTTGCACAACTGGTATCTGATAATGGAAAGTAGTTTGAAGGACAGAATATAGAGTTGTTACTTAATGCATTTAAGATCAAGTGTGGAAAATCAACACCATTATATCCACAGGGAAATGGACAAGCAGAGGCAACAAATAAAACAATCGCAGACATTTTAAAGAAGAAGTTAGAAGGATACCACAAGACATGGTGTGAGCAAGTGCATAATGCAATATGGGCCTACAATACAACCAGACGAGAAGCTACTGGAATGTCTCCCTTTTGTTTGACATATGGGGTTGAAGCTGTGTTACCAACAGAAGTTACTATTCCTACAACAAAAAGAGAGGCTTGGGAAAGAAATTTAAGTGCTGGCATGATTCTAAATTAGCTGGATGAATTAGAAGAAAAAAGAGAAAAAGCTTTGCAACATATGGAAAATTATCAGCGAAGATTAGCTCGCGAGTAAAAAAAACGTGTTAAAGAACGTAAATTCCAACCAGGTGATTTAGTGTTGCGTGAGACACCAAGTTATCAGCGATAAAGTGGTGGAAAACTGGCGAGAAAATGGGATGGACCATACATCATTAAAGAGACAGTTGGAAATGGGGCATACAAATTAATGGATCCTGAAGGTAGAGATGTTGGTCAAAGACTTGATAGACCATGGAACAGATTATTTCTGAAAAGGTATTATCAGTGATATATTCTGCGAGATTAGAGATACTGATATGTTATACGATGAAACAGAAAATAAACTTTCTTTTACAATCACAAGATTCCAAAGAAGATTTCTAAGATTTTAAAGAATATCTGATTCAACTGCAAGAAATGCAAGAATAAAGAAACGCGAAAAGATCGCGAGAAACGCGAATAAAATTTCGTAGAGATTTAAAGAATGGGACAAACCTTTATGGCGTGCACCTTAGTTCGCGAGTACAATCTCGCAAGAGGCAAATGTAAGACCTACAAGTACATCATAAATGGGGTATCTCTTTACATGATTCAGGGATAAGGTTATACCGCCGCTAGAACCAGAGTCATGAAGATGTTGGGGTTAAAGAAAACCTATCCGGGAGAGAGACCTTGGACTTCCAGCTTTATAAGGTTATACCCTAGTTGGACGACCGAGGATCTCTCCTAAGGAGTGCAGAGTATGACCAGGGCGCCGAGGTACACGGTTGAGCCAAGGATGCCCGGGACGGACGAACCTACCCTGGCCATTCTTGGTAAGTCTTGGCTATGATGCACTCGGCATGAAGAAAACCCCACTTAGGGTGCAGTCTTGTAACTATAAGCCATATAGGCATAAAGGACAAGAGGATGCGAAAATAACTGGTTGTTGGTAAATCTGGATGGGAGGATCTAGTCTTGTATGGCCGATGTTCCCTCCTTGAAGGGGCAACCAGAGGGGAGATAAGGGCGGCACCCTCCATTAGGGAGCTTATAAGTGTCTTAAGACGGCAATGTCATGGGACTTTATGCTCGCAAGAGCATTTAGGCCTGTCATATTGTCGCGTGAAGAACATTATACAGAGGCAACAAGCTACAAAAAGAGAAAGTTAAGTTGAGATCAATGGGTTTTTACATGAAAATGTAAAGACGTCCTGCGATTTCATCGCAAGACGGTAATGTCACGAGGCTTTGATCTCGCGAGGGAACTTAGACTTGTCATATTGTCGCAATACAATCAAGGAATAAAGATAAGGCAAGATCAATGGGTCAATACATGCAAATGTAAAGACGTCTTGCGATCTTGTTGCAAAATAATACCTTTAACTAAGAAGGCAAAATAAGACCAACAGAATAATTTCAAACATTAACTATTTTCTTTTAGAATATTTCTTGCAGGAAAGATTTATTCACTATGGAATAATCTATGAAAAACACGATTATTAGAAGAAAAGTATTGCAGACGTATTCATCATATCACAGAACTCATTCGCAGAGACTAATAGCAACACAGCTTGTAGTTGCAGGAAATTCTACAACACACCCTTTATCAAATCTTGATAACAATTCCTAGATCTAAATATAAAAATGGTGATAAAAGTACTAAAATTATAAATAAACACCAAAAATTTTACGTGGTTCGATCAATGTGATCTACATCCACGGATCTTCACTATAATAATTTGTAACTACATCAATTTACATTTACAATCTCCATTAATGGAGTTCTTGGAAGAATTCTAGATCTAGTTTTGGGGAAGAAGGTGATAAAGAAATTACATTTTCTCTCTCTGAAAATCTCTCTCTGCAAAAGAACTTTCTCTCTCTTCCTAAAATTATCCCCCCCTTTCTCTCTCCTGCTCTCTTCTTTATATAGGCAGTTACATAGTGGATGACAGCTCATTTGCAGCTAAGCTTTCCCTTAATTTCGGATCTAAGTTCTGCGGTAGTATCTTTCGCAAGCTTTCTTTATTTCTCTCGAACTCCGCTTCATTTCTCTCAAGTTTTTCCATGTCTCGCAGGATTTTTCCTTCTTGCTAAATTTCTTGCGAACTATCACTTTATTCTTGCGAGTAATGATAAAATCTTCACATATTTCGTCATTTCTTATAATTATTTGCGACACTTGCCATGTGTGGCAGAAATCCTTGCAAGAGCGTTGTTGTTGCGAGATTCTGCTCCTACATTTTGCCTCTTTTTTCTTGAATATTGCTTGAAGAGTAATTTTTAAGAAAAAATTCGTTGTTGTAGTAGTCTCTGATCTTTGTCGACGAAGGAACTAGCGAAAGAATACCAAACTTAAAAAAGTATATACTTGCCTCTATTCTTTTGCGAAGTTCTGAAGCTTTGAGAAATAATTAGAAGTATCATCTTTTGAAGTACACGAAGTATAAAGAATGAAGTATGCGAAGTATCCTTGAAGAAGTATAAGAAGTACTCAATCCTCGAAATATAAGAAGTATCCGCTCTTGAATGAAAAATATTGCCTCTATTCATGCGAAATTATTTCTCCATTTTTTGTGAGAATTCTTGCCCATTTTGGAAATGATTCTTGCCGAGAAGATAAAGAACATAAAATATTTTATTGGTAATCCCTAACTGCCTCTGTTCTTTATCTATGAAGGAGAATCCTTGAGAAAATGTTGAATGATTAAATTGTTTCTTTATTCTTATCTTGCTTCTGCCTCAAGTGGTAACCACTTTTAAGAAAATAATCACATTCTGCGAAATAATCACAATTCCTGCGAAATTCTGGATATATATCTTCGATTTTATGAATTAGTCTGCGTGATTATGAATAACCCTGCCAATTTCTAAATATTTCTGTGAATTTCTGAACATTTCTGCGAATTATGAATAGTGCTCAAATAGTACTGCGAATAGTGTCGCAAATAGTACTGCGAATTATGAACATGCCTGCGAATAGTATCAAAAATAGTGCTATGAATAGCGTTGTGAATTATGAATAGTCCTGTGAATAGTGTCGCAAATAGTGCTATGAATAGTGCTGCGAATTATGAATAGTAATTTCCATTCTATGCATTCCCATACTTGCCTCTTGTTATTGATTTGCAATATGATAAATGAAATAAGACTAATATAAAGTCGTTAGCAATTTGTTATACGCTTGTAGGTATAACCTCTCTTGTGGTCTTATTTTGCCTTCCTAGTTAAAGGTCTTATTATGCCACTTTTATGCGACAAGATCGCAGGACATTCTTACTTTTATATGTAATAATCCATTGATCTTGTCTTATCATTTAATTTTAATCTCTGCGACAATATGATAAATCTAAGCCTTCTTGTGAGATTAATCTCTCTTTGCTTTTTAAGACTTATGACATTTCCGTCTTTTCGATGAAATCGCAGGACGTCTTTGCGATTTATATCCTCTTATTATTGATTTTATTTATCTCATCTTTTGATTTTATCGCAAAAACCCATTGATCTCATCTTAACATTTCTCTTTAGGCTTTTTGGCCAGTTATGCGGCAATATGACGGGCCTAAATATTCTTGCGAATATAAAGTCCCATGACATTGCTGTCTGTGTCACGCGACAATATGACGGGCCTAAATATTCTTGCGAATATAAAGTCCCATGACATTGCCGTCTTTTTTGAAACACAGCTCCCTAATGGAGGGTATCGCCCTTATCTCTCTCCCCGGTTGCCCCTTCAAGGATTATACATCGGCCATACAAGACTAGCACTTTCCCATCCGGTTCTGCCAACAACCAGTTGTTTTCGCATCCTTGTCCTTTATGCCTTATATGGCTTATAGTTACAAGACTGCACCCTAAGTGGGGTTTTCTTCGGGCCGAACACATCGTAAGACAAGACTTGCCGTGGATGGCCAGGGTAAGTTCATCCATCCCGGGCACCCACAACTCAACCGTGTACCTCGGCGCCTTGATCATACGTTGCATTCCTTAGGAGAAACTCTCGGGCGCCCAACCAGGGTATAACCTTATATAGTTGGGAATGCAAGTTATCTCTCCCGGATGGATTTTCTATAATCCCAAATCTCCATGACTAGGTTCCAGCAGCGGTATAGCCTTTCCCATAGCCATGCAAAGAGATACCCCCCTTATGACGCACTTTAAGGACATTTCCTTTTACGGAATAGAATCCGCGAACTAAGGTGTACGCCATAAAGGTTCGTCCCATTCTTATATATGTTTTTAGGCGATTTGCGCCCGTCTTATGCATTTGCATTTCTCTCTTGCGAAATTTTATTCGCGTCTTTTGCGATAATTTCGCATTTCTTTATTCTTTCATTTCTTGCGATAATTCCGCCATCTTATGCAATTGCATTTCTCTCTTGCGAAATTTCATTCGCGTTTCTTGCGATAATTTCGCATTTATTTATTCATTCTTTCTTTCATTCTCATAATATCATTTTTGAAGTAAATTCTCTGTAAAATATTTTGAAATCTTAGAAATCCTCTTTGAAACCTTGCGATTATATCGCGTCTTTAAATCAAAAATGTTCTATAGAAATATATAAATTTAATTTTCTCTGTTTTTTGTAACGTTGAAATCTTTGAAATTTTTTGAGATATTTAAATTTTGCGATGAATTCTTTATTGTAATACTTTGAAAAAAATTTGATTCTTGCGATTGTATCGCTTTTTGCCAATTTAATAAAAAATCTCTGGAATGTTTTGAAATCTTAAAGATCTTAGAAATCTTGCGATTGTATCGCTTTTGTTAAATATAATCAAAAATCTTTCTCGCAAAAGTCATAGATAAAATATTCAAGGAAATGCTACTTAACTCTTGATCTGCCTCTTGTATAATGTTGCGCCATATCAACTGTTCTAACTATTTTTTGCGAAATATGTCTGCGAAATAATCTCCCGTTTCTTTATTCACGTTTCTTTATGCTTTCATTTCTGTTTTCATTCTCATAATATCATATCATCTGAAGTAAATATTCAAGAAAAATTCTAACATATTGTAATTCTGAAATTTTTGTAATTGTAAAATCTTTGTAATTCTGCGATTGTATCGCTCTTTGTAAATCAAATCAAAATATTTGAAATCTTAGAAATCTTTGCGATAATTTAACTTTTTGTAGTCTTTGAAATCTGTAACTTTTTGCGATAATTCGCAGACATTTTTATGATCTTTTGAAATCAAAATCTTTGAAATGTTTTGAAATCTTAAGAATTTTAGAAATCTTGCGATTATATCGCATTTTGGAAATTAAATAAAAAATCTTTTGTTTGTTGTAAGTAAAATATTCTAAGAAAAGGTACTTAGCTCTTATGTGAATTGTCTGAACATCTTGCAGCAAAAATAATTGTGAAGAGTGAGACTTGAACCCTTGATCTACTTCCTGCATTTTCTCACACCATACCAACTGTGATAACCTTCTCTTGCGAAATAATGAAAGATCTTGCGAAGTAATCAAAGTCTAACTGTTCTAGAGACAATTCTCGCAAAACAAAAATAAACATGCGTGAGATGAGAATTGATCCTGCGACCTATTGCTTGCATTCATGCCTCTCAACCAACTGTGCTAGCTCTCTTGCTTGCGAAATTTATCTGCGAAATAATCAAAGGCTAACTTGCGAAATAACCAAAATAAACTTGCGTTAAGTAAGAATTGATCCCGCGACCTATTGCTTGCGACATATCACGCTGAACTATCTGTGCTAACCCTTCTCTGCGAAATTTCTCTGCGAGATTATCATTAACTATCTTCTGCGCGAAATACACTTGCGAAATTATCAAATATTGCGTGAAAAAATATGTATGTTGGGACTTGAACTTGCGACCATAAACTCATTAACTTCGCAGATTACCAACTGTACTAGCTCTCTTGTTTGCGAGATAATGAAACAATGCTGTGAAATTATCTATTTTTTCACCCTTTGTAAAAAGAAGAAAATTATGCTCGCAGGAAAATTCGAACCTGTGACCACAAACTCACATACTGTTCTCTGGACCAACTGTTTAAGAATCTCTTTGCGACATTTAACGCAGAACTTTTTTACTTATTCTTTTATTCTCCGCTGAAAATGAGAAGAAAATGAAAAATATGTGTTTTTGCGATATTTGAACCCTTGACCTCTTTGTTATTCTCGCAGACTTGAACCATCTGTGCAAACTTGTGCTTGTGATTAAAATTGCAGCGTCTACCTCTTATCTTCTCTTCGTCCTCCCATAATTTCTTTCACAATTTGCCTCTTGTTTTCTCTCCTGATCATTAAATCTTCCACTGAAACCTTGGTTTTCTTTCTTAAATTCACCACAACAACTAATTTTTTCTCTTAGTCTTCTCATGTCTTTAAATTGTTGATGATGATTACTCTCTGAAAATGTAATTTCTTCCATGAAATTTCCATTTTAACCCTAATAATATTTTTTTTTTTTAGATCTAAAAATATACATGAACAGTAGCTAATCTTTCTTGGAATTTTCTTGAAAAATCATCCTTTTTACATAGTTTTGCATCTTTGTCATTTTCTTTTATGCTCTTTCACTGTGTTGTCGGTGTTTGCTTGAAGACACAATCTTTCCGTTAGATAATTTCCTCTCAAATTTTTAGATCTCACGAATTCTAACTCCTCATAGACAATTTCTTTGAATCTTCTTCAATCTATCAAATAGTAGTCCCTGTTTTTAGCGCCAAAATGTAGTTGCAGGAAATCCTACAACACACCCTTTATCAAATCTTGATAACAATTCCTAGATCTAAATATAAAAATGGTGATAAAAGTACTAAAATTATAAATAAACACCAAAAATTTTACGTGGTTCGATCAATGTGATCTACATCCACGGATCTTCACTATAATAATTTGTAACTACATCAATTTACATTTACAATCTCCATTAATGATGAAGACTTCTTTCAGACTCTGCGAGAAACAAAAATGAGAAGAAAATATTTAGATGAAAATCTCGTAAAAAGTATAGCGGAAAAAAAAATCGTGAAAAATAATCAAGATAGCCAAAATGACTACCTTCTTTTTGAGAAGTTAAATTTTGAACTAATGTTAAGAAACAATTCTCCCTTTGATTCATGACATCGTCAAATTTATCGCCAACCATACCCCTCAGACGAGATTTCATGTTTTCTTCTTTGGTACGTAGATACGAGTTTTCCTATGCTAATAAAGAATGAGATTTCTCTAATTAGGAGTATTGGTCTCGAAGCTTGTTGGCCTTTAAACTAAGAGTTAATATACCCTTGATAAGTTTATCTATCTCAGCGGCAGATGATTCAGTTACTTCCTTAAGATCATTCTTAAGAGAAGGAAGAGATTGCTCTTGATTATCACATATCCTTTGAAGATTACTCAACTGCTGCGAGGAGATCGCCATCAAGCTAGAAAATCTATGTTTCTCTTGGGATAAAGTTTTATTTTCATCTGACAAAGATTCTATCGCCAAATTAGCTTTGATTAACAAATATGAGAGACGAGAAACCTCGCTACTTAATAAATTTTGACTTTGCGATAGTTGATTATTCTCATTAGTAAGATTATCTATTTGATCGATCGAATATGCGTAGAGATTATCTAATCTATTATGCTAGTCCATCCAAGAATCTCTTTCAATGTGAGCTTCTACAACAATGGATTCAAATTTAAGTCTTTCCATGAAACGAGTCTGATTTGAAACTAATGAATGAACCAAGAATTTAAGAAGGAGGCCTGAGTACAGAGAATATGAAAATAAAATAGAAAGGTAAAAGGATAGAGGCAAGAAAATTGTACCTTTCAGCTCATTATTTTTTCTGAGAAGATTCTCGCAATTAAGTGAAGAGTTGCGAAGCTTATGGTTCAAACTATCACATTCAGAAGTTTTGACTTGAAGGATTCTCCTCAGAGCTTCAACTTCATTTTCCAAGGATGCTCGCGAAGAAATACAATCAGAGCCAAAATACTTGAGTGAAGTCTCGCAAACTTCATATTGAAGAGGGTTAGTAGAAGATTTTTTAGCATTGTCTAAAATGTTAGATAAAATTTTAAAAGCAACATCGACTCCTGCTAAGGTTTCATTTGATGAAGTAAGAGATGCAGAGGGTGAAGTAGTAATGAGAGAAAGTTGATGATTTGAGTCGTTTGCGATGGTTGTATTATCAGGAGGAGTATTTGGAAAAACAACAGTTGAAGGAAATAAAGGACTAGAAGGAGTTTCAGTCACAGCGATTTTAGGAGCTTGATTTGTCAAAAAATCAGAAGAGGTATTGGCAGCGATATTCTCGCAGATAAAAGGAGGAGGATCTGATCGTGAGGGTGTGGGAACAGTTCTCGCAGATGTTAACTGTAGAAGGATGATATCATCCTCAAGAATTTTAAATTTGTGAGGTCTTTTGGGGGGATTAGCGATTTTCTCGTCATTCTGCGAATAATAACTTAGATAAGAAACAGAGGCAACAATATTGTTATTAAGAAATAGAATGTGTTTCTTACTACCTTGTCAGTTGCAGAACTCCTCTTCTTCTTTTCAGCGGGCCTTTTGCGAGTTTAGGGTTTTGAGCTGTGGACTGGGTGTTAGGGATAGTTCCACTGAAGAGAAAACATAATAGGGAAGTTATGAAGAATCAAATAGAGAAGATTGGAGAATATAAGTAAAAATTGGCTCAAATAAATAAATAAAAAAAATACCTTGATGACTCCATTAGAACAGTAGCAGGAGAATATGAAGAGGAATAAAAGTTGCAGACGGAAGACAAAATAAACAGATGAAGAAGATAAAAGAAGAAAGTTAGTTCTGAAATCTAACTCTACCTTTTATAGGCAAAAAGGAACGACTTGTTGAATAGAGACGTGTCAGTAAAAAGATGTATTTGCAACACGTGTAGGCGGTTAAGCTAAATTAACGGAGCCTTGTCGAGAAGAAAATGTGAAAAGAAAAGAAGCTGCGAGCGCTATGAAGAGTCTGGGATTCTCATGATCTTCTCTTCTTCGCAGAAAAGACATGAGAAGAGGCAAGATGTAGGACCAGAATATCGCTACAACGATATTCCTGCGAAGATTAACAACACTTCTGCGAGGACATCGCGAGTACCTTAACAACATTTGACGAGTGTCGCAGAATTACATTAGGAATGACGAATGAAGAAACATGAAAAGAGAATGTGCTGACCTGCGATGGTTATAAGGTTGGAGAGAAGGAGAAACATGGTTGTCGCGATGTGATTGAGTATAGATCCGAGATAAAAGGAAGACTTAGCTGTCATCCATTATGTAACTACTCTATAAATAGATACCTAATATGTCTAGAAAAGGATGATGTATTTT
The DNA here is from genome assembly GCA_023529315.1 of Papaver bracteatum. NCBI lineage: Eukaryota > Viridiplantae > Streptophyta > Magnoliopsida > Ranunculales > Papaveraceae > Papaver > Papaver bracteatum. Next base: position 215,090 of record JAJJWX010003529.1, read on the forward strand.
TGGAGAGTTAAAAGAGTCTTGAGGAGAGAGAAACTTCAAGAGAATAGTTGTAATCTTGATTTCTTCCATTTTTGTAAACATTTCTGAGAACAAAATAGTAAAGTGTCGTTTTTAATCTCCCATGATGAGTTGATTATTATAGAATCTTTACAAGGGTGTAGTGTAGGATTACCTGCAACTACATTCATATGCCGAATCTGACCGCCAAGTGTGTACACTCACTCTGTCATAATCTATAGTTCTATTTTGCGCTGATGTACTCTGAATTGGTTGTTGAATTTGATTTTCTCCATTATTTATTTCGTTCATTCTTGAAGATTCCTCAATTTCATTTCTCCTTTCTCCAGCAAGCCTCTTACTCCTTCTAACATCTATTGGTTGTCTTGAAGCATTTCTTCTTCTAGCCATTTTTTCAATCTTATTGAATTGTTGAAAATTATATGAAACTCTTCACCAGCTACTCCAAATTCTTTCAAATTACATTACTAATCTTCACGCTAAAACAACTTCGTCCCTGTTTCTAGCGCCAATATGTAGTTGCAGGAAATCCCACAATACATCCCTCACATAAATCCATAATAATCAACACATCTTTATGATCAAAAACAACACTTTTTATTAATAGATTCCAGAAATGTTACAAGAAGGAAATGAAATCAAGAATACAACATTGTTTTGGATTTTATCTCTACTCAGAACTTTCTCAGCATTCCAAAATTGATCTCTCTCACCTTAAGCCAATTTAACTCTTTATATAGGGCACTACATAGTGGATGACATCTAAGATGTCCTTTATTTTCGGATCTAGCCCTGCGATATTCGCAACTATACAAACGTTAAATTTCGCAATCATTCCTAAATCTCGCTAGGTCTTCACATCTTTCTCGTGTTTAAGATGTCGTCATCTATCATGTCATTTCTGTAATCATCCTGCGACACTCGCAAGAGTGTTGTTACTGAAAATTTCGCAAGAGTGCTATTGTTGCGATATTCAGATCCTACAAAAAGACAGAACAAAAACCGAATAAAGAATAAACTTATCTGTGGGAGACAGATTTATTTATAAGTTTCCGACTTTGGGTTGTTGAAAAAACGGGGGTCAAACAACCTCAGCTAATATTTCGTTTAGGAATACTGTATGGACAAACTCCAATATAATTCCAAGAGAATCAACTAGACAGTCAGACTCAAACAATAGAAATATATATAAGAGTTGTATCTCTGTTTCACAATGTAATCAGCAAATCAAACAGATATCCGCGAGCCTGATTATTATGCGAAACAACTTGAATGGTACCAAAGACCGATGTTCAAGTGTCAATCAATTTATATCAATAATCAAAGGTTGGATTATCTAATTGATTGAACTACGCACAACCTGTGATATTTCAATTATATAGAAAATATAATGCGGAAAAGAAATAACACAGACACCATAAAATTTGTTAACGAGGAAACCGCAAATGCAGAAAAACCCCGGGACCTAGTCCAAATTTGAACACCACACAGTATTAAGCCGCTATAGACTCTAGACTACTACAAGTTAACTTCGGACTGGAATGTAGTTGATCCCTAACCAATCTCACACTGATCAAGGTACAGTTTCGCTCCTTACGTCTCTGAATCCCAGCAGGACTCTACGCACTTGATTCCCTTAGATGATATCACCCACAACTAAGAGTTGCTACGACCAAAATTCGAAGACTTGATAAACCAATCTGTCTCACACAGAAAAGTCTATTGAATAGATAAATCCGTCTCCCGTGAAATTTTGTTCCGACTTTGATAAATCAAGGTGAACATGAACCAATTGATACATCTGACTTATATTCCCGAAGAACAACCTTGTAATATCAATCACCTCAGAATAATCTTAATTGTATGGTAACAAAACAATATATTATGGAATCACAAACGATGAGACGAAGATCTTTGTGACTACTTTTTATCTTGCCTATCGGAAAATAAATCTCGAGAAAATATTAGAGAAGATAGTACTCAATACGATAGAAAACAGCAAGATCAGAACACGCAACTACATAGAAAATAGTTAGGTCTGGATTCACAATCCCAATGAAGTCTTGAAGTCGTTTATCTATAATGGTTTAAAAAAAGTCAAGGTTAAAGGAGAATCGATTCTAGTCGCAACTAGTATCATACAAGAGGTGTGGGGATTAGGTTTCCTAGTTGCTATAGTTCTCCCTTATATAGTCTTCAAATCAGGGTTTGCAATCAATATTTTCTTGGTAAAAAAGCATTCAATATTCACTGTTAGATCGGAGTTAGATTGTTACACATAAATGAAAAGTGACTTCATTTAGATATGGGTAACCGTACCTGAACGTGTATACCTTGTTGGATTAACAATAGTTAACCGAAGTTAGCCATATGAACACTTTCATATATGTAGGATCAGAATATCTCAAGAAGGATACATTTGCGAAGCTTGATCAACAACACTCTGTGAGAGTCGCAGAATGATTTGAAGAATGACATAATAGATGACGATTGCAGAAACATGAGAAAAGTGTGATGACTCTGCGATGTTTGTAGTGCTTGCAAATATTGAGAATAGAACTCTTGCGAGAATATCGCAAGTCGGATCCTAAAATAAAGGATAGATTAGTTGTCACCCACTATGTAAATCCCTATATAAAGAGTTGAATAAGCGTAAGGAAGGGAGAGATATTTTTCGAGTGTTGAGCAAGTCATTATGAGAGAGAAAGTTTAAAGAGTGTTTGTATTCTTGTTTTCTTCCATTTCTTGTAACATTTTTGTGAATCAATTAATAAAAGTGTTGTTCTTAATCTTGAAAAGATGAATTGATTATTATGAATTCTTGTGAGGGGTGTAGTGTGGGATTTCCTGCTACTACATATTGGCGCTAGAAATAGGGATCCTTCCCTTGTTTTTAGTGTGAAAAGTAATATTGTGATTTGAAAGAATTTGGTGTAGTTGCAGGAAATCCCACACTACACCCTTGTTATGATCTTACTATATTCAACTCACAATTGAAGATTTAAAATGACACTTTATTATTTTGTTCTTAGAAATGTTTACAGAAATGAAAGAATTCAAGATTACAACTATTCTTTTGAAGTTTCTCTCTCCTCAAGACTTTCTTAATTCTCAAAAATACATCATCCTTTTCTGGACATATTGGGTCTATATTTATAGGGTAGTTACATAGTGGATGACAGCTAACTTTTCCTCTTATTTCGGATTGGTTCTGCGATTGTACCGCTATAGTTACGATGTTCATTCTCGCAAGCTTTGTAACCATCGCGGGACAAACATGCTTTTCTCATGTTTTCTTTAATCGTCAGTTATTACGTCACTCTTTTGACTTCTTTTGTGATACTCGCAAAGTGTAATTGAAGATCTTGCGGTGATGCTCGCTGGGAAGTGTTGTTAATCTCGAAGAGAAGTGTTGTAGCGATATTCTGGTCCTACATCTTGCCTCTTCTCATGTATTTTCTGTCATGTCTTTTCTGCGAAGAAGAAAAGATATGAGAACTGTATTTTTTATAATCATGCAACTACTTACCTTTTTGCATTCTTCTGTTTTGACACGTTTCTATATTCTTCGCTAGTTGTCTTCTCGTATCTTTTCTTCCATTCAATCTTTGACACATCCTTTTAAACCGTCGCAATCTAACCGTTCACGTCCTCTAATTGAATTAATTGCGTTTATCTTCTCGAAAAATTTCTCCTTCTATAAATACTCCTTTCATTCTCCCCTTTTCCTCTTTTTGCTTTCTCCTTCTTTCTCTGCGTAACTTCTCTGCAAATTTATTGTTCTTCCGCAAATTGCGCGTCTGTTATCGCTGTGATTTCCTTCTCATTTTTTAACCTTTTCCTTCATTCCCATACTCGAAAATGGTTGCTGCTGGTGCTAAAAATTTGGTTGCTTTTGGTGAGATGCAAGAAAAACTCAAAATCAAAGGTTTTACTCTGCCTACAATTCCAAATCAGAACCCTAAATCCGAACTTTCTCTCAAATTATTCACTGATTATCAATGCTCTCGCGAGAAGGTTATAGTATCGCTAGGTCAACTTGAAGCTGGTCTTCCCATTCATGTTTATGATCCGGAACTTCCACTATTCTATGAAATAATTTCTGACGAGAGGTTCTCGCGAGCGATATATCAATTGGGTGGAGATTGTATTCGATTGCTGCTTGAATATGCTTCTCGCGGTGCTGATAAAGGATCTCGCTACCCTGAAGCTGCGAAGAATCCTCAATTTAAAGATGTTCCCATTGTTTCTGCAGATTATACTGTGGATAATTTCTTTGAAAATTACAAAATAGTCTCTATGAAGAGGGATAGCACTTGCTAGGGTGTTCGCTTGAAGAAAGAAAAGATCGCTGATGATAAAGCTCTTATGCTAGACATTGATTGGAATACATCTACTAATCAACGCCCTCGCCACTCCAGCGATGATAAGTGGTTTATTTTTCCGTTATGTTTTGAAGGTTCTTATATTTCTGGTTCACGCGCATTACCTGCGAATCTTTCAGCATAAAAACCTTGGGTCTTCAACTGGCCTGAAAGAACTAAAGAGGTATGTTCTCTCCGGTATTTTGTATAATTATTATTCACTATCTTCCCTACGTTTTTATATTTTCGCTAATTACTTCAATCTTTTCCAGATTGACAGGATGAAGCTCAGCTACCAGGCCTTTAGGAAACCCAGCACTTTCTTAGCTCTTAAATCTTTCACAGATGAAGTAAGAAATATCTTTTCATTAGTTTTAACAATATATTGTAGCCCCTATTTCTTATCTTTATCTGTGCTCATAGGAAATTAAAAAATTAGAACCAATAAAACCTGCGAGAACCAAGGTGAAATCCACAGTTGATCGCAAGGGGAAATCTTCTACTCCTTCCAAAGGGAAGCCTACCGTTCTTCGAAATAAGGAATCTGATAGTCCTCCCTTAAAGTGATGAAAAACCCAACTCTCTTCTTCTTCAACTCCTCAACCTATTCCAGAAAATCTAAGTGTTGATTTTGATAAGAACAACAATGATGATGATAACGACATTCTTTTCGTGAAAGATTCTTCTTTTTCTGAGTCTTCAATGGCTCAATTATCCAAAAAAATTGGCGATATTACTCATGGTATCGCTAATAACCATGGAGATGAAGTTCTTAGTAAGACATCCCAGGCTCTCACCAAAATATGCGATGCTCCCATATTGGTAGATAATGATTCTCTCCAAGGAATCTCTAGATCGCTAACTCCCAGTCTCTTAAATTCTCTTGGTACCTTGGTATGTTATCATTTCTTCAACCTGTTTACGTATTTTATTCCATCGCCAAGTCTTAACTCATATTATTCTCTCGCAGGTTGGAAGAGCTTCCTTTGTTGTTTCCTCTGATTTAGACAAAAGGCGTGCATTCTCTCAACAGAAGAATGTTGCTCTTCGCCAAAAGAATGAAGAACTAAAATCTGAATTCACTAACCTTCGCGGGAAGAATGAACAAATGGAAACTGAACTTGCTAATCTTTGTGAGAAGAATAAAGAACTTGAAAACAATCTTTCTCAACAATCGCTCAAATTATCCAATCTTGATATTGTTAACAAACAACTCTTAGGTATGACAACCCTCTTCTTTTTCTTCATAATTTTACGTTTCACTATTCTTTCTTACTTGATTTATCATTCTCGCAGACGTTTATGGTCTCACTGATGAGGCTTTAACCATTCTCTATTTTCCTAAACCAATAGACAATGATACTCTTCTAGAACTTCTAAATAATTCTTTAAATAATCCTTCCAATATTAATTCCCTTTCTATAGATGAACTTAGATCTAAGTTTCGCCTCTTAGAAATTGACTACAGATCTTGTTTAGATATAAATCATAGACTCAAAAAACTTTATCACAATTCCAAAGTTGAGATTAAAACTTTAAAGGCCAAGAACAAAGATATCTCAATAGACAAAGACCGTATATCTATACAAGGGGCTGAAACCTTAGCAAATTTCCATAAGACCATTCTTGAAGTTCAGATTGAAAAGGATGGGCTTATTCGCGAGAAGGAAGGTTTTATTGAAAGAGAAAACCAACTTCGTTCCCGTCTTCTTATAAATAAATATGTGGAGTTTGCTTGGGCCGCGAAAGTTCTTGACAATCCCAGAACTAATTTAGGTGTAGATGTCAGTTTTCATGTTGAACAAGCGGTTTTAATTAAAGACATGATTTCTGAAAGAGAAGGTTGTTAGTCATCCTTCCTTACTAATTTCTTGTTTGTATTGTTCTTCCTCGCAAAATTTTCAATTTATTGTTATATACTTGCAGGAGCTGAAAAGAGATATTCTGAAAGGATAAAAGAACTTGAAGATGAGAAGAATCAACTTGCGAGCACCCTTTCCGCTCGCAATGAGAAGTATTCAAGATTGAAAGAAAAGTTAAAGATTACTTCTGCGAATTTTAGTACTTCCCTTATTGAGGTTCGCAATAATTCCATTAAGTTGGTCTGCGATGATCATGACATTTCTCATTCTAAGTATCCTGATCTTGCAAAAGAAGTTCCAGCAAAAACTCCAAACCCGGTTATCTCTGATAGTAAAGCTGAAGGATTTAGCGAAGATGAAGATGATAATAACGATGGTAATGAGGAAAAATCTGGCGAGGAAGAGGAATATGATGAAGATAGAGATGATAATGATGAAGAAGTGAAATATGGTAATAAAGAGAAATCCGAAGAATAAGAGAAATCTGATGAAGGTGGTGATGGATCTTCTTAGTTTTGTTTCTTCTCTTTATATTCCTTGTAAATTTTGTACACTTATTTTCTGCTTCTCGTAATATTTCTGCGAGTTTCTCTAATTTGATGTGTAAATTTATTTTGCTTCTATCTGTACGAATTAGAAAACAATATTTTTTCTGCAACATAATCAATCAACATAATTATTGCCCTTTAATTATTTGTATAGATGTATCTTTTAGCAATATCTATGCAATTTTATCATATGATGGATGAATAATAATCTCATTATTCTATGCATTCCCATACTTGCCTCTATTATTCATCTGCAATATGAAAAAATTGAGTAGAGATTAGATATTAAATGTAAATTAAATTTACCTCAATATCAGCGGTGCTATCGCTAGAAATAATCGCATAACCTTATGATTTATGTGCAAAATCACAAATCTCATATATTCTACGAGCATTATCGTAGTAATCTTATGGTCTTATAATGCCTTCCTAATTAAAGGTCTTATTTTGCCACATTTTTTCGTTTTGCGACAAAATCACAGGACGTCATTACATTTGCATGTATTGACCCATTGATCTTGTCTTATTGATCGCTGTCGTATGCATCAAAAATAATTACACTTTCTTACTACTCAAAATATAAATATAGCAAGGTCAAGAAAGGATCGATCCCATAAAGAGGTCTAGGTTGTCTCGTTGTTTCGGTTTCCTATATAAAATACCGGGAGTTTTCTGATTTTTATAAAGTAAAATAAAAGCAAATAAAGAAATAAGCAAACAAATCAAATAAAAAAGATATTGGTTAAGGATTCATCTTCATTCACTAACATGCTTTCGAAACAATAATTAGAATTGATTTTTAATCTCAACTTTTATCAAAAGCCCTAGAATACCTTGATCGCAAGAATATCCCGCTAATCTCCTTTTGTTATCAACAATCACATTAAAAGATGCGAGTATGAGCTCTATCTAAGAGAACAACCTAACGTGTAAAAGTACTAATCAATTTTAATTCCCTAGATTCATTAAGTTATATGAAATCAGGCCAATCAAAGCAATTGAACGTGGAAAGCGCACTAATTTAATTTAACAAAGGTCACGAATCACTTGTGATTATTAGGATGTATCACTACAAGAAATCTTCACAATTATGCTACTTGTATTCAAGGAATATCACTTTTTCGTATAATAAACCCTAAACTAGCAATAGATATGATTATGAGTTCTACCAATTTGAAACTTGACAAAACTAACAATCAATCACAACTATATTTTCAGAGAATCGCAAACGATAAATATGAGACAAAACTAATATATTGAATCAAAGAATCATATTATGTGAAATCCAATTATTCCATAACCAATAATAAAATTAGGTATTCATATTCAAGGAGTTCATAACAAGAAGAAAGAGAAAGCCTATCATGGTGTAAACCCTAGAAACAAAAGTAGTAGTATCCCTAATGGAGATATCCCCCCGTTTTAGAAAAGAGTTTTCTATTTATATGCTTTTCTCCTCATAAGGATACTTTCCCAAAATTAGGTTAAGTCTTCTCAAACCCGTCTCCAAGTAGTCCGGCAAGCCCGTGAGTGAACATAAGTCTCTGGAAATTTCGGGTCCAAAATCCGCCGCCGGAATTGATGACGTCATCGCCGGAATCCTGTCACCGGAAAACGTTTTCCGATCACTTTTATCTTCAGAAACTGTCACTAGCTAGTGCATACTCCCAGCATCTCATCCTTCCTTCCCTGCATTTCAAACATTCACAAAAATCATCCAAACTAATTCTCTATCCCTTGCGAAAACGCACCCAAAAGCACGACGCGTAGCTCATATGTCCGGCGGCCAACTCTTGAATCCAACACATACCCCCTCCATGATTCACTGAATCTTTACGGTCCCCACTTTCGGTTCCAAAATCCGACAACCGGAGCTATGCTCACTGGCTCGCCATTTTCACTGCATTTCCGCACTATTTCTGCAACACAGCTCAGTCACCGCACTTGCATTTGGTTGCACCGGCTTCATTCTCTGCATTGCAGTATCAATAACACCCATAGCTTCAGGCCTGCATTTCCAAATTTATCATTTGCGGCACCTCATAGATCCGAATCTCCAACTGCAGCTCAGTTCAAACTGCCTATCCACTCCACCATTTGTCACTACTTGCTCAGTTGTAGCTTCTCCTCATTCCTTATGCATTGCTTCATTGCAGCACCACCTGCAATACTATCTCCATACATCTACAACACAGCTTCATGGCTATCTGTTACAGCTCAATATCACCTGCAAGTCAGGTTCAATACTAGACTCAACTGCCGCTGCATAATCCCTGCAATCTCACAACCTCCAGTTACGCACTTCAGCTCAGATGGAATATCATCTAGCTTTGTTGTAGCTTCATACCACCAACCAAAGTAACACCACCAGCTGCAACCTGTCCACCTGACCATCAGATCAGACCAGAACCCATTTTATGCAGCATACACAATCAACAACTCCAGTGCCGTTCATTTATCCTTCGCAGCTTCACTCTCTCTCTGAATTCACCTGAGTTTAAACACCAATTCAATCCTCTCTGTGACAGTAACAAATTAACTCAAGTGCCATCCAATGCACACTTCTTAGTTCTTAGCACCTTGAGTCAACTGCACATATTCTATCACCAATGCCATGCTTTACATAATCCAGTAAAACCAAACTCATCTCCACAACATCTATCACGAAGCGAATCACCATCATTCCTCCGTATCGAGCCGAAGTTCTAAGACTATTTCTCAACAGTTCACGAGCTTACTGCACTGCTCAACCAAGGTTACCACCAACAGCAACCATCGCCACAATACCCGCACCACTTCCATTCACTAGCTGCCATTCTTCTCATCACTGCAATCAACAACTTTTGTCGCGGCTGAAATTAATCATTCGCAACTCCATAATCTCCACTCACTTCTCAGCACAAGACCATTCCAACCACCACTGTTCTTCTCGATACATCATAGTCCTCATCATCCTTGTAAATCAAACTTTGAAACTCATGGCCAGCTGCTATTGCAGAAAGAGTATCTGGTCACTTAGGCCTTTCTACAAACACTTTGTATGCCATGCTTGCAGCTTCTTGCCTTAAAACTCCATCAGTTCCATTTCTTCCCTAACTGCTCAATAATACAACCACAAAAACAATTACCTCATATCAAACTAACCCTTGGCAGCAACCATTAGCACCAGATGAACCTTCAGTTCCATCACTGAAATCCACAATCCTGTGTTCATGCCGACAGCAACCCTGCTCTTCCTTGTTCTTGGAAGGAGCTATTCCTCATCCCCATTTGCAACAATTTAGAAACCTCCACTTCCAAATACAATTCAAACCCATTAACAGCAACATCTCCATTGTCAGATTCAACCAAAACCCATCTCACGTTGTTGTTGATTTCGTTGACATTCCATCTTTGGTTAACAGCCACCAAAGACATGGCTAGAACAACAACGAGTCTGGGAGGAGCAATGAGTGAACTCCTCTTCTCGGCTTGCTATTAGTTTCTCAAACTGGTCTAAAGAGACCTAATTTCCCTTCAGCAAGAATGCAACCAACATAGGCTTTGCAACTGAAGCCCAAAATATAATTCAAGCCCATCTTTTCTTGTAAATGCAGTTGTGGCATTCCTCGAACAGCAGTATTTAGAGAATAATCTTCACCTCCGGTACCACCACTGACGACGGCCGACCTGTGATTAGCCAATCCATTGCCATGAGCTTTAAGCGTGCCTCATTCAATTTTGGTGCCTTCCAGGATTTAATACGAGTTTCACTTCCTTTTGCTCCAATGACTCCGAAATACCTTGCTTTTGCTCCAATGACTCCGAAATACCTATTAAACTCAAAAACAATCATAAGATACATAATTCACATGAAAAGTAGCAAAGAAAGCATAAATACTAGATATAAAATTAGGTGTTTTAGACACCTATCAGATTCCCCCACACTTGGACTTTGCTAGTCCTCGAGCAAATCAAACAAAATAATTATAAAACAAATACATACAACTCCGTGACGTCGAGTCTACGGTTAATTTTAGCATAAATAACAAGCCTTTAAACCCATAGGTGTCCCTAGTGGACGAGTTATAGTCTCGTGAAGGTTTACTAGAGATATGTTTGGTGGTAATGAACCGGGTTTTGGAGAACCATCGACGTGATAGTAGATTCGACCTAGTAGCTTTGTGACAAGTGAGATGCAGAACAGATCATATGCATCTGTGAAGAAACCCATACCAGCAATCACAACTACAGTGAAATGATACCATTGTGTTTTCGCATTATCAAGTGCATTCAGAACTTCCTGTGACTTTTTTCCATTATTAGCCATGGCTTGCTGTTAGAAACTTGAAATGCAAAGTAGAAAGATAATCTGCAAACCTGAGAAGAAAAGAAAGATAAATCAACAATTAGAAATGGACAAATCACAAGAGAGAAAAGCCAAAGAAAATACGAGAGCCATTAAGAGACATTTTCTTTTTTGTGGACGCTAAGTTGACAATGCTATTGATTAAGTTGAAAATGCTACAAAATATCCATGAAAACATGTTGAAGAAAAGCACAGCACAAAAAAATGCTAGGCTACAAACACACTCGAAATGGAAAAAATCTCAAGACAATACTTGAACAGAAAACAATAAATAAACTCAATGACTGCTAAGAAATTAAAACAAACCCCAAAATTACAGTCCAGGAGCCACTTCACCCAAAGATTCCAAAACCATGCTGATAAGACTCAAATTTTCCCTGCCAGACCACAATAAGATTTCAGTACTAGACAAACAACATAGTTCTAGGAAAAATAAAGATGTGTTCACTTAAATGCTGTGTAAATAGGTAATTGTGATACTCCTGACAGTCTCCAAAGTGACGGATGCAAGATTTGGGTCATCTAAATTATGGGATCTAGAAGCTAGAAAAATTTGCGTGACAGTGTCAAATTTGGCTCAGGATTCCCCAATTGCCAACTAGTTCTCGGAATCTGGTTATGCATTTTATCAAAAAATCCTCCAAGACTTTCTCTTTTATTCAACGGGGATGAGTTATGCTAGGCTACAAACACTCTCGAAATGAAATAAGAACAAAAGACTTGAACAGATAAATATTTAAACACACCAAAAGACATCTTGACAATCAGTAGTAGACATAGCAAAGTAACACACTCGAAATTAAATAATAACATGTTGATCAAGGGGTCAAAAGAAAATACCCTTGCTTCAAAAAAATAAATAAATGAAAAGGTTGAAATGAATCATTTCAAATGAAACTTGATTAATTCCATCACGAATCACAAAAATATGATGAATCTTTCTAATTCTTCATGAAAAAAATGAAATTTGACTAACAAAAAGAAAAGAAAAAGAAATGCACATCGAGAAACAAAGAAAGTAATTAAAATTCTTACGCTTGTTAATTATATTTTCTTCTAATCTCCAAAAAAATGATTCACTATGAAGACCTTTCCAGTTCCCAGTTGAAAGAAACTACAATGAGAATTCTCAATCTTAACAGAAACTAAAATCTTGAGGATACTCTCTCACTCACTCACTCACCAGATTTTTTTGTTGTACAATAGAGAGATGAAAAACCAAAAGATGGGTAGAGGAGATCATTTATTTATCATCCCACTATCAAGTGTTTAATGTTGCAAGTGTTGATGTTGATAAAACGCGTTACTAATTATTTATTTTATTATTATTTTATTTTTTTGGACAATCAACAATTTCAATTTATTCATATTAAAATCGTGATTACATGATCACTTACAAGAATAACAAAAACATCCAAATACAAGATAATCAACACCCTAATACAAATAAAGATATCAATTACAAGTATATCGCGAAGAGAAAGAGCCATAAACCGCAACGATATCCAATTTCTGTATATGTAATAGGGAAAAAAGATGGTATAATCCGGAATTGATTCCGACCATTTAATCTGATTTTCATCTTCTTCAATAAGAGATGCTCCTAAAAGAAAGGAGTAATTCGCCCATAATCTTGTAGATCTAAACATACCTGGATGCCCCAAATCCCTTTGATTGAAACTGGATTTAAAGCAATACCGTGTTGAAACAACGATGTTTTTGTATCGAGAATAGCAAGCCACGAACCAACGATCAAGGTTTGAATAAATCGCCCTTAAAGCGAAGAGAAAATCGCCCCAAATGGCGAAGAAAATTCGCTCCAAATAGCGAAGAAAAATGTCGAAAGACATAAAAACTAATAGAAAAATTAGTTTTATTCAAAATCAACCTACTAAAAACTTAAAAAAGAGAGAAATTTTGCTCGGATCTGGTCCAAAAAGGACCAAATCTGAGCAAAATGTTGATGGAGAAAATGTGTTTTTTTTTTCTTAGAGAGAAGATGAAAGGAGATGAGAGAGAAGATCATATCTTTTAGATTTAAGTTACTAATTATATATGCATCATTCGCAACCTGTTCCAAAGAATAACTCTAAATCGAGATAATAAAATAGACGTACAACCGTTCCATTGAATACATCCATACATTCTTTGCGGATGGAACCTCTTTTATGTGAAATCGAGACATAAACTCCTTTACCACAAAATACCTTGTTTGGAAAAAGGAGGAGGAAGGAGTTGAACTTGACACATGGGTGCGGCCCACCGATAATTTGCTGCTATGTCAAATGCTTTCAAATATTTTCTGTTTGTTTGACCTCACTGTCAACCTAGCTAGTCTGCTAGCTAGTATGTAAACCCGTACTTAAGTACCTATATTTGGTACAAAAAAAAAATTGTCCACATTAATATATATATATATATATATTAATAACTAGGTATCACCCCGGACGTATTAACTAGGTATCACCCCGGCCTACAGCCGGGACTCAACCTTTATTGAATTAGTTTTGTTGTTTGGTTGGCAAGTTGGTATCCTCCCAAAATATTTTAGTAAACATGTAGGTAATAATATCGTGTTTTGTTAGCCGAGTCGTAGTATTTAGAACTTACGGTCCGAACATTAGGAACGGCCAAGTGCTTAGCTTAGGCATGCGGTTCTAGTATTTTGCTAATCGAATCAAATTATCCGGGGCCTTGCGGCCCCGACCATGGATTAGAATGTCTGGGGTCCAATGTAGTGTCCAAGGACTCTATATTTTGTTGATTGAGTCAAATTAGCCGGGGCCTAACGGCCCCGGCCGTGGATTAAGAAAGTCTAGGGTCCAACGCAGTGTCCACGGGTCCTATATTTCGTTGGTTGGGTTAAATTAGTCGTGCCCTGCCGTGGGTTAGAAAGTCTAGGATCAAACATAGTCTCCACATAAAATTAACTATTATTATAAATCTAGGGGACTGAGGTTGTAAGTTAGTTAGGGCTGCCGGTATTTTGTTGGTCGGGTCAAATTAGCAAGAACCTACAGCCCAGGCCGTAGCCCCTTAAAATCATTTGAAAATTAATATTTGACACTAAGGCGTTCTTATTAGGTTATTAAGTTAAATTAAGAAAATATAGTTATGTTAGGGAACTTATTCGCACAAACCTAAGGTTAGCCGTATTTTTGGGAGAGTAGCAGCAAGATCTAACTTTGAAAGTAACCTGCACAATTGAGTTGGGGTAGTAATTTCCGTCTTTGCATTAGTTCCACCATGCATGAAATGAGAACATATCCACAGAGTCTGCAAAAGAGTGAAGCACGTAAAGTCCCTAATGGGACATAGTCACATAGCCATCACTGGAAAAATACGTAGAAAGAGGGATTCATTTTTTTTCAGGAGTATTATTTAATTCAAACATACATTAAAGATTTTGTACTAATCTCAAGAAAAAACAAAAATTCATTAAATCAAATGGCATCTTAGAAGGATCTCAAAACTTACGAATTTTTGTAGTATTTTCCTTTTTTTGTTGTTCTTGCTTAAACCATGATGCAAAACTACTTCTATTTTTGATGTGAAAACAAAAGTATATTTAGTAAGTGGAAATCTGAGGTACTGAAGCAAAGAATATTCATCTCTGATGTCTTCTATCTCTCCGTTACCAGCAACAAAGATAGGTAAAAATTTCTAAATCTTCATTCTTATGGACAAATTTTGACACACTTGATTTAGTTCTCAGTAAATTTCTGACAAATGAAGTTTTTCGATATCTTATGATACTAAGCACTACGAAATCATATAAAGAAGAATCAAAGCGAAATCAATCTCGAATGAGAATAAAGAGAAAATTCCACAGAAAACGTTTAGTCGTGTTGTAAAGAGAATAAAGAGAAAATTTCACGATATCTTGGATTCCAATTTAGGAAATTTAATTGAATTAGGGATCATGGTTAGTCGTGTTGTAAATAACTCGGTAACCAATGCCAGCCATGTTTAATTCTGTTCAGCTCAGGCTGGGCTAGCCATGTTTAGCTGTTGAGATTAGGCCAGAGCATAATCTCTGCCCTATCTTCAAAGATGTAATGTAATGAATGCTCGGATATATAGATAATTTATATGCTCAACTTTGCCATTAGGTATTAGGAAAAAGTGAGAGATGGATAACTTAGGAATCCGACTCATAAGAAAACAGTTTTTTGTAAGGCAACTATAAAGTTTTTTCGCTAGGACTCATAATTTTTTTTAGGAGAAGTCGTACTCCGAATAGATTAGGAAATCTGGGAAATTATATATTAACGGAAACACGGTAAAATCAGGAAACTCATAGGATCATACGCTTGAAAATATACCTCGCCCAACTATCGATCCTCGCCCCGGATGACGAAATCGATGGTCAGATTTGTCAGTTTAGACAGACAACACTTCTTTTTATAATATAGATAATAACGTTGTTTGTAGTTGTGATTTTTCAGCCATGAAAATAAATACGAAAAAGCTATTGTCACCCTGGACAATCAATACGCCATAAGTGTCGAGAACTTCAACCTCAACGAACTTCAAAACATGACCCTGATTAAAAAAAATTGCTCCTGCACTGCGCGAGCAAAATTTCAATCAGCAGTTTCTCAACTGTTAGTCTAGGAAGATGTGATGTCACCATATACTAGAAGATGTTAAGTTCACAGTTATATACCGAGTTTTATATTTATACTCCAGTATAAAAAAAGAGAGTTTATGTATCTTTTCTAAGTTCCAGCAGTTTCTTCATCTCTCTTCTCCTCTTTTGTCTTCTAAATTCGTTCAGATAAAATATCCTGGCATATTTAGGGGCGATCCCGAAAGAATTAGGGGAAACTAATAAGACAAAATAAGATCACTCAAACCTAAATTGAAGTCATCCTTTATATCTGATTTTTTGAAATGACAATTATACCCTCCACAATTGGTAGATAAAACTACAATTGGTAGTTTAATTTGGTCTGCCTCATTCTTTCTTCTACGAACCCCATAATCGGTAGTTAATTCCATAATCGGGTGTAACATGAGTGTACGCAACATAAGACTGATCAGCACATAAAATATCATATAATCGGAAGTATACAAAGTTATTTCCGATTGTGACAATCGGAAGTTTATGGAGTCCACCATTAACTTCCGATTATTAGTTGCCCCAAATTTTGTTTTTTGCTAAAATCCTTCATTTATTGAATTTTTGCACTACATTAATCGGTAGTTTAGTATGTTCAACTAACTTCTGATTATGAAGTTCCCCCAAATTTTTGATTTTGCCAAAATCTCTAATTTTTCGAATTTTGAAACTACAATAATCGGTAGCTCAGTATGTTGCATTAACTTCCGATTATGAAGTTGCCCCAAATTTTGATTTTGCTAAATCTCTAATTTTTTGAAATTTGGCAATATAATAATCGGTAGTTTATTATTTCAACTAAACTAACGATTATTTAAAACAACATAATCAGTTAATTAATGTTATTTCTTGTTTTCTTGCGTTTAATTTAACTCCCAAATACTCTCTCTTTGTCTGAGTCTCGTTTTTAGTTATTCATGTCTTAAAGTTCTTCCCAAATCGAAATTGCATATCAGTTATTGAAGCTAAATTTGAATTTTTTGGTTTCGTTTTTACCCTCCTGGTTCTTTGATTATGGCTTGCATGTGTTAAGGTTGTATCTGGTCTTTGTTGCCTTGTTTGGTACAAATTTGTCATTGCAAAAGGTTATCCCCCATAAAGGTTGTTGTCTCCAAGGTTTTAGTTCTGTTAGAGTCAATGGCGGAGAAATCTATCTCATTATACAAGTATTGTTATACCGGTAAAGCTCTGTTTCCTGGTTCTTCTTCTTGTTGGAAGATAAGTATCAAAATCTCTATGATATTATCAACACGTCTCAGTTCAAAATCATGCATCCATCTTATAAATTGGAGCAAATTAAGATTAATCTCCATCATCCTCACCTTAAGCATTATCCTCATCCTAAAACCAAAACTTTTCTCAGAAATCAAAATCATGGATCCAAATTGGGTGATATGAAATACCTTGAAGAACAGTTGATGTCCGCCAATCTCAACGACTCTGAGTCGGGAGACATTAGGAAAACCTTTGTTTATGCAAGTGTCAATCTTGACAAAGGCATTTCAAAATGGGCTACCAGCATTGTGGGAATACTGCTAGCTACTGAACCATTGAAACCTGAGAACCTAGAATTTCATCTCAAAAACCTCTGGGCAAAGAAAGTGAAGAAAATCCAGATAAGAAACCCAGCACCAAACTTCTTCATTGTCAGATTCTCAAATTTGGATCAAGTCAATTGGGCCTTAGAAAATGCTCTTTTGGTCTGTGAATGGATGTATTTTCATGGTCAAGCCTTACAACTCATTTATTCAGATTCAAAAAATGGATTTCAGCACTCAAGATTTGGTATACTTCAAGGATTTACCCTCAGAACTCTTTGATGCAAAAAGAATGTTCAAGTTTGCAAAAATTCTAGGGGAAGTCAAATCTCTAGATCCCGAGGATGGAAATCTTGTAGACTCAACGTACCATTTGGACAAAGACTTGAACCTATTCACCTTTTTTTTTAATTGACATAACATCAAATGAAGTTTACCTAAAAATTTGAGCTGTAACATTAAATGGAAAAGACATAATAATACGCACCAGTTTATCATAACCAATTGGTTTATCTTTGATGATACATTTATAAATGGATGCCGCCGAGGTCGTCTATGCATTAAGTTCACGGATTACACGAAGATATGAATGCTCCCGATACCACTCCATATATCCTGGATCATTTTCATCACCTCGGTTGACAGGTATCCCAGGGTTAACCAAGTATTTCATCCTCTCATCCCAATGGTCAATAACAGATGGTGAACTAGAGTAAACTACCTTGATGGTGTCAGTATTAGACTGGGAATGCTCCACGTCCAACTTGAAATTGCCACTTATGTGAAGCCATGGTACTCCTTATACATAACCGTGTTATCGCATCACCCTTGAGCCATTGTACATCAAATAACTTGTGGGGTGCCACAACGGTACAAAATAAAGGCAAAACTCAGAATGACCCGTTATATGTCCACTAGCTCTGTCTTCCTTGTATGGATCAAAGCATACCTCCGATGCATTCATTGAGTCTAATTTCTTCATCAAGTGAACCAACTGCTGCTCCTTTGTCCTTGAACGGTTGTCATTAAACTTGTACTTTGTTCCTCTAGGTGTACATTTCTCCTAATCCGGGTTCTCTGCGGCCAATTTCAGATTAGGGTAGTGGTCATAGATTCATGTCTACATAGATATAAAACCAAGTGAAAAAGAGGGGGTCTAACAACCACACCCAATATTTCGTTTGGAAATATAAATAGACAAACTCTAATATACTTTCAAGAGAATCAACTAGACGGTCAGACTCAATTTAGAGAAAAGTATATCAACGAGTTTTATATCTTTATCTCTTAATTCAATCTGCAATTAGAAAATAGGAATTTGCGAGCCCGATTGAATATAAGAGAAATAACTTGAACAGTACCATAGACCAATGTTCAAGGATCAATCAATTTCAATCAACAACCAAATGTTGGATTTCCCAATTGATCGATTGAACGCGTAACCTGTGATATTTCAATTATATAACAAAATATAATGCGGAAAAGAAATAACATAGACACCATAATTTTTGTTATCCAAGAAACTGCAAATGCATAAAAACCCAGGGACCTAGACCAGATTTGAACACCGCAATGTATTAAGCCACTACAGACACTAGCCTACTACCAATGAACTTCAAACTGGAATGTAGTTGAACCATAATCAGTCTCACACTGATTCAAGGTACATTCATGTTCATTATGCTTTTGATCCCAGCAGGATACTACACACTTGATTCCCTTAGCTGATCTCATCCACAACCAAGATTTGCTACGACCCAAAGTCGAAGACTTGATAAACAAATTTGTCTCACACAGAAAAGTCTACTGAAATATATAAATCTGTCTCCCACAGATATACCTACGAGTTTTTTTTTGTTTTTTGATAAATCAAGGTGAACATGAACCAATTAATATACCGGACTTATATTCCTAAATAACAGCCTAAAAATATCAATCACCTCACAATAATATTAATCGATTAACGAAACAAGATATTGTGGAATCACAAACGATGAGACGGAGATGTTTGTGACCACATTTCAATCTTACCTATCGGAGATAAATCTTAAGCAAATCTTAACAAAGATAATACTCAATCACGATAGTAAAAGTAAGATCATAATACGCAACTACAGAGAAAATAGTTGGGTATGGCTTCACAATCCCATGAAGTCTTTAAGTCGTTAACCTAGAGGGTTTCGTGAAAAACCTAAGGTTAAATTAGAATCGACTCTAGCTTATGCAAGTAGTATTACACAGGAGGTAGGGGGATTAGGTTTCCCAGTTGCTAGAGTTCTCCTTTATATTGTTGTCAACTCAGGGTTTGCAATTTATATTACCTTAGTAACAAAGCATTCAATATTCACCGTTAGATGAAATCTTGATTAGATTCAAGCTAATATATTTCAACCGTTAGATTGAACTTAGCTTGTTATACACAAATAAAATGTACCATCATTTAGGTTTATGTAACCGTACCTAAACGTGTACACCATGTTGGATCAACATTAGTTAACAGAGGTTAACTATATGAACACTCTCATATAAACCTTATTCATCTTAACCATAACTAGTTCAAATGACTCAAATAAAACTAGTTAAAGAGTTGTTCAATTGCTATATTCTCATAGAAGTATACAAGAACACAATTGAAGCAAAATCGACTTGATTCACTCGAATCAATTCATGAACATTATAGCCACGGTTTGCAAAGAATGCATTCCTTATTATATAAATGTATTTGTTCATAACAAAAACGATTTTATAACTTTAACCATTCAAGTATGCAAACGGGTACGCATTCTTGAATAGCCGGACCAAGTTTGGTTTTCGCCAGTATGCGAACGGGTACGCATACCTCCAAACCTAGTATACGTAAGGGTACGCACACTTAGGTTCCCGAACTTCTCTAACCAACATGTACGCATATAGGTATGCATATTATGGTTCCCAGACATGGATCACATCACATATATGCAAGATTGCAAAACATGTTTATAATCCAATGTTGGTTAAGTGTTCTAAACTCTCATTTCCATCATTGAAACTTTCTTAGAGGATGATAATAACCGTTTTCACACACTATTAGCATCAAAGAAATTTTCAAGTTATTATTGAAATAATCATAATGAAACATTCCAAGTCTACACCAAATGATTGTATCACACAAACCATGTAAGATGTTACTCGACGATTTTCACATGATCATCTTTTGACTTTCGTCAAGAATATAAGATGAACTTGGTTGAAGTGAAAGCTTACCAACACATTTCGAGAAATATGTAAGCGACTTAAACTCATCTCGAAATCTCAAATGTGTATAATCGAAAACCATATAGTAATAAAAATTATGTCTCAATATATGAGATGGAGTAGAAATAGACTTTCCAAGTGATAGATGAGTTTTAGTCTCCACATACCTTTTGTTGATGAAGTTCCACAAGCTCGCCTTAGTAGTTCTTCGTCTTCATTTGATGATCGCCGTTAAGTCTAATGCTAAACTACAAAACTTATCCTAGTCCGAGACATCACTATAAGTAGACTAGAAATCAAGACTTAAAGTTTTGATCACTAACATTGACATACAAGCTTGAGATAGAAACGCTTGCGAGTTTGACCGAGCAGTGCTCTAATAATCTCTCCCTTTGTCAATTTTATTGACAAAACTATCAATACATATGGATTAAAAAATAATAAACTTTGTAGATTCTCATCCAAATGCTTGATCTCCTTGGTTCTTCAACATTTCTAAAAATATTCGTCACTTCCGAGTACTCCAGTGATTCCAAATGTGTTCAACTCCGCATCATTGTTGTTGAAGATCCGCAACTATAACAATGAGAAAATAGTTGCTCTCAATCATTGTTATGCAGTGTCATAGTATCATTATTATACAACATCAAAGTCCAATTGTATCACAACTTTGACAACAATACTATAGTGATATGTATCACTCCCCCTTAGTCAATACTTCATCTCACGATGAAAACCACTCCCCCTTACATAATGATCTGTAAACCATATGTATTTATAGTGTGAACTACACATTAATTCTCCCCCTTTTTGTCAATATAAATTGGCAAAGGTACGAAAACTAGTGGGATCCTCATGAAATTTTCTTAGAGATACTTCATGACCAAAGGAGAACAACATACCAACTTGTTTCGATGATTTCACATAGTCGAAACTTAGTGTATTCATCAAGGAGTTTATAAATATACAAGATAACTCCTACAATATTCCACAGAAGCAATCCCCACAAAGATTTGGCAATTAAGCACAAGTTCAGTTAAGAAGTCTCCCCCATAAAATGTCATTCCCAAAAGAACAACAAGAGCGACCTTACTTTTACAAGAAAAAAAGGATTTCTTTGGACATTAACAAACCACATGAAACATGAATTTGTATCCAAAAAACTCAATTGAATTAACCACAAGGAAAATGATCAATTCAATTGTCCATGCTCAACATAAGAGAACTTACGGAGCAACATAGTACATACACAAAGATGTGGATCAGGGAAAGACCAATACTGAGGAATAATCAAAGATTCATTCTATTTTTCAACACTATTTGCACAATGACATATAATAGACTTAATCTTTGAAAACAAAAGCTTATCCTTTCTTCCATCAATATTTGCATAATGACATAAAAGGCTTAATTTTTGTAGTCAAAAGTTCATTATATCTTTTATCAATACTTTCATATCGACATATAATAAAGTTAAATTTCGAACAAATATGTGACAGCCAAGGTTGACGGACGTATACAACATATCCCATAACAATTTGCAATATATAATACCATAAAGATTAATATTGAAAAAATCATCTTCCAAATAAACTTTAGAATTTAAACAAATAAATCTAAAAACATTGCAAGATGAAAAACGTTGGCAATAGCTATGTGTACTCACAATAATGGCTATTCCAAACCCTAATTATCCTTTTTAAAACACAAGAATAAATTATCATAAGAAGTTTCCTAGAAAATCATTAAAGAACAAAATAAACTCAAAGAACAGAACACCTAATCACACGTTAAAATCAAAGATCATGTTCATAATCTTCATGGGATTCAAGACCTTCAAGCTTGTGACTGACAACATTGACAGCTTCTTCGGAGAAGATATCCTCTATGAGAAGGTCCTTGACATGTGATTTCAGGATAACAAGGTCAGAATTACCCTTTTTCAACTCAGTTCGTAACATATCAAGATCCTTCATAGAGTTTCCAAGCTTTAGTTTTGCTCTCCCGAGATCATTGAGAAAAGCATGAACCAATTCAGCGGCAACCATCACGGCATTTTCTCGATCTTGATGGGAATATGCATAAAAGCATGATGCACTAGGATGAAGATTGTCAGCTTTAGTAATGGTTCTTTTCTTCTTTATTTCGAATTCAAAGTAAATAGCTTTATCAACAAAATTTTCCGGCAAATCCCAAGAACAAGGAGGAGAAGCCATCCTATAATAATAAAAAACTAAAGATTGGTGCTTAAGCAACCAGGTTTTTTTTTTTTTTTTAAATGATTTCTCAGGAAGACAAATTTTAGGGTTTCCAGAGTTAGTCCGTGACAAGTAATATGGGTACCCGCACGAACACAGACTTGACCCATAGTCGGAAAATATCCAAATAGCGAAAAAAAAGAAACAAGACATTGTTTATACACCAATGTTTTTGCTACGTGAATATTTCACAATTCTAGCTCAAAAAATTTTACATTCTCATCAGAGAAAAATTTAGAGCATAAGAGTGGCATTTTGACAAACCATAATTTCAAGAAGAAATTAAAAATCAAAAACTTCGTCAAAATAAAATACTTATGCAAACATGTTTGTAAAAGATAATCCGTCTAGGAACGATAAGAAAATAGCTAGAGAATCATTAAACACTTTGCCATCAAGTATACCTGACTATATCTCACCCAACCAGGATTTTTTGTGAGTGAGATTTCAAACTTGTGATTAATTAGCACAAGTATGAGCCTTAAGCTCATCAAATGAACGTTGTTTTCAGGTTAAACCTCTTTCTCCTGATCTTTGGAGGAAAACCTTTATGATGTGAAAAGTTATCGTAAAACTTACTATCATCAAAATAAGACGCATAGTATGAACTCTTACCTGAAGAATTTTGACTAGAGGGAATTGACAGCCTGTTAATGATTTCTTTATATCCTTCAATTATCATATTTAGGTTGTCTTCCATACCTCCATTTTTGCTTCCTTCTTCTGGTACCTTATTCACATCAAGAACAACATTATCTCCATTTTTAATAGAAGAAGATCCTTGAGCTCTTCTTGGACGTAATGGTTTAGGTAGATTGTTTCGCATTTGAGGAACACATCGAACTGACTTTCCTGGTAGGATACACAGGGTGAGTACTAAAACCAATTGGTCTAGACATATAATGTCAGTTAAACCTTTGAGAACTGAATCTAAGGTGTGTTGAAAACGAACAATAGAATCGTCATTCAACCTCGATTTCCTCTTTTGTTCACCATGTCCTTTTGAATCACAAAAGAGACACACTTTCTGATCACCTAAGTGATTAGACAGAACAGTCTTAACACCATCGTTGGGAGATGTCTTCCTTACATGTGATGTGGATATTCCTTGATTAGAGGAAGACATAGGCACACCTTTTTTCAACGGGAAGGGATTTTGATTTTGCTTTTGCTTTCGGAACTGAATTTTTTACAGTTAAATTAGAAGTGTTTGGTATGGTGGAATCTTTGGAACATTCTTGAATAGAGTGTTTACTCAAAAGAAGTTCAATTTCCAAAGCATCCTATTTGAGTTTTTCCTCAAGAGAGTTCGTGATGAACATACTGAGGCTTTTTCCTCTCGAAGGACCTTTAGAAGGGAGTCACACTCATTTACCATTCCAACAAGGGTATTTACTTTGTGTTTCAACCGGTTGACATCATCATACTGGATTCAAACAAGTTTTATAATCACTGCACTCTCTTTGGATGCTTCACTTTTAACTTCAGAGTCAGACTCGTCAGTAAGGTAATTCGGGAAACACTTGTCAATATAAGTTTGTTTCGTTAGAAACCTAGGTTCGTCTATATTCGAGATTGACAAATCTTTCTCTTTAATAGATTTCATAGAAACAGAACTTCCGTTACTGGCTATGATTTTATCAGAGATAGCACTTCTGTCCATATTTAAATCGCTATAAACACAGACTTATGACCTCTTTGATGTGTTTGCCTGCTCTGATACCAATTGAAAAAGTGGGGGTCTAACAACCACACCCAATATTTCGTTTTGCCAATCTGAATA
The DNA here is from genome assembly GCA_023529315.1 of Papaver bracteatum. Lineage (NCBI taxonomy): Eukaryota > Viridiplantae > Streptophyta > Magnoliopsida > Ranunculales > Papaveraceae > Papaver > Papaver bracteatum. The sequence goes on from JAJJWX010003529.1 coordinate 239,667, forward strand.
GAAAAACTCCAATATACTTTAAAGAAAATTAACTAGAAAGTTAGACTCAATCTAGAGAAAAGTATATCAAAGAGTTTTATATCTCTATCCCTCAATTAAATCTGCAATCAGCAAATAGGAATTTGTGAGCCCAATTGAATATAAGAGAAATAACTTGAACGGTATCAAAGACCAATATTCAAGGATCAATCAATTACAATCAACAACCAAAGGTTGGATTTCTCAATTAATCGATTCAATGCACAACCTGTCATATTTCAATTATATAACAAAATATATTGCGGAAAAGAAATAACATAGACACCAGAAGTTTTGTTAACGAGGAAACCGAAAATGCAGAAAAACCCCGTGACCTAGTCCAGATTTGAACACCATATTGTATTAAGCCGCTACAGACACTATCCTACTACCAATGAGCTTCGGACTGGAATGTAGTTGAACCTTAATCAATTTCACACTAATTCAAGGTACATTCATGATCCTTACGCCTATGATCCCAGCAGGATACTACGCACTTGATTCCCTTAGCTGATCTCACCCACAACCAAGAGTTCGTATGACCCAAAGTTGAATACTTGATAAACAAATATGTCTCACAGAAAAGTCTATTGGGATAGATAAATTTGTCTCCCACGGAAATACCTACGAGTTTTGTTCCGTCTTTAGATAAATCAAGGTAAACATGAACCAATTGATATAACAGACTTATATTCCCGAAGAACAACCTAGAAATATCAATCACCTCACAATAATCTTAATCGATTAGCGAAACAAGATTTTGCGGAATCAAAAATGATGAGACGAAGATGTTTGTGACCACTTTTCAATCTTACATATCAGAGATAAATCTCAAGAAAATCTTAACAAAGATAATACTCAATCATGATAGTAAAAGTAATATCAGAACATGTAACTACATAGAAAATAGTTGGGTCTTGCTTCACAATCCCAATGAAGTCTTTAAGTCGTTAACCTACATGGTTTCGTGAAAAACCTAAGGTTAAAGGATAATCAACTTTATCTTATGCAACTAGTATCACACAAGAGGTGTGGGGATTAGGTTTCCCAGTTTCTAGAGTTCTACTTTATATTGTTGTCAACTCAGTGTTTGCAATCTATGTTACCTTAGTAACAAAGCATTCAATATCCACCATTAGATAAAATCTTGATTAGATTTAAGTTAATATCTTTCAACCGTTAGATCGAACTTAGCTTGTTATACACAAATGAAATGTACCCTCATTTAGGTTTATGTAACCGTACCTAAACGTGTACACCATGTTGGCTCAACATTAGTTAACCAAGGTTAGCTATATGAACACTCTCATATCAACCTTATTCATATTAACCATAACTAGTTCAAATGACTCAAATGAAACTAGTTAAAGAGTTGTTCAATTGCTATATTCTCATAGAAGTATACAAGAACACAATTGAAGCAAAATCGGCTTGATTCACTCAAATCAATTCATGAACATTATAGCCTCGGTTTGCAAAGAATGCATTCCTTATTATATATAAATGTATTTGTTCATAACAAAACCGATTTTAGAACTTTAACCATTCAAGTATGCAAACGGGCACGCATACTTGAATAGCCGGACCAAGTTTGGTTTTTGCCAGTATGCGAACGGGTACGCATACCTCCAAACCCAGCAGAAATTTCCGGTCACAAACCTACGCCAGTATGCATACGGGTACGTGAACTTAGGTTCCAGGACTTGTCAAACCAACATGCACGTATACGGGTATGCATACTATGGTTCCCGGACATGGATCACATATATGTAAGAGTGCACAACATGTTTATAATCCAATGTTGGTTAAGTGTTCTAAAGTCTTATTTCAATAATTGAAACTTTCTTAGAGGATGACAATAGCCATTTTCAAACACTATTAGCATCAAAGCAATTTTCAATTTATTGAAATAATCATAACGAAACATTCCAAGTCTACACCAAATGATTGTATCACATAAACCATGTAAGATGTTACTCGGCGATTTTCACATGATTATCTTTTGACTTTCGTCAAGAATATAAGATGAACTTGGTTGAACCGAAAGCTTACCAACACATATTTCGAGAAATATGTAAGCGAGTTAAACTCAGCTCGAAATCTCAAATGTGTATAATCGAAAATCATATAGTAATATGACTTATGTGTCAATATAGGAGATAGAGTAGAAATAGACTTTCCAAGTGATAGATGAGTTTTAGTCTCCGTATACCTTTTGTTGATGAAGTTCCAAAAGCTCGCCTTAGTAGTTATTCGTATTCATTTGATGATCACCATGAAGTCTAATGCTCAACTACACAGCCTATCCTAGTCCGAGACATCACTATAAGTAGACTAGAAAACAAGACTTATAGTTTTGATCACTAATATTGACAAACAAGCTTGAGATAGAAATGCTTGTGAGTTCGACAGAGCGGTGCTCTAACACCAAGTATTAGAAATTAATTCTTAAATTAGATAAACCAAAGAACATAACGATCAAAGGATTAATAGACTTGAGAAAATACCTGGAATAAACTCACACTCCCAGCAATTCGGCTAGTTTTAAGCCTCGACGCCTTTCTTAACTCCTCCACCAAGAATGCTAGGCATGCCGTGCCCCAGGAGTACTCGGAGACCTTATTGAGATGATGCAATAGTTGTAAAAGGTTGGCATCTACTCGGTTGCCACTGGCATTGGGGAAAATGACACATCCCAATACACACAAGAGATAGGCGGTGGCCATGGCATCCACTTATGCATCACTTAACGGTCCTTGCTTTTCTTTCTCCAAAGTGCATGCGATCTTCACCAACTGAATCATGTTGAACTGTCTAGTTTTGTAAGTAAAGAACCTGTTGAACTCAATTTCCGATGTCTCTTTATCCAAACCAAAATACTTCTGACATAAATCATAAAGTTGTATCCAACTTAACAGCTTTGTATAGTTATACTTGACAGCTACACCATGGTCATTGAAACTAAGAATCTGATTCACATCATCAGGAGTAAACGTCATCTCCCCAAATGACATATGAAAGGTGTCAGTCTTTGGGTACAATCTCTCCACAAAATACGATATCGCGACCCGATCATGTTCCAAGATTGAATTCTCGCCAGGAGCAGATAACCCTGAGTTGGCTATAATTGTTTTTAACCTTTCACGTTCTTTGACTAAAGGCCAATCTTTCATTAGTTTTGTTGGTGCGGTTGTGGGTTTGAGTAGACGAATCGCATCAGAATGATACTATTAAACACACAACACATTACAAAATAAATTGAGTAGTATTTCGAATAAAACAATAATACGTTAATAAAAAGAATATGATTATTACCTCGGTTTCGTAAATTTATTTTGCCCAAGAGTCTTTGTATCCAAATAACAATGCACCTCCATCTCTCGGTAGCCCCGAAATTTCTTCTTCAAAGAAATGGGGACAAGGTGTCATGCTTTCTTCGCGATTGGCTTCCTTGTAACTCCTCATTCTCTTTGTGTACTACTTGGTTGTCCTTGTTATTGTACTCTGAATTCTGGAACACTTGGTTCTATTCCTTCTTGAGTTACTGGTGGATCGCTTGGATCTACCATTTCTTGAGTTACTTGTGGAGCGCTTAGTTCTAATCCTTGTTGAGTTCCATCATTCCTTGAATTTCTTTGACCGCTCATTTCTCTCCGTGCACTAGCACTTAATTTGTTACCCCCTTCGCGACGAGGCCCTAAGGAAATTGTATCTTGGATGGCTTTCTTACCTTGATTATCCCTAAACACCAAAATTAAAAAATAATCGGTTCGTAAGAATACGTTTACAAACTACATAATTGGAAGTAAAAGAACACAAACAACATCCGATTGTACATAATCAGAGACAAAACTATACTCATAACTAACGATTAACAATAATTGGTAGCATGGGTTCAAGATTATCTAACGATTATAGTTCATTTTCAAACGAAAATATCAGAAGTCATGAAGATACACATAATCGGAAGATTAATAAACAACCTAACTTCCGATTACAACTAAATCGTAGGCCAAAAATTATACATATCTTCCGTTAAGATGTATTTTAGAGACAGTAAATTCTAAGAGGCAAACATAATCGAAAAACAAAAGCAACACCCTATCTTCTGATTCCATCGAATCTATGTGTCTCTATATTTTCTAATAATTTGTTATTATCGGTAGACAAAAAATAAATTGACTTCCGATTAAGGCCAATTTAGGGTTCAGTATCAACCAACGTACTAAGAATCGGAACTAAACTTAAAACTATATCACCCGATTATGATCGATGTTCACGAAGAATGAAGAACACGGGCATAATCGGGCATTTAAAAATAGATCTACCTTCCGATTCTGGGTAAAAAACAGAAAATCCTACAAATTCTTTTCATCAATTCGTCGAATTAAAACAACATAAACCCAAATAATGGTAGAATCTTACCTAATTTGGGTTATTTCAAGTTGATTGATAGGACAAGTATCATAATCAACACCACCACCTACATCAGAGGCTTCATCTTCTTTGTGTTCTTCGTCTTCTTACATGGCTTTGTTCTTTGATAATTGTCCGATTTTTGGATCGTCACCACGGAAGACGTTTTTCATTCGAGATTTTTTGGGTTCATTAGTTCTCGTCATTGTTTTATAGAACAATCAATGATGTTTTTGATTTGACGATGAACGACGACGATGAATAACGGAGGGAATTTTTTTCCTCATTACAATCAGGAGTGAAGAAGAAGAGGAAAATAAGAGTTGAAAATAAGAAAAAAAATGAGAATGAAATTTAGTTTTGGGTGGTTTTATTCGTCGAAGGGGTGTATAGGTAATTCCAAAATCGGTAGTTTAGGACCATATGAATATCTACCGATTTAGTGCTTCAATCGGTAGTATAATGAATTCCATTTTCTACCGATTTTAAGAGGAGCCCAAAATTCAAAATGTCAGATACACATGAAATTCGAGTTTTCTACTTTAACAGTCGGTAGTTATGGTATGTTGTTTATCTAACGATTATTGCAATAGCCCATTTTTTAAAAAACTAATAAACAGTTGCTAGTACCACTGTACTAATTACAGATTATATAAGGGCATTAAGGTATTCTCGGAACCATTAGGACATCCCAACCTTGTCTATGGGTTGGGAATAAAAAATTCGCTCCTAATTCTTTCGAGGTCGCCCTAAAAAGGCCAGGTAAAATATCCAGATCCGTAAATATATATTTTCTTTCATCATCATTAGTCAAATTCGTTTCCTCTGTAGTATATTATACACTATTTTTCTTAATATTTTTTTTTGTCTTAAGAGATAAACTAACCTGCTATGACTATTTTGACTCAAGCTGTGCTCGGGTCTTTGGCCTCTCATCACCTAGATGCTTTTCTTATTCCGAAAAAGCTTACGGTAGGTTTGATGGTATTCAGTATAAATTTTTCCAAAACATAAAACAAAATGTAAAAGGTATTAGTGTGAAGGGTTGGGATGGTATTGTGATATTGAAATTCTTAGGGGGACTGAATATTAATAAAGGTTTTCCCCATTTCCCGCCCCCATTTTTCCTATTTCCCATCCTTCTTAATTCTTATCCCCACTTATCCTAAGTAACATCCATATAAAATTCCATAAATCCTAAATACTATCTCTTGACTTTTTATTTTAACCCAATAATAAAACCACCCAACTACCAAACATAGAAAAAACCTTAAGTATCAAATCAAGTTTCCATCTCCATCTCCACCACCACCGGCCATTACCTCATACGACAAGTTACAGACCTGCAGTCATCAAGTTTATGCCGTCTAGTTCTGGCCATAAAAACTAGAAGGTGGTTATGGTCTAAAATGTTACATACTATATAAGTGAATATAGAGGAGAAAGTTTGGTGGGTGTGTGTGAATTAAAAATGGCGACGAGGGAGACTAATCCATCATATGACTTAAAATTAGTTGGAGTTGCGTTTGTGATTTGCACCCACTAATCTTTTGATAGGTAGAAACTGGATTCTTGGAAGCATGTTGACCTCCAGTTATACAGTACACACATATAAACAAGGACGATGAGTTAGATAGTGGAACTGATGATTATTTACTTTGGTTTACTAGATATCTCGACCGTTATTCACTTGGAGAAATTGATGTTGTTCAAGCCAATGAAATCATAGAAGATCATAGAAAAGTTACGATGCGAAAAATTCTACTTTTGTTGGTGTTTATGATGGTCATGGTGATCTTGAAGCTCACAGATTTGTTCGAGATCACCTCCACAGTAGAATCTTCTTTGATAATTTTTACCGATTAATCGCTGATTAATTCATCAAACAAATTAAACGACAAAAAAATAAAGAAATATGTGTATTATTATAATTAATTAGAACTTAACTTACTAGAATTTATAGTTTTTTTGTTTAATGAAAAAGAAGGATTAACGAAGAAAAAGAAGAAAACTAATAAAAATGGTAATAGCCAATTTTACTTTTATAGGTGGTACATAGGTAAACCCAAAATTGAAATGTAAATTGATTTTAGAAATTGTGAAAGGGATGGAAATAGGAAAAGTGGGGATAGGAAATAGGGAAAACCTTAAGAAAACAACTAATTTAAACAATTCTTTGATTGTTAAGTTCGTATGGAGAATGTTAAATGATTTTGATTCTTTTTGTGTTGGGATCTTGAAGCATAAATACTTCCCAAACAGTATTCCTCTTCATTCTACCACAAAACATGGGTCATAGGTTTGGAAAAGAATATATGCAAGCTTAGAGATAATTAAGGAATATTACTGCTGGGAAGTCGGAGATGGTACTAAAATCTTTATATATATATGGGATGGGATGATAAGTGGATCTCTGGTAGGTCTTAATTAGTATCTCTGAGGTATAGGTCAATGACTTTTAGAATCGTATACCAACTAATTATTCATGAAATTAGGTCTTGGAATTTGGAATTGTTGAATGTGTTGTTTGATTGAGCAAGTCTTATGGTGGAATCCATCATATTCCAAGAGTGTAAAAACCATGGAATGTCAAGTCTAGTGGCTTCCAAATTAGTGTTTTCCATGAAAAATCCAAGCAGTGTTCCATGGTTTCGTGTAATGGTCCGTGAAATCCATGGTAGTGCTAATCAGATTAGCGTAAAACACTATTCAGAATAGCACACTAGAAGACGAAAAGCGCTAATCAGAATAGTTCTCAATGCTCACAAGAATAGCACAAAGCGCTACTCAGAATAGCGTTTTTTTTTTATCCATAGATTTAAACGAGCCATTGGAAATCTAATGGCTGAGAAAATAACGCTAATCTTAATGTCATTTTGTGCTATTCTGATTAGCGTTTTTGTTGTTCCACCACTACACTTGCGCTTACATCCACGATTCCAAATGCTAAGGTGGCGTGGATTAAAATGGAACTCTTCCACCATAAGACTTGCTCTGATACTGTCCGTGACATGTTAGGATTAAAATTCCTATGAAGGGTGAAGATACTATGAGATGGACCCCTACTCATAATGGTGTTTTCTTGGTTAAGACTGCATATAGAGTGATAAATAGTGCATTTCATGTTCCTACTAATGGGGCTGAGCAATTGCAATTTCCTTGGACTAGATTATAGAAGGATTATCTTCCACCTAAAATTTTGCACTTTATGTGGAAATATCTCCAAAACTGCCCACCTGTTGGAGACAGATTTCCCAAAAATGTAACAAGTATCAATTTTATATGTCATATTTGCGAGATTCTTAAATTGAAATTGTGGACCAATTATTAATCAACTGTCACAAAATAAAATAGGTGTGGAATGCAGTAGATTCCAACCTTACATGAATTCTTGGTGGGAAGACGATCAAGAGCCAGATTGCTAGTTGATTTACGAGTTGCTCGACACATGATAATATGATTATTACAACAGGGTTTACTATATGGAATGTACAGAAAGCTAAGTGTTCTTTGGTGTTTGATAAGTTACATGTACAAGAAGATGGCATTGTTAGAATTATAAAAAAGAGATGATGGAATAGAATGAACACCTTAGAAAACAAGAGTCTGCTAGGTTAAATGCTAATGTAACTAGAGAGATAGTTAGCTAGAGACCACCTAACTCTGACTTTTGACAAAAGTTTTTATAAAGAAAATAACACTATAATCTTAGGACTAATTCTGTTTGATGGTTCAAGTACCTTCCATGGAACTTGGTGCATACTAGGAATAGCCGAGGACGAAGAACCAGCTGAGGCCATAGCTGCTATGGAATCTATCAAATGGCCGAAAAGAAACAACATACAAAAGTTGCATTTAGAGGGTGTCTAAATATACTCTTGCCAATAGTCGATCCTGCTGCCTTGCATATCCACAAGAGAGAGTACCTCCTTTCACATATGCTAGGATGGTTTCACATGTTCATTGTTGTAAGGGACAATAGTCGATAACTTTTCGACAGCTAAGCACATGGGATCAAACTATTCTTTCTCTCGGATGACCGAGCTGGAAGCTAAAGACGTAGTCGGGCTAGTTGTCGCCGCGTGAGACGAGGGCCAACCAACACTGAAGACCAAACACCACTCATACGCCAACATGTATTGTCCCTCTAGGAAGACCATCTCAAGAATAACTAGCAACTCATGTCAGTGGTGACAAGAGGAGCACTCGCTCCAAGGACAAATCCTTCCCAATTAACATGATGTGCACGAACAAACAAACACGATCCAACTCAATCCTGGGACATAAATCCTACCTCTTTCACGTAAATTGTTGCTTTCCACTTCTGTCTATCCCATGCAACATCCCCAGATAGGTTCCGCTTCTTCAAGTCATGCTTCACCGACTCATCCCATGTAAATCTCGGTAGGCCTCTACGTAGCATCATACCCTCTCCGCGCAAAATGTGTCCAACGCGGACCGGAGCATCCGGAGGTCTTCGGCGTAAGTACCCGAACCAACACAACCGATGTTGGGTGAGCATCTCCTTGATAGGTGCTACCTTCAGATTCTTGAGAACGTATTCATTCCTGATGCGATTGTGTCTTATGTGTTCGCAAACCTATCTCAACATACACATCTCAGTTGTGCCCAAAAGTTTGACGTCCCGATCCTTCGTCAGACCATAAACGATGATCTTTCCCCACCACGATTAAATTTTGGAAGATTACTCGGTCTTTTCGGCCAAGGATATATACTCATTGAATACATCAGTGTAGCGCCTGTGCGTCCCAGAACATCTATGGGCATCACAGACATGTTATTTCCTCAAACTTTTGTGGCCTAAACAGCTATAGTCCCTCTAAGAAGTTGGTCGCGGAGGGAATCCTCTGCATATCTAGTTAGCAGGCTAAGGTCTCGTTCATTAACATAATTAACCAGATAAATCGCTCCACCAACTAAGAACGGCCATGCATCACCACCCATTAAATCAAGAAATAACTCTCAATTTGTCAATCCTTACTATGTCTGGACCTGGTAAGTTTCCCCGTGTTGAGTCAAATTAAGCCGCATGCTCCACTCCTGGTGATTCCCTTCCGCCAATTCCTTTAAGTTTCAGCCTTGCAACCATACTCCCCCCGGAACCCAAAAACTTTAATTTCTCATAAGGTGTCGGCAAAGTCCTAAAGGCAACATCCTCCTGTCCCTGGTCGACATCGTTTATGGTTGAGACTAGGACGGTATCTGATGGTCTTTTTAGCCCCCAACTTTCGTTCTTGATTAATGAAAATATCCTTGGCAAATGCTTTCGCAGTTGTTTGTATTTCATAAATCCAAGAATTTCACCTATGACTATGAAATAAGAATGCCCCCGACTGTCCCTGTTAATCATTACTATGATCCTGAAGGCCAACACAATAAGACCGAAATCCTATAATGTTATCCCATGCTAATGTATCCAGAGCTTGGGCTTGCTTTGATCACTCTAATTTCTTCAAAGTAACATCACCGGAGGCACGACCCGGCCAATTATGGTTAGGAACGCATTGCCGGTAGAAGGGACGAGATGACCGGTGCACACCCAAAGGGAGGACCGGACGACCCAACCCAAAGTCCAACTACGAGCTTTTTAACTGCAACAACTCAAATATACGCTATTGGAGCTGTAATTACCGCGACTGCTGGCACCAGACTTTCCCTCCAATTGATCCTCGTTAAGGGGTTTAGATTGTACTTATTCCAATTACCAGACTCGAAGAGCCCGGTATTGTTATTTATTGTCACTACCTCTCCATGTTAGGATTGGGTAATTTGCGAGCTTGCTGCCTTCCTTGGATGTGGTAGCCATTTCTCAGGATTGGGTAATTAATCACTAATCCTCTGTCTGAAATTGAATCATGATAGCTGGAATCATATTGAAAAACATAAAATAAAAAAATGAAAAATGAAAGTGGCATATTGCAGCAATAATTTACTAAGCTAGCAGCCTAAAAGGACTATAAGTTAATCAGTTAAGCAGTTTTTCTAAGGCACATGACTTCCTAGCACCACAACCTAGAACAATACCTCCCCTCTATGGCGGCAAAAATGGCATTATTGACAGTTGACATCCTCCATATAAAGTTCTTAAGGAGTTCTTGTAAGGCCTTGTGTATGCAACCTATGGAGAGAAAAAAATACCAATACATAGTAGCAGGATTATCCAGAAGTTAAGACTAATATAAGTCTCACAGGAAGTTGTTTCCGCACTTTTGATTTTTTTTCATCTTTTTCTGAAAGCAAATTTCCCTGATTTTCTAAGAGGTATTTAGTTAGTAATTTATAAGACCTGCCTGCACTGCAAATAAGCATAGTTCTTCTCGCAATAAAAAAAAAATCAGATTACAGGATACAATGATCATCTGTAATTCATTAGCTCGTGATCGCCATATTTAATTGTTTTGCAGGACCACCAAGGAAAACTATTCATAAGCTAAAAAAGTGAAATAAGTGAAAAATAAGAAACCAAAAATTCAAAACAGATTAAAGAAAAAGAAACAAACCATAATATTCGTTAATCAGTAATTCATTAGCACGAACATATTGAATACATACGGAGCTTGCTAGATGATCTTGACCAGGGAAGATAACTTGCTAAATAATATTATCTAGGGTATGTTTAGAATAGTGAGTGTGGTGAGGTAAGAAAAAAGATGATATCATAGGAAAGCGATGATAATAGGGTATGGATTTTGTTTGTGCATGGATTTTCGGCAACAATGGCGTAGACTTCACAGAAGCTGTACGCACCATTGCACAACCTGATTATGATCGCAAAAGAAAGTGGTTAATCTCCCCTACCGAAGGTAGCTTGATATTCTCTAGGGTATATTTAGATTAGTTGCAGTGGTCAGGGAAGAGATAAAGATGAGAGAAGTGGGAGGAAGCGTAGAGAATAAAAATACGGTATGAAGGGATAAAGATGAGAGAATAGGATGGGTTTTGTTTCCTACGATGAGATAAGCGTGGGTTTTGACCACCCACCCCATACTGTGCGCTGCAAAAAAACATCGAAAAGATCTCAAAACCCAAGATTATTATTGGTCTATAATTCTCTCAAGTGGGGTCAGAAGCTCTAGAATTTGAGCTTTGTTCATCTTTTAACCACAACTCTCTAATTTGGACTCAAATTATATAATAAAATCAAAATCTCTAGAATTTGATCTTTGTTCGGCTTTTAACAACAACTCTCTAATTTGGAATCAAATTATATATATATAACTAGGTATCACCGGGGCCTTACGGCCCCGGTTCAACCTCTGATTAGTGTCAAGCGTCACGTAGTCTTCGATATTGGACCCATAATTTTTAGCTTGATATGTCCCGTAAAAATATTATAAAATATCAATAATTTGATTGTTATCCAGATGTCTCCATTGATATTGTCTGGTCTATGTCATCTAGGTATCTACGTTGATGATTCCCTAAATTTTTTCCTTCGTATTGTCGGTTCATTGATTTTGAGGATAACTAAATGGTGGCCACTGATTAAATGTGAACGTCACCTGTCAAAGATGGCAGTTAACTTTAAGTGGATGATGTTGAGCGTTTTTATCTAACAAATTAAGTTGAACCCGATTTGAACAAAAATTAAACTGTTTACTTGAAACGAACAAATGAGCAATTTCAGTATTTACTTTAATAAATTATTCAGAAGAATTTTAAAGAAAATAATATAAATTTTAATAAAGCAATCCAGGATATTTATTCCGAAGACAAAAGAGTCTGATATGGATAAGAATTTAAATTACCACAACAATAATAAGGTAAATAATTAGGTGAATAATGCAAAAGCTATTGAAGTGCTATTGAAGTTGTTCAAGCAATTGTTAATGTCTTTGACATGGCCAAAAACCTGGTGAACCATGCGTATGATAAAGTGAGGAAAATATAAAATGGAGTTATAATACACCTAGTCAAGAATGTAAATTGGCTAAAATAATAAAAGAATTTAGATCCATTAAAAGCTACTCCAAAAAGTGCATGAATATATTTTTGACACGTCCATGAACTCCAAGATTTTATCTTTGGGCATTTTATTATTCTTGTAGAATTGTATTCTTTTTCGAGTCGAAATTTTTCTACACCGGAAGTTGTATATCCTTTCTATACAATGTTTTAAATCGTCATAGCCTTTGTTTCTGTTTTGATTTTAACTTATCCAGATTTATGTGGATCATGTATTTGTAAAAACTTTGTTCAACCACCTTGTAGAAATATACCGATGCATGCTCCTTGTTTAAACACCGTTTCTAAGACCCGACCTCCTAAAAATGTAATCATGTTCTTGTCAGATTTCTTTGATTGTTAAATCACAGTTATCTTCCCTATATTCAATGTGATCCGCATTCTTCCAATAAGACTCAAGTATCTTTCTGTCATGTTATAGTAAGATGCCAATGTTGCGATGATACTTCTCGTTGCTCTTAACCTGATCAAAATCATGCAACATCAAAAATTTAAAGAATGTAATACTACTGTAAACTTTTTTCATTTTTTATATTGTTTAAATATTTGTAGCTTATACTCTTTTTATTTTTTATCTTTTGCATAATCATCCATTCACTTTTTCGTTTCAAATTCATCTTGGAACCTTTTTTTTAATTCTAATGACTCAACATGTTTAAATCGATAATATTTTGTTGATCTTGATACTCCAAGAAGTTCTACAGTTTTTCTTCGCAATCAAAATATTTTGTCTCTTGATTAAAGACCCATAAGAACCCCTCAAGAATTGATTGCTCTTTCATTTGTTATCTAATGTGTTCTTGTTCTTTTCCTGCATCACTATCAGAGATGTTGATCCTTCACAGAGATTAATTACCTTGTTTTTAAGCGATGATTGCCTTTTCTTATGTCTCTAGGCATCACCCTGCCTATGTCCTTGGCTTAATCTTTCATCATTGTATATTTTATTTTATCCATGTTTATTCAATATAAGTCTTATTAATTAAACTATGAATAATGCTAAGCTCACATTTACATTTTTGACAATAGTTTAGTCCGTAATAAGCCTATTTAATTTGGAAAAGAACAGTCAACATGTTATAATGGTTCTTAATATAACATATTTCTGATGTTTAATTGATCCTAAAGTCTAGTTTCTTCACTCCTAGGTAAATACTTAGTACATAGGCTAAGTAAAAAACTTGACTACGGTCAAGTAAACTGACAATCAAGATGTTCAACAACAATCAATGTGAAATATATTTTTACTTGTCAATGAGAATCATTTTTCATGGCTTGACCGATGCTTAACCAAGTTAGTTTGACTCAATTAGACAAACATGTTAATGCAAAAAAAAATGATTTTTTTATCTATGAAATAATAATTGTAAAATTAACATATGGCTCCGGCTCAACCTTTGATTAGTGTCATACGTCATGTAAACTTCGGTCCTTAATATATGTTTTTTAACTTGGTAAATTCCATTATAATACTCTAAAATATCATTAAGATGTTTTTGTTATCTAGGTATCCATATTGATATAATACGGTTTATGGTACCTAGATTACCTAGATTTATTCCTTCTTGTGTTTTTTATTCGTCAATTCTATTAAATTATGACCATTGAACATCACCTTTCGAAAGTTAATAGCGGTCAAAGTATAAGGTGACTTATGAGGATGATACTGGGCATTATTATCTAATTAAAACATGCCAACACGGTCTAAATATATGGAATCGTTTACTGAAGTAAATTATTTACTTGAAATGAACAAATCAACAATTGCAGTTGTTTTAGTAAATTATTCTAAAGAAAAAAGTTTCTAAATTTTAACAGCGCTACGTCTAAAATTTATGAAAGTAATCAAGGAAATCCATGTCGAAAGGAAAAATAGTATGGTCTGAATAAGAATTCAAATTAATAAAATAATTATAAGGTAAATAATGAGGTGGATAATGCAAAATCCACTGAAGTGGTCAAATTGTTAATTCCTTTTGACACAACCAAAAACCTGGTGAACCATATGATAATCTGAACAATGTAAACTTGAGTTATAACATACCTTGTCAAGAATATAAATTATGAAAATATGGATTTCAATCTTCTTTATTTGGTCATTCCACTATCCTTGCATAAAACAAATTGTATGGTAATTGTATTCTTTCTCGAGTCCAGATTTTGTCTACGTTAGTCAGGTACATCCATTTTGGGCATTGTTTTGAATCGACGTAGCCCTGTGTTTCGGTTTTGATTTTAATTTATCCAGATTTTCATAGACTGGTGCCATGTAAATATGAATTTCATGTTTAGACACATCTCCTGGGAAAAGACTGATACATGCTTGTAGTTCACACACCGCTTCCATAACCTCATTCCCACAAAAATACAATCATATCCTTGATTTTTTTCAATGTTTTATCGAGGTTGTCCTCCTCATCTTCAATGAACTTTTCATTCTTCAAATAAGACTCAAGCATCTAACTATCATGTAAAAATAATAGGCCAATGCTACGATCACACTTATCATCATACTTAACCTGATCAATATCATACATCAACTAAAACTCAAAACATTTAATACCATCAATTCTAACCTTTTTTTCATTTTTTTAATATTGTTTAAATTTTTCTAGCTCAATACTTTTTTTTCAATAATATTCCATCAACTTTTCCTTTTTGAGTTCATGTTTAAAAAATTAATTTCATATTTTAATGACTCAATAGATTTAAATCTTTCTCAATTATCGATGTTGTTTGTTGCTCTAGATCCTGCAAAAAGTTTTCCGGTTCACAAAAAGATTACATAAAGGATATGTACCTCTTGTATTGTCTTCTATTTCTACGGCTCACAAACATATTTCACAAAGAATATATGCCTCTTGTATTGCACTTTTTTATTGATATGTTTTCTTTATTTTTCTTTTCATTTTTTTACCCCCTACCCCGACGCTAGCGAGTTTCGAACGCAGGTCGCTGGTATCATCACCCAACAGCTTTACCATTGTACTACAATCATCATCTAATGACTTTACCATTGCACTTCAATGACACCTACACATCTCTTGTATTTCCATTACTACATGGCTAAGCAAGTTTTCCAGGTCCTCCAAATCCGTTTTATATGTCTATACTTTGGCCTCCTCTAACTTGATTGGTCTTTTCTTGGCCTTCTCTAACTTTGTTAGTCTTTTTTGTCCTTCGTTAACTCAACTCTTATTTTTTCCCTGTCAAGTTCATATTCTTCATTTTCTAGATTCTACTCTTTAATATGAGAAGCTTCGAAATCATGGAAGACTCAAAAGATATAATATTATAGTTTTTAAAACTCAATGTGTTCTTTCAAATTATAAACACCATAGATTTATTTTGATCATTTTTGACATCTATTGAAAATTAACATATACAACAAAAACCAAACTAAAAAAAGAAAGAAAAAGAGATACAACTCGAATTAAAAATTCAAACCATTAATCAATATAATTTTAGGATCTTATTATCAGTTTTATGTTAATATATGTCTTACTATCCGTATTATGTTAATACACAATATAGCGAAGTGCGCCTACAAAGCGCAAATTAGTCTCTTTTAATGTGTTAGGTGTTTGTAGATAATCCCTTGAATGATATTAGTTATAAGTTGTATACTTGTCTTTTTTTTTAGTATTTGGATAGATTAGCTAAGTTGTAGTCTTTTTAATATATTGTTACACTCAAAACGAAAAGGAGAGGTTGAGTCGGGACCGTAACGCTTAAGCATATGGTCGTAATTGGATAGATTAACTAAGTTGTAGTTTTTTTTTTTTTTAGTAATAAGATGCAAATTCACCCTATGATTTCGCCTGCATGACACTTGAGAAACTTAGTACTTTAAGGCCCCGTAACACTTGGTATCGATTTATGTTTAGTTATCCAGGTCATAGTAGTTGGGGCCTATGTATTAGGCCATTAGAAACTTCCTTGTGCTCCGTGGATTAGGAAATCAAGAGTACAACATAGTTTCCTTATTTTGTGCTTTGGTTAAAATATAGAGGTTAAGCGTATACTGGCCCCGTCTCGACGTCTGAGTCCATTAGGAGGAAGAAAAAAATAGAATTTGATGGGAGTTTTTATTGATTTTGAAAAAAGTAGAGAATTGTTTTGATCTTTTATTATCAAAAGGCCGATTAAGAACCATATTTTGTCTGTCGGTATCTGTGTTCATAAAACTAAGGGTATTTTCGTCTTTTAGGATAATATTATCTTAATTCCATATTCCAAAATTAAATTTTCGTATCATTATCTTTCCCAAATTCTTTGAAATTGATTTGATCCTGACATCTCTATATACACAGTAACATAGTGGAGAGGTCGATTACCCACTCAATAAATTCTATCGAAAATATCTTGTCAAATGAAGTTTCAATCTCTTTTCTTAAATCATATTTCCCATCTCCCTCATTCTCTTCTAAAAAATTTCCATGAATTTGAAACCTCCACATTCACCCACCCCCCACAAAACCAAAATCAATTTCTCCTCAATTCGTCAAAAATATCAACCACCCATTATGTTGCATCTTAGATTTTTGGAATTATGCTTTACCCTATTGAATTCTATCAACTCCTTGTTTGTCAGGTATGTCCATTTTTGTTGTTGGTTAATTTTTTTGTTTGTTTGTTTGTTTACTTTTTGTTAATTCGTTAATTGAATAAATGAATTTGACCTAGATCAATGCATTTCTAACATTTGCATTAAGAATATATTCAGTGGATATCAAATGATTCTGAGCTTGCTTGAATTGAGTTTTTACACTTTTATAATTTTATGGTCGAAATGTCAACACTGGTGATGATTGTTGGGATTACTGATGTAATAACTATTGAGATCGAATGGGTACCGTGTACCAAATTTATGTTACATTTTGCGTGTTATGGAGCGTTTAGAGTTGGGGGACCATGAAATAGAATATTTCGAAGTTGGACATAAGTCCTCTTAGGGAACCTTACTTCTTATCTACCATTTATTTAGCTGTTATGAATCACATACGGTGTCTTGAGGATACTAACATGATGCAAATGTGAAAATGACTTAAGTTTTGATGTCATTAAATGTTAGATAACTATCGAATCCAAATACTGATGCACATTAGATTGATGCTTATTTAACATTTAACATTTGCATTATGAAAATGTTTGGAGGATACTAAGTGCAGTAGTATATAAGCTTCGTCAAATTGAGTTTTCCACTTTTGTAGGTGGTGTGATTTTAAGCTTATCTCTCTGTATACGTGACTCATTTGTGTTTCTGAACATCTGTTTGTTTAAGTATGTTGGTCGATAGGTAGCGTGGTCTCTGTACACAATTCTTTTGGATAAATTATGTGGTCTTACCATTCCTTCGTCTGGCATCTAACATCTTTCCCCTTGATCTAATATGTGAAGGATGCATCTGCTATTGTAAATCAACATATGTTGAAAGAATTTTCGGATGCCATGGTGGTGAAGGCGGTAAGTCATTGTCTAATTCTATTTCTAATTCTTATTTAGTTGGAAATTTCGATCTTTGGTGTAACCTAATGATAAACCAATCAAACTACTTTAAAACTTCTGCAGAAGATGAGCATGATGTTGTTTGGTTTTGGCTGGAGAAAGGAAAGCCACATGAATCCCCTGTATGCTTCCAATATTTTTAGGTAATTTGATGAAGCTTGAATAGTCATTCTCGAACTGCACTATTGAAAACAATTTGCTCCTACGTCAGTGTAGTCAATTAGTTTATCCTTGTTTTGATTGTTCATTAGATACCTCATTCTTTGTTGGAATTTCGATGTTCTCACTGTAGTTGGTAAGGTAGCTCATTATGTCTTCCTTTTCATTCATGAAGGCATTTTGTCATTGCTTTCACTGGCTTCGGTCTTTAGCATCAGATTCTGATGGGGTATTCACCAAGTCAGTCTTAGTAGGTGTTTGAATTTATTGTGTGGGTTCAGTGGAAATTCCTTTCTGAATCTTTGTTTCTCCAAATCATTGTCATAGTAATATACTTCTCTTCCAGTGAGGCATTTACAGTTTAATGATCCTTATATTCCTTTTGATATGCATGTTTTCCTTATTGCATCAGTTATTTGTGTCACATTCTTAGCTGAGTTTTCCCGCATTCAGAATTCATTCTTGTAATGGTTAGATAAACTCGATGAAAAAGTTAATTTTTGCAAGGATCTGTGATTAAGATATAAATTATCTAAAATTGATAATTACCTAAATAGATTAATAAGCTCATTTTCTTCTGCTTGTATACATTCACGCTATCTACTGTTGTTAATAAGGTCATTTGTCAAAAAATATATTTAGGTAATTATCAGCAAAGCATGAACTTCAAAAACATCAGGGTAAGACATTATCCAGTGTTAAGCATTATCCTGCGGAATCAATAACCCAATTTCGTTGAGCCTTGAAGTTAAGCACATACGTATGTTTCCTGTAGAGGCGCTGAGACACATTTCTCGGAAACCCAGACATACATTTAAAAAAAAAAAAAACCTCATATATATACGTCAAAAATATAAGTAAACTATCTGATAGAAAGGATGACTTTAAAATTTAAATTTTCTTCTTTTGCTGTAGGTTCCTTCAATACCTTTTCAACATGGATTGATCAATCCATAATATTTACTACATTGTAGTCAATGTGGTTTTATCAGCCCTGCAATAAAACCTCAGGGTAGACAATATTTATCGTTGAAAGATCTTTGGTTTCATTTGACAGTAGCACATTTATTCTCCTTGCGGTAGTGCATCTAGACAATGCACCGTAAAGTTGTCCGTGGCTAAACATTGGAGTGCGGAGGTCAATTCCAAAGTATTTCACAGATTGTCCTTGTGATTTGTTGATTGTCATGGCATAAGCAGGACGAATAGGAAACTGGCATCTCGTCGGGTTAATATTCATCTCCGTCGTCGACGGTTTGAAATTTATTCTTGGGATGAAAACAATCTCACCTGCTTTATCACCTGTCAAAATCATGGCTTCTATCACGTGTTGTCTGCACCTAGTGACCAACAACCTAGTCCCATTACAAAGACCTTCCGAAGGTGCTAGGTTTCTCAGGACTATTATCGGACATCCAACCTTAATTTCCAGCTTGAACCTCGGCATTCCTGGTGGGTTTATATTTTGCAGGAATTCGCTATTAAGTCGTGGAGTGTCACCAGTGCCATCTGCATTTAGCTTGTATGCAGCTAGGTAAGTGTACATATCCACATCCAAGGCATTCATAGCTTCTGCATTTATCATGTGTACATCATCATTGCGTGCTGAGAGTATCACCCATTCAGTGAAGCGTTTTGGAGATACCCTTTCTTTTGTTTCCAACCATGGATAAAGACTGTTTATTAGTCCATCCATATCTTTGCACCTAGTTACTGATGGAGGTAGATCCACAACTTCCTTTGGATCATCACCAATCTATCATATTCAGCCAGCACATATCAGTACTATATGTAATAAAAAAAATTAAACAAATGTATGAAAGTAACGTTACGAAGATCGCTACCTCAGTCAGGTATTTTTCAAAAGCAACATTTTCCGGCTCAAGTGCATCCAAATGCATATTTTGATGAAGTGACTGGACGATCACATCATTCCAAAGCAATGATCTCCTTAGGCATGCCCCAACAACCTTTTCACGACAGCTACCGAATACTACAGGTAATGTTAGTCGGAAGTCTTTGCCTATAACAACGGTAATTCCACCGAATGGTCTCTCCTTATTCCCAATATCTTGCAATGTTCGATCAACTGCTTCAACGCAGAACCTATGTTGCATTGGTACTTCGTCCCATATAATCAGTTTAACCTGTTTAAGGAGTTTAGACTGTGGATCATATTTGTCAACCCCACAACCACTGGTTTCATTTATTTCTTTGGGTATTCTAAACGTTGAATATGCTGCACGACCTCCCACCAAAAGAAGTGAAGCTATTCCAGACGAAGCAGCGGTTAAAACAATATGTCCATCCCTGCGACAGCTGGATGCCAAAGTGTTATATAGGAATGTCTTACCACTTCCCGCAATGCCGTTGAGAAACAACATTTTTCCATCACCATATCTTCAAAATCTTCTAGAGATTTGCCAAATTCACGCAACTGAATATTCAACAGGTACAAGCCATAATCAAGTACATGCTCATCAGTTGGCTTACGCATATTATACTTAACTCGAATTTTGAAATGTAGATCATCACATATTTTCAGCCCAAACTTTGACCACAAGACATCTGGATGAGTTGGATTACAGTCACAAAGAATTATTTTGAAAAGTTTTCTTAACTGCACTCCAGTTTTCATCACCGCTGCTTCTTCTAGACACTTGAACCATTCCCTGTCATCTCCTAAAATTCCTAGCGCGATGCATGAGGCTTTGAATGTACGATGTTGTTTTTTAACAGTGCCATCTGTAACTATTTTCAGGTCCTCAAAAGAACCTGCACCAGCAACAACGGTTAGTAATAAATGCAGGTAATACAATTCACCTGCATTAGGGCTCACCTAGTGCATCCTTGTTATAGCAAAACCTCGCTTCCTTTCTGTCCAATTTATTCCTTTATTCCACCTAAAATGCTGTGGAAAATCTTGGTATGTATATGCTTTTGCTGTAGGATTGTTATGATAGTACTCGAAATATGCCATCAATGTTGACTTATAGTCCTCCACAGCAGTACTAACTGTATCTATTGGGTTATTTGGATCATACACAACTCTCTGTTGACTAGGAAGATGAATAGCCAGTCGAACAAAAGTAGGTTCTTCTTCATGCAGCCAATTACCATATAAACGCCATGCTGCCTCAGGTGGACCAATATATCTTGCATCAATGTACTGTTATGCCTCGTCACAGTTTCCGACAATTAATGTTGCACGATCGTGGCCTTTATAGATATATTTTTGTATATATTTAACAGCTCTAACACCACCACATACCTCAACATTAATGTGGCAATTGAACATCCTGGACAAATAAGGGTTGTACGGTACAAAATTTGTGTTATTTTCTTTGAATGATTTGCAGATAATCACCTCTTTACCATCGTCGCGTCTACGATAGATTGGATACCCCCCTTCATCCAGACTTGTTCTCTATGTAATTGTTTTTTTGGATAGCCTCTGCTACATCTTCCATTTTTCATGCACATAGAATCCGTGCCACATGGCCCATGTACCATACACTTTATAACAGTCTCAAGCAAAACTGGATCAGTTTCTTCTCCTGGGAACTCTACAGAAACAAACTTGTCGACTTGTTCAACGGTGTGAATTTTTTCAGGGCCATCCAAGAATATAAGAACGTGCATATGAGGTAAACTACGCTTTTGAAATTCGATCGTGTAAACATGTTCAACAATTATTCCAAATACATTTCCTTTTTTGATTTCTTTCATTAATGAAACTCTTTTTATTTCGAATACACGGGCTATGATATCAAGGCGATCCGAAGCATATTGACGAGATAATAGTGCAACATGTATTTATGGCCACCGAGGATTTGCAGTCATTGTTCGAAAGATATTTGGATGATGATAAAACCATGTAATGGCCATTGAATCCTGGTAGATCTCAGACATATACCTAGGACCGCCAATAAAAGATGATGGCAAAACAAATAGCTTCCCCTCGTCTTTGGGATCCACACCAGAGTCCTTCGATGCCTTTATATTGTTGTAAGAATTTGCTCGCAACTTTTCCTGATTTTTCTTAAGGAAATACTGATTGTTTTGCTCGGTGGATGCCCATGCATTTACCAATTACTCCTGAAAAAGTTTTTTTCCCCTCAAGATGGTAGAGTACTCGTTTGGACGCTGAAAGAGGTGGAAACTGTGAAATTGTTTCAAAGTTAATCGTTTCTTAGTATGTTTACCTATTTTCGGATCCAACTGCTTCATCTCTGGATGCCAACCCATTTCTCCGTAGGGAAAGAGCAAAACATAATGCAGGGGCAAGTACGCAGGGTGACATTCAGAAATGCGTTCAAGTGCATTACCTGCTTTTAGATGTAGTATGATATCCCGGAAGCTAGGTTTCTCAGTTAACTCACCAGGTAGTATTACCGAATCTTTGTCAGTCATTCGCAAATTATAACGCCTTTCATCCGTGCTTTTTTTTTGTAGTGCATGATTACCTTAACATCTTTCTCTTCAGGACTCACATTGGAAAGTATTTCGTGTGCATGGTAATACTTACCACATAATTCATTATACTTTGTAAGCATATCCTGAATTTTTTTAGAATATCTTTATTAAGATTGGGATTTCGGGTAGCACGAACAGCCATGGCTAGATTAGGATCGTACAAGTATAACTGTGAATAGATTGGGTTTTTTCCTTCATCAGGTAACAACTATCCCGTTCTGTGACGAAGTTCACCGTGTATGGCAAAGCTACGCATACCCCTACCTTTCAGAGCTCTGCTATCCAGTTTACAACCAAGGATGGTAAAAGCATTTGAAGAATTAATCCGACGTATGTTTTCAAGGAAATAACTTGATTGGGCATCATCTCCGTCCAATAAAACCATCAGTTCATCCGGAGATTGAAGAAGCATAGGGAGTATGACTTTTCCATTACGACAGCATTTGGTAAATTCTGGTTTCTTCTTGGTTGATGTAGACTTCTTCTCATCCATCCAATGAAGTGCTCCACACATTGGGCACTCAACATCCATTTTACCAAGATATGACGAACATATAAAAACTGATCGACCTTCTCTTGCTGTGCATTCATATCGTCTTCATTATCTGACGAACCACAGAATTCATCCAGACTATCTGATGAAAAACCTTCGTCAGCAGCTGGTCTATACACAACATTCAAGTACATAATGTTAATAGAATTATTACATTTACGAAAATAAACATATTATCTGTGTTCTTATATTTGAATGCAGGTTGAATCCACGCCAGGATCTGCACTACCATCCGAGATGTTTGAATTCACCTGTAGTATGAAGTACAATTAAACAGCCATAATCTATTATCTAATACACATTAAGAGGATATAAGATTCCATAATGCTTCTTTTTCTAAGAGATTGTTACCTGATTTCTTACTGTAATTTCGGAGGCATTATCTGAATAACATGTGCGTGAATGTTTAAGTTTTGGGACCTGCAATATAAGCATTTAATTTTTCACATATTAGCATCCAAAAGTCTGTGCAAACAACGCCACTCATAGCATCGAGTTTTGTCATTGCAAATCATTTTTATGTGCATACTTATTTTAAGGGCGCATCTTTTCTCTTCATATCTGCCCTGATACGACGTGATTGCGAGGATATCTATCCATTCTGATACAAAAAACAATAAAGAAAAAAACAAACAATATTTAGGGCAGTCACAAATAAAAAATGCAGGTGAGGGGATATTGCGGCAAATTAAAGAGGTAGAGGTATGGAGTTCTCGTCATTTGGGGTATGCTATATAGTGCATACGTCAACAATAAATAAACAGTATGTCCTAGTTGGGATTGATTTAAGGAAATGTGTAATCAATAGCATTTTTCCATAGATATAAGGACGATAAAATTACCATCAATAGGACAACTATAAAAAAGCTAAATACATGAAAAGAACCACAAAAGTTTATTTAGCCTGCTGAAAATTTATAATCGCACATACAATATACGTATTGACATATTTCATTGAGAACATAATAGCTTAACTAAAAACTAAGTAAATTACAAATTTTCTTTTTCATAGATTTTGGGGTGGACATCAATGAAAAGGTTATAAATAACATCAAATAAAAATTCAAATATGCATGTAGGGCTATAAAAGTTAACCTCGTGACCATGCAAACTATAATCTTGATTTTTTTTTGGAACAACAGCTACACAGGTGATATGACATCATTGAGGAGATAAATATCCTCCAAATTTGGAACTACATACTCATTACGCGATGTCTGTCAGACTCTTTTACATCAATTTTGACCACTGATGCGTGGTTGTGCATATCATTTGTGGCTACTCCAAACAGAATGGAGGCGATAAATATCCTCCAAATTGTAAAATAATGCTACTAAAAAAATGACTCAATTGACATGGGAAGCCATAAAACACAATGCATTTCCATATATATATATATTGCAGGAGATAACCTATGAATCACCTGATGTGAAAGCTCAGCACGGAACCAAAAAAATCCTATGGAAGTTGTCGGGTGCATACATCATATATGTACTATTTGTTTTCGGAGCTATACATCAATTCACATCATATATTGTACTGTCCACATAAATTATCACTTAGCCTATTAAGAAGCATAACTAATGTAGAGTAATTAAATCACATGCTTATCATCCGTAGCCTCCTGTTGCTGATTGGATACACTACTTTGGCACACTTTCTAAGCAGTTGAACGTGATCACATATTAGAAATTAGAAATCACTTACACACATTTATAATTAATCCATGTAATCATACTTTAGCCCTTATAGTTGATTCATGTCCCATTCCTTTCTTAAGACTACCATATTCTCTTTTGTTTAAAGTATGCTAAATTGCTTCTACCGTCAGTATTCTCTTTTGTTTAATGAGAATGCCAATGTCAATGCATTAGCCAATCCTTGCATCACCTGTAGTTTGGTGAGATATTTTGTTAGTATCTTGTGTAAATAAATCAACATGTTTATCATCCGTAGCGTCCTGTTGTTGTTTGGCTACCCTACTTTGGCGCGCTTTCTGAGCAATTGAACGTGATCCCTGACAATTCAGACACCCACCAAACATATTAGAAATTATAAATCACTTAGACACATTTATAATTAAGCCATGTAATCATACTTTAGCCCTTATAGTTGATTCATGTCCCATTCCTTTCTCCTGGCGTATCTTCTCCTGACGTGCTTTGTGTGCTTCCGATCTGGATCGCTGGAAAATCAGTAAGTATGCAAGGTCTTATTGAAACGTACCAATTTCTAATAGAAATTAATGATTAGGGATGATTGGGGGAATTGTGCTCAATTAATGGTTAAAGATGCAAAGAAAAGCAAATCCAAATTGCCTCTATCCGGCGTAGTTAATGCTGACGGTTTCAAAAATTAGTATCTTTCTGTTCAAGTAGAGAACATACCAATTCGGTAATCAATTTTCTTATATACCAATTTGGCATGGTTAAAGATGCAAAGAAAAGCAAATTCAGATTGCCTCTATCCGGCGTAGTTAATGCTGACGGTTTCAAAAATTAGCATCTGTTTGTTCAAGTAGAGAACATACCAATTCGGTAATCAATTTTCTTATATACCAATTCAGCATGTAATTCTTAACCCAGTTTTTCTCAGCAATTATCATGTGTAGACAATGACAATATGATGGAAACTTAAACATCAAATCTAATCATGTAAACCTAAACAAAAGAAAGGGAGCATACCTTGGTAATGTGTGAACGGGACTGCTGCTCTCTCACCCTACGTTTCGTTTGAGTTGTGGAACCTATACTGTTAAGGTTGAGATAGTCATGATGGGACGACATATCTGCTAATGCGCTAAAGAAACAGAGCAAGGTTGAGATAAACTCAGAAACGGAGGAAGGTTGACATAAACTAATAGAACTCAAAAGGTATATAAAGTGTCTGTGTATATCATATAAGGCAGGACTCTTTTTTATGGTAAACATCAGCGTGATTTGAATTGAACTTGATTTCGTAGCCGTCCATGTAAAAACCACATCCAGAATATCCCACCTTCAGATCGAGGTCCCTATTAAATATCGTCCGTCTGATAGCCCTGGCTATTATGGAAACAAACCTTATACCTTTTATAACAATGATGATTACTTTTCCCCGGCAGGCCTGCCAATAGTTTACCATGTAAGTGGTTTTTGGCGAAACATGGGATTCTATCCGCACCACCAAGCCAACACACTAGTCGATGAATATAATGGCATGAGAATACGTGGTAGGGTGAAATGAAGGTGCGATCACCCTTTTGGCCAACACAAAATTCTTGGCTTTTGCAAGGAATTAAAGTTGTTCCTACACGCGTTTCATAATTATAAAAGAATCAAAAAAAGAAAAAGAAAAGAAAAAGCTGTTCTCACCGGTTTCTGCTCCATCATTCTTTTCCCCTTGTTTTCTTCATTGTTTCTTTCTACCTCTCTCCTCCTCCTCTTTTGTCTTCTAAATTCGTTCAGATCATATCCAGATCCGTAAATATATCTCTCTCATCATTATCTGCATTCTCTGTAATTTTTGTACAACTTTTTTTGATCTTGTTGTTGGATTAAAGATCAGTTTTATTCGATCGAATTTTTTTTAATCGCATTTGACTTGACCTTTTTTTTTCCCCCTAACTTTTAAGAAGAATTAGGGTTTCGTTTGGATATATTGGTTACAGATCCAAGATATTGAGTATCAGTTTATTAGGGTTTCGATTTAGAGGCAAATGCTTGTTTTCTAAGGTGAATTAATCTCAAAGAATTACTGGATTGCTTAAAGAAGAGGAGGAAGATTATTATTGTGGTTGAGTATGGATGAAGAAATAGGGGGAAGACTTAGTTTATCTCAAATTCATCAATGACAAGTAGGAAGAGCGAATTTGGTTGGAAAAGTTTAGCTGGAAGAAGGTCATAATTAGACCGAATTTTCGTCTCTAATCGATTGAATTAAGGGGGTAATTAATTAGAGAAAAATCATGGAAAGTGTTATCGGTGGTAAGTTTAAACTTGGACGAAAGATTGGAAGTGGATCTTTTGGCGAGCTTTATCTAGGTATGGGGATATCATCTCTATAATTTTCAGTCTCTCTATACAAATTCAATCTCCTCATTTTTTTGTTCCTTAATTTTATTCAGGTGTTAACATACAAACTGGGGAGGAGGTCGCCATTAAGCTGGTATGAATTGTTGTCCTGTTAATCATTATTTTTTGACTAAATGGATTTAGTTCTGAAAAATTGAAGATGCCCCATCTGATAAAACATAATGCTCCATTTTTATTTTATTGTGTTGTGGTTAAGCTGACCTAGTCACTATTTTCTCGACTGTACTTGTCGATAGATGCATTTTGTTTTGAATTTGTCAACAGCTTCTTGTATACCACCTTGATGTCTACCATTTTCTTTTCTCATGCTTTAGACTGAGCACATAATTTTCTACATGTGTCAATATGAAAAATCTTAATTTGCCTTCATTTCTTCGCTCCCTCCATAGTCTGTGTGAATCTACCCCTAAAGTAGTTCTCCTTTTTGGTTTTTTGCTATTTAACTCTAACAAATTAACACAGGAAGATAACTTTTCTCTTTCTTTTGTTTGTTATGCCTTGGTGATGTACAATTTTGAATTTATAATTTTAATCCTTCATATGGTTATTCACAGGAATCTGTAAAGACCAAGCACCCTCAACTCCACTATGAATCCAAATTGTATATGCTCCTTCAAGGAGGAAGTAAGTATTAATTTTTAGAAACCAACATGGTTCATTTGTTCTATTAATCAAGTCTGATAAGCTTTTACGTATTTGAATTGAAGCGGGAATTCCCCACCTGAAGTGGTTTGGAGTTGAGACGGATTATAACTGCATGGTCATTGACCTTCTCGGGCCAAGCTTGGAAGACTTATTCAACTACTGCAACCGGAAGTTTACGTTGAAAACAGTTCTTATGCTTGCTGATCAATTAGTGAGTGTCCATAAGTTTTTCTGCTGAACATAGTCGATAAAGTGCATATTCTCTATTCTTACAGCAATCATGAGTATTGAGACACTCTTCTAATTCCAATTTTGTTGTGATTGTAGATTAACAGAGTTGAATACATGCATTCAAGGGGTTTTCTTCACCGTGATATTAAACCGGACAATTTCTTGATGGGTTTAGGGCGTCGAGCAAATCAGGTAATGGTGATGTTAAATGTAGTTACTCCATATCGCCATTGTAACCTGTTATTGAACATATATTACTGGCTCTTGGTTACATGATCTTTCTTCTTCTACTCTGTATATTCTTTACTGCAGGTATACATCATTGACTACGGCCTTGCAAAAAAGTACAGGGATCTTCAAACCCATAAGCACATACCATACAGGTACTCAATAGTTATATGGAGTATCAGATATTTAATCAGCCCTGTTAAAAGTTTTTTTTTTTTTTTTTTTTAAGTTAAACTCTTTGGTTGGGAAAATACAGTGAATTTGCGCAAAAAAGTTTCTCTTTCCTTTCCACTAGAAAAGATACCTTGAATTTGACATAGTTAGAAACCAAATGCCCGTCATTCTATTCTGTCATAAGTTCTTATACTATATGTAGTAAATAAAAAATACCATGGGGATGTGTTCCTCGCATCTAGTTGTGTATAATTTGCAAAGTCAAGGATTCAGAGATCATACCATTGTGAAACAGTGATCTATGCTGTTGTTCCTAAGTGAAATTTATGTGGAGCAACATGTTCTTTATCTTTTGTAGTAAAATGACTGTAAATTGTGTGTGCATAGTTTTACTTTAATGATTCTTTTTGAATGTCTTCGTCAAGGTGAGTGTGTCAGGTCATGGAAAAAAACAATATCTTATTTAGATGAAGACTATGATATCATCTATCTTTTATTTTGGTATATTATGCTGTAATTTATTATATTGTTCTATGTTTACCATAAGAATCTATGTAGGATAATTACAATTTATATTCTATTTTCAGTAAATAGTATATATTTGTTTAATATGTAACCGCAGGATGACTAAGTTCTCTAGAGTTAGTTGAGTTATACTTATATGTACCCTTACACAACTCTTGTACACTTTGCTTAACCATGCTATAACATATAAGATGTTTGCTGTGTGCGGGATCTCTGGAAGAATGTTTGTGGTCTTGTGTACGTGTCTAATCTATCAAATTGATCTCCACGCAGGGAAAATAAGAATCTCACTGGAACTGCTCGCTATGCAAGTGTAAATACTCATCTTGGAGTTGGTAAGTACAGTAGTAGTTCAGTCAAATTTGTCCATAATCGGCTTTCAGTGGTGTCATACTCCAACTAAATCACCTATTTGTTCACTTTATTACGTCTCAGAGCAAAGCAGGAGAGATGATCTGGAGTCTCTTGGTTACGTGCTGATGTATTTTTTAAGAGGAAGGTTGAATTTATAATTCTATCCTATAGGTTTCCATTAATTTGGCCTTCTTCCTAAAACTTCTGGGTCGTTCTGTTAATGAGGTTAACTTTCTTTCGATTTATTCCTCTCAGCCTTCCCTGGCAGGGATTGAAAGCTGGAAATAAGAAACAAAAATATGACAAGATCAGTGAAAAGAAGATGTTAACTCCTATAGAGGTAATGCACTCAGTACCTCTGATTTTCTTATGATTAAGTACTGTTAAACACTCATGTGCCATGACTAGTTTTTCCTGTTCTTCCTTAAATCTTTGGTGGATACTTGGTGAATCAACTTGAATTCTTGCAATTACTTACAGGTGCTCTGCAAGTCATATCCGTCAGAGTTCATATCATATTTCCACTATTGTCGATCACTGAGGTTTGAGGATAAGCCAGATTACTCGTATCTGAAGAGGCTTTTCCGTGATCTATTTATTAGAGAAGGTAAAGCCAATTTTAGATTTTGACCAACTCAAATGTTAGTATGTTGGATTTGACTCTACGCCCTGCTCCCGAAGTTCCAGTTTTCATAATATTAATACTATGTCAATAGAAAATGTAGTTCATATTGTGATCTTGTTGAAAGTATCTGGCCTACAAGTCACGCCGTCATTGTTGCATGTGCAGGTTATCAGTTTGATTATGTCTTTGACTGGACTGTATTGAAGTACCCCCAGATTGGTGCAAATTCTAGAACAGCGAGGGTTAGTGTGTTCAGAGTTGTCTTCAGTCTCATTTCACCTTCCAATATATTTTTCATACTTGCGTCTATTTTCAGGTGCCTAGTGGTCGAGTGGGCACTAATGCAGGACCGTCTGCTGAAAGAGTAGAAAGACCTACAGGTCTGTTCTTCCTTCCCTTCCAACAATATCTGTTGGACTCCATTCTTGCATATATTGCTACACTATACTGGTTTGCTCTATTTTATTTTAGAATAATTTTACCAGTGGGTAAATGAAGAGCTGTTTGATTGTAATCAAAGATAACTCTCTAGTAGGATCTCGTATTAGAAGTCTACTCTTCCCGAATTCTGTTTGTCATGGTATCAGTTCAGTGTCGGAGCACTTGTTACTTAAATACTGTATTGACAGAATCTGAATTTCATATCTTATAAACTGATCGAGGCTGATGTTCTAATTAAAATTTTATTTCTAGTTGGGCAAGAGATTCGCGAAAGATTTTCAGGCGCAGTAGAAGCTTTTGCTAGAAGAAACAGTCCAGGTCCCAGTGCACATGCTGATCACTCTAAGAACAAGAATCCAGAGGATTCCTCAACATCAAGAGAGGTGATTAGTTCAAATTATAAAAATTTGTGTTGTTTGTTTGTGCAATTTTCATACAATACTTTTTGTCAATTTTACATCTATCTCTCAAGGAAAGATCATTTCCCATGTTAAACTGATGTTCACATGTAGCGCCGGATGGAGATGTTCCGAGCTACATGTGGTTTAAATTAAGTGACACAGTAATCAGCGAACTTCTTGATGGTTTGAATGTTTTGGGGTGATGAGATCCTTGTGAGCTTTAATAAAGATGAAAACTCGTGAGGATAGTCTATTAAATTATTTACAGGCAGCCTCTTTATATGAGCATGTGAACACTCACATACCTCACAACTCAATACTTTTCTGTAATATGCGTGAAATATGTCCCCCCGGGTGTATCATGTACGATGGGTAGGATAAGAGACATCCTGCCATCCTGGTGTCCAAGTAAGATGAAATTTATAACAAAAATTTAGCAAAGGGCTCTCCCTTTAAGATGGTCAGTATTATTTGCAATGAGCCTGAGGAAGGTCCAATGATTGCAGGTTTGTTCTATATGATGTTGTATTAATATCATTTGCCTACTCGTTACTTTTGTCAGGTACTTGATTCTGAAAAATTGCGAACTTCATCTAGGAATGGCAGTTCTTCGAGGAGAGCAGTTGCATCAAGCAGCCGGCCTACTTCTTCTGGTGAGCCTAGTGATAGTCGATCAAGTCGAATAGTCTCTGGCAGCAGCAATCGCCTTTCAACTGCACAAAGGATGATTCAACCTGGGTTGGAATCCAAATCAACATCCCTCTCTCGCACCGCTGGTTCAAGGGGTAATCGGGATGATCATCTTCGAAGTTTCGAGCTTCTCTCAATTGGCACAGAGAGAAGAGGAAGCAAGTAACGACAATCAGGAATCATCTAAATTTGGTATTAACTAGTTTCCCTTGTATTAATTCAAGGGAAAGATCCTTGTGCTGTTTGTACAATTAGTTCTCCAAACATTTTAAATACCTCCGTTACATGTATATTCACAAACTCTTAAATTTCCAATTTTCTTAAAGCCGGGGTTGGAATCCATTCGCAGATCTTCATTTGTCTTGGATGAGTATTTCCTGTAAACTTTTTTTTTTTTTGAAAGGTTTGTGTCTTTGTAATTCCGTTGTAGATTCTTCTGCCTCCAAGAAGAGGAAGATCACCTCCTTTGGGGAATTGCTGAAGTGAAGGTGTTTCTTGTTTGAGACTCGAGCAGTTGAAATAAATTGTACTGTCATTTCATGATCCTGGCATAATTCCTCTTGAACGAAGACTTGATTGCAATCAGTTTCCATAATTACCTGGTACATCTGCTATCATCCGAAATCACTATTGGCGAAATAATACAAAGAGCCTGCCTATTGCTAATAAATTAATGGGCCTTCCATCAACTTCATTTTTTGTTTCCAAAAATGAACAATTGATTAAAAGGAGGAAATGGACAAAGAAGTACAAACAAAACACTAAGATAGGATCCCAAAGAAAAATGGAATCCTTGCATACAGGTATATATATGGTCATGTTGAGTGCCCATGACCAATATGGATGACCTCTTGTTGAAGGTATGCATGATTCTTGTCCTTGTAGTGGTCTTCTTCTTGTCTATTTATTCACTCAAGTTGGTCCAGTCCATCATCATCATCTTGAACAAAAAACAGCATGAGGAAATACAAAAAGTCGAGCCACCTGGGACAACAGGTTGGCCGATCATTGGAGAAACTTTAGACTTCGTTCGGGCAAATCTAAAAGGTACTCCAGAGGAATTCTTTTTCGATAGGGTTCGAAACTTCCAAAGTCTTCAAGACTTCATTACTTGGTGAAATTATGACAGTCCTCAATGTACAAATTCATGTTCTCCGGTGAATACAAACTTGTGACAGTTTGGTGGCCACTATCAGCTCAAAAGATTATACTACCGAGGGAGTAACCTCACCCTCGGGACTACAAGAATCTATAGACCTCCGTAAAAAGATTTATCCTTCATTCTTTAACAAGCTTATTATAGGACATCATAGTTTATTAGAGGGGTGTCATTCTAAAAGGACAAAAAAGGTCATTACATGATCATTTAAGATGTCCCTTATAAAAAAAAACTGGAAAATGACAAATTAACCCCACAATTGATAACCTAGTTTAGTGATGATAATCAAGTTTAATGTTAATGATTAATTTCACTTATATTAGCTCAAAATAAATAAATAAAATCAGATTTTAGAGTTTTTTTTTTAAAAAAGTTTGGAGATGGTAGAGATGTTTTAACCCAAAGTGAAAGTCAATCTCAATCAATTGAAGAAATTAACCAACAAAGTGAAAACCCAGTGCCTGAAAATGACCAGGTATACTTTTAAATTGTTGCTCAAATACGTAAAAAATTCAATTTCTTACATTTTCAGAGCTAATTACGGTTGGAATTTTGCTCGTAACCAACCGTAATTCATAGTTACGGTTCGTAAAAGATGAACTACCAACCGTAGCTGGTTAAATTTGGGAAAACCCAATTGTAAAACCAGTTACGGTTGGTAACTAAATGTTCGATACGAACCGTAACTCAGTTACGGTTTGTAACTATTTTTATTTACAAACCGTAACTGAGTTACAGTTGGTAACCAAATGCTCGATACTAACCGTAAATGAGTTACGGTTGGTAATTGAAATATTACCAACCGTAACAACATCAAATTCTCCAGTTACGGTTCGCAATAGTGTTAAAATCAACCGTAACTCACATAAACTTAGAAATTTCAATTTCAATTTTCATCTAAAGCCCTAATTTCTGATAGATATTAAACTTAAATCGAACAAAATAAACTAAACCCTAACTGGGTTTTTCATAACATACCTCATATAAGTCATTACACTTGATTAATTTTCGAATCGTTGATTAATCGAAGACGATGAAATTTTCAGTTTTAATGGAGGTTACGGTTGATGGGAGGAGGAGAAGAGAAGAAGAAAGAAAACATATTTTCAATTTAGCTTTGATTTAGATTAAAAAATGAGGAGGGTAATCTAGACAATTTATAAAACCATTTGGACACCTCCTAACCAACTAGAGGGACATTATTATCACACTACCGCCCCTCTAATAAACCATGCCTCTCCTATAACAAGATACTTCTTTAAACGAGACCCACTCCAAAAGTATGTATGCGTGATGGATTCTTTGGCGAGGAAACATTTTGATGCTCATTGGGACAACAAGGAGGAAGTTATTGTGCATCCTTTAATCAAGGTCTTCAATTTCACCTTGGCTTGTCGATTATTCTTGAGTACTGAGGATGGCTCTCGTGTCAATGAGTTACTCAAACCTTTTAATATGGTCGCTGATGGACTCCCCAGCTTATCAATTAACAAGTAGTGAGCACGTGCATTGCACGTCGGCAATGCTTTTTTTATTTTTACTTTGCAACCAATTTGGTGGAATATCCCTAGATCTAATGGGTATGAGTCGATCTAAGAGAAATCTAACGATTATGAAGGCTAATGCTTTGATATTCTCTTATTGGTATTAAAAGAGGGGGAGATTTACCGGGAACGCCTTTAAACCGTGGTATCAAAGCTTCCAAATATATCTGAAAATAATTCGAAAAGATGATCAAGCAGAGTATGGATCAAATGCATGTTTTAAAAGAGGACGCGGAGAATAAGATGAAAGAATGTTTGTCATCAGACTCATCACCATTATCTTTGTCTCTTGCAGCCACCTGCACACGACATTCTGTCACATATGATTTTATTCA
Organism: Papaver bracteatum; assembly: GCA_023529315.1. Classification (NCBI taxonomy): domain Eukaryota; kingdom Viridiplantae; phylum Streptophyta; class Magnoliopsida; order Ranunculales; family Papaveraceae; genus Papaver; species Papaver bracteatum. Next base: position 274,208 of record JAJJWX010003529.1, read on the forward strand.
AAGATATAAATGACGATCATGCCGATGCTGAAGCTACCACTGCCGATAATGGTAATGCTAATAACAAAACTGTTCAGAACAAAGAGAAGTTTTGGAATGAAACATACGTTGCAGATTTGATTCTTTCTCTGATGGTCGCTAGCTACTACACTTCAAGTATCGTTATCACAGTCCTTATTAAGTATCTTGTTGAGCTTCCAGATGTTTTACATGAGGTCTTACATGGTGAGTGCTCGATACAATTTACATGTGCATATGGTGTGGTTTTCTATACTAATTGTTCATTCATCATTTTCACCAGTTTATTATTTATGCGAATACATATAGAGCAACGAGAAATTGCAAAGTAGAAAGCACCCGGAGAGTGGCTAAATGAAGTACTCATATATAAAATGAAGTACTCATGGAATGTGGTTTCTGAAGTACTAAGACTCGCACCACCGTTGCAGTGAGGTTATACTGAGGCACTGACAGACTTTGTCTATGCAAGATATTTCATTCCAGAAGGAATGAAGGTAAGAAAATGAAACACTGGTTATTTTGAAGTTTGAACATCCTTTCTTTCTGCAAGAATATTACTTCGTTTATGTTATAAATAATGCCTTCAAAAAATAAATTGTACAATTTGATGCAGCTGTTCTAGAGTGCAATTTCAAGCCAGATGAATCTAGAGAATTTTCCAGATCTTGAAAAGTTTGATCCATCACGATTTCAAGGCAATGGACCTGCTCCATACAAATATGTACCGTTTGGTGGATGACCTGGAATGTGTCCTGGATATGAGTATGCTCGGGTGAAAATTCTTATTTCATGCACCACGTTGTGAGAAGGTACAAATGGGAGAAACTGATCCCCGGTATTGGAACAAGGTTAAAAATTATCCCATATCCATTGCCGGATAAAGGGTTTCCAATTCGTCTTCAGCCTAGAACTACATAATTAATGTCAAATTAACTTCTAATATTTTGTAGTTTGGCAGTTTCCATATCTATCTATCTATTTATATTTGTGTTTTGAAGCATGTATAATATAAAAAGGAACTAAATTGTTATTACACGTGGGAATTTGATTCCCTTTGAGTCACTTAAGAGAATCTGGTTAAGATAAGGCGGGTTTTACTGGTCCCATATCGTGGTTGAGTATTTTCCCGCTTGGGTACCATCTGTTGCGTAGTTTTCTAGACCTTTTGCTGCTTGGTTTCCTTCTCTATAATTGTGCTGATTAGCGCAAAAAGGAATTTGTCTCATTCTTTGTTTAATTTTTGCAATCATTTTTGAAATATACCAAGGAGCTTCCGTTAGGGTTTTAATAAAGCGCATGAGATTCTCAAAGTCCATTTCAAATATCACTTTAGTCCATTGTATTTACGTCGCTAATCTTGTTGATATCACGGTTGCCCATGCCTCTGCTGTTAGAGCAGTAGTTAATCCTAGAGGTTGTGCAAGATCTTTCACAGTTTGTGCTTTTGAATCCCTGCAAATGAACCATGTTCCCGCCATACCTGGGTGGCCCCTAGATGGCACATCAATGTTTCAATTCGGTGTTGGGGTGGACCAGCCTACTTGAATGGTTGTTGTTGTCCAGGTGATGCTTGTTGAAATCCTGGGAGGTGGTTCCCCAGGGAGAAATGGTGGGGAAAACCTTTTTTCCTATTCAAATTTTTATTGTTATGCTAAAGATCTTGCCAGGATGTCTTCATGAGTAAATTGCGTTTGTTGAAACACGAGTTCATTTTTGGTTATCCAGAGCGACCAAAGTTGAAAGCAAAAAGATGTGATAGAAGAGATATGGCCAGGTGCTTGCAGTAGTTATGATATGGTTGGTTGAGGATTTAAGATAACTTTGGGATTGGATTGTTGATATGCGGTTGGAAAGGCTAGTCCAAGCATCCATTGCCACTGGACAATGAATAAGCACGTGTTCGGCTGTTTCTGGCTCAGAGTTTCATCAGGGGCATATATGTTTGAATTGGTGATGTTGAAGTGATGTAACATAGAAAAGGTTGGTAATCCATTGTTTATAGCTCTCCACACAAAAAAAACTGAATTTTTGGTGGACATGGTAGGGTCCACAGAAATTTGGTTGTTGGGAGGGGGTTTAAGTGTGAGTGGTTATCTTGTTGGATTACGAAATTGTACTCAGATGAGGTGGTGTATTTTCCTGATTATGAATGCGGCCATATTATTTTATCTTAGGGGATGTCAAGTGGAAGGTGGATATTTATAATGTGTTGGATTGCATTAGGTGGAATGTTGTTTAGATCATCCACAACGGGAGACCAAAACTAAAATTTTGTTCCAGAAACCAGACACAGTCGAGCGGAGTAAAGATAAAAAACTAGAGTAAAACCAAAAACCAAACCATATTTGGTCTTTAGTTTGGTTTTAATTACACCCGACACCGGGCGTAGTTATTATTTACGTTTGAGGTGGGGCGTATGTATTAGTTACGCCCGAATTAAAAAAAAAAGGGGGCGCAACTAATAAGTTCGCCTAATTGGGGTGCAACTTTAAAGTTGCGCCTGACCAAATTTTAGTCTTGCACGTAGCGTCGCTCCACGGAGTAAACCAAATTTTTTTAGTTTTTTTTTGGTTTTTGCTCATTGATTATGCTCGCTCCACTGCAGTTGCTCTTAGCTGATCATGTCTCCAATTATGGGAAAATGGTCAATTATATCAGTTACAGTTTGCATAGGATAGAATTGGATAGGATCAAGGTTTTAAAAGTGGGGTGTCCAATTAGCTTGGATAGGTGTGTCGAAACCATTTCCTATGCAATGAAATATCTGTTGTTTTACGTAAGGTATAAGAGATGCCATTTGTTCAATTGCGGGCTGGCGGTAGAAGGTATTGAGATTGCACCTTGGAATATTGGTTGATGTTGGAGGTATATCTCGGTGTAGAGGTCGGTACAGATGAAATTTGGCTGGTCTTGAATGTTCCATATTTTTTTCATAGTAAAGCTTTATTGTGATAGCTACTCTTTCTGATGTCGAGTCCCCCTTTCGCTATTAGTTTATTTAGCTTGTTCCATCATAATGGGTGAAAATAGAAGAATCATGTCCCCAGAAAAATTTCTAACGATCTGATCAATTTTTTTCTGTACATGGGTGGGAAAAAACGGCGTATGCATAAGGTGATTGGATGTAGGTGTTAAAGAGGTTTTAATGAAAACTAGCTAGCCCCCCTGCGTGTGTAAGGTATTTTTTCATCTATCCTTGAGCTTTATGATCCAGTCTTTGAAGTAGAGGTTCAAAGATATGACGAGAGGTTCTCCCGTGTTTGAGTTGAACCCCTAAATATATAGGTGGGGTTGATGTGGTAATTGGCATGTCGAAGAATTGATGTATATTGTCTATGTTATGAGGTTGCAGCCTCATATGGTGAATGATTGTTGGTTTTGATGTATTGATTATTTGTTCTGCGGAAGAGCTGTAGGATTGAAGTATCCTTTTTAGGTGATTGTTACTCTATTGGGAATCCTTATAAGTGATAAGGACATCGTATGCATACATTTTATGTGATATGGGCGGTGTATTTTGTGATATTCGGAGACCTCATACCAGATTATTGGCTTCTAGATTGCCAAGATTTGTTGATAATATTTCTGCACATATAATGAAACTGTAGGAAGATATGGGATCACCTTGTCTGATATCCCTCGTAGGTGTGATGAATCCATGTGGGGTACCATTGATGTTGACGGAGTAGGTGACTGACTTGAGCAAATATCGATGGAAATCCTAATTTGGTAAAAGTTTTTTTTTTTGATGAATCTCCAGTCAAGGCTATCACGAGGCTTTCTTGATATCTAGCTTAAGAGCTATTTAGGGGTCTTTGGTGATTGATGATGTTTTGATGTGGTGGAATAACTCTTCCGCGATTGCTATGCTATCATGTATTGATCTTTGAGGAACAAAGGCACTTTCATATGGACTTATGTATTCGGTTGACTAGGATTTTGTTGCATACATTGCATAAGCTGATAAGTCTGAATTGGGATGATTTTTTTGAGTTGTCCACTTTAGGAATTAGGGTAATATTTGTGTGATTCATGAGGGAGTGAATATTTAAAGAACTAAAAAAACTTTGTACCATGGTAAAAAAAAACTTATATATTTGTCTATCTATTTATATGGTAAACTCAAATCGAATGTTATGAAGAGTGAATCATACAAGTAAAATGTTGCTTTGTTGTTTTTTTGATCGAAAAATGTTGTTTTCTCTAACTAATTATCTAATCAGGGGGTTTCTTAGAAACAACCATCTCATATACCCCCCGTCCTTTAGTAGATGACCTAGTTCAAGTTTGCAAAATTCTTAAAGTAAGAAGGACATCAGAGTATTTTTTGAAGTTTTTTTTTTTTTTTTTTACAATTATACCGTTATGGATAATGACTAGTAAAATTTTAAAATTTTAAAATAATTTCTCTCCCACATTATACAACAGATATTCGTAAACTTTATATCATTGAAAACAATGAAATGCATCTTAAAACACCTACATAACGAATAAACATGACTATTAGATTATGCATATTTTTTATACTAACAATAACTAATTAAAAGGATAGTTTTAGAGATATCCCCAGTTTAGTTAGGTCATCTACTGGTGGGACAAAATTTAAAAACGAATAGGTCATATATTCAAAGGGAGTACATAAAGTGCGACTTTAATTTATTTTGAATCCTATTATTGGGGCTGCTTAGGGGTGAGTTTTTTGGGGCTAAAATTCTTTGTGTATCCAAGAAATGGATAAGGGGAGATCTCAAGTGATTATAAAGTCAGATTTACCCTTTCCTAATAAATCAATTTAAAAAACAAATCTTATATAATTAAAACCTACTCCTAATTCAAGCCCCAAAAATCAAAACCATTTCATTTTATTTCTTCTTCTCAAAGACACTCTCCAAAATCTCTCATAAACACTCTCCAAAACCTAACAATATCTCCCTTTCTTCTCCACTGATTTCTGAAGCAGCTCAAGATGGCAACAAGATCCGGCGGATTGAACCCTAATTCTCAAACAGGGCAAGTTATTGATGTTCCTTTTAATGGAGATGTGATGAACCAATCTGTTCAAACACCTGCGAATCCTCCACAAATGAATCCTACTAGGTAATAATCGAAAAACCCACTAGTTATTTTACCATTAGATTGAAAAAATAGGTTCGATTGATGATTTTAGGGTTTCCATAAATGGTTTTCTGTAACATTTACGGCCGGGATATCTTATCGTCCTATCCATAATTAAACATAACGGTTGGGACATCAAGAACTCCCAGCCGTTAATTTCTAATGCGGTTAGGAAAATTTGATAACCCAACCGTTAAATACATTTACGGATGGGTCTTTCCAAGCCGTAAGTTGTCCTGTGTGTGCAGAGTAAAATTGAGTGATGAGTGTTTCGGCTTGGAGTTTTCGAACCGTAAATAAATTTTCCTAACTGTTATGTTTATTTTCGAGCTGATATTGTGTTTACGGCTAGGTCTACTACAAATTTCTAAGCCGAAACTATGTTTACGGATGTGTTATCTGTTATTTCCAATCCGTAATTGTATCACTCCGTGTGAATTGGTCCTATCTTCTGATATGTTTTATCTTAATTTTTAGGAGGAACTCTGAAAAAGAAGAAAGAACCCCAGGAACTACCAATGTGTGATATTGCTACGATGATGGTACGTAGGCTAAGTATATGATTCTTTTATTTTTTGTATACGTTGCTCAAATTATGTACCACTGTTAATTGAATGATGTGAAAATAGGTCAAGAGAGCTAAGTGGATTTCCAAGGGACTGATCCGTAACATTAAGGAGGTTCTATATTTGGATTACGACGAACAAAGAACACTGATTAGGAGGCTTCAGGAGTTACATAATCCAGCGAAGGATGATCTATAAACTAACGACAAGGATGATTGGATCAGTATTTCCCAAACTCCCGACAGTTGTTCATCATATTCTGAGGAAGTTCCTTCGATTGTTGGTCGTAGTGGATGATTGTAGGTTATGTATTTGGGTGATTGTTTAAGTCATTCCAACTTATGTTTATTCAGACTTTTAGCATGTTTTAGGTTATGGATTTGGGTGGTTTACTTTTCAGACTTACTTTTCATTATGCAAACTTAACTTTGAATGAATGGATACTAGTGTTCTGATTCTTAATATATCTGATTGTTGTTTAAGTATAATATAATACTAATTAGGCTAGGATTTCCAGCCGACAATTAGGTTAACGGCTAGGATTACCAGCCGTAAAACTGACAGTACCCATATTTACGGGGAGAAATCCTGGCCGTATTTGGTTTTACGGTTTGGTTTCCCAGCCGTAACAAAGTATAATCTGAAACTGATATTCCAGGAAGAGTTATGGCTAGGATTACCAGCCGTAAAACTGACAGCACCCATATTTACGGGGAGAAATATTGGCCGTATTTGGTTTTACGGTTTGGTTTCTCAGCCGTAATAAAGTATAACCTGAAACTGATATTCCAGGAAGAGTTGCGGCTAGGATTACCAGCCGTAAAACTAACAGTACCCATATTTACGGGGAGAAATCCTGGCCGTATTTGGTTTTACGGTTTGGTTTCTCAGCCATAACAAAGTATAATCTGAAAATGATATTCCGAGAAGAGTTATGACCAGGATTATCAGCCTAAAACTGACAGTACTGAGAAATACAGGTAGGATTCCTAGACGTTACTGAGTTTCGGTGAGGTTCCCCATCCGTGATGCAGAAGAACAGCTCACTTGGGTCATTACGGCTAGTTTGTGTCAGCGTATGACCTGGACGTAAATACCTCTAAATAACTACCCTTTTATCATATTATCTTTGCAAACACAAAATAAGAGTAAAACTAGATTCTTTGTATATAATGAGTGATTCAAAATACATGGGTTCACACCACATTGTTATCATATTATCATTTTAATCACCACCCTACAAAAAACATTGTTATCATATACCTTCACATGACATTTACTCATAGTCATCCTCATCGAACTCATTAGTACACACAACGGGCCATCCCTCGACAACTGTAATGCCTCCCACAAATGAAATCTTTCCTCGAACCTATGACACCAACCCATCGGTATTTCGCCGTCACATCCGTCTACCTTCCTTAATGGAGGTAATGGGCATCCATATTTCAATTTGAGGCCGATATAATGGGTTATCATCACAAACCCCATGGTGACTATCTTTGGAGATTCTTCTTCGGTAAAAATACGTCTTATTGGTGCGTATTTAACACTATGTGCATATGAGATGGAATGAATAACGCAATGGAATGCATTGGCGAGTAGATGGCCACATATTGGCATTCTCATGCAATATTCACTTGTCAATGTAGTGTTTCCCATTAAACGACGTTCAAATGCTTTGAACTCATCGTTTAACATTGCTTCTGTGTCAGTTCTTTCGAATCTCATCATTGGCTTGTAGAAATCGGGGAAACCATGTAGTTCAAGCAAACACTTTTGCCTTACATAAGTAATTTGGTCATCCCCATTCTTTTGCCTCCTCAAAAGGTCCAAGTTGATCTACAAACACATGGTAACCACAATTTCCATCGCCCTCAACATCGTCGGTGGACTTGATGTACTGATGAATAAAATGTGGTATTAAGTGCTTGTAATTTTTGTATATCATTTAAGTAGGTCGGATATAATTACCTTCATCATCTATAGGGGTGATTGCATCGGACCTACATCCAAGAAAATCGTCTATTTATCACCGTCAAGGTTACTAACAACTCTTTGTGGGGTGATTTGCGATGGTTCGACCATCGGTGCTTTTCCTTTGACATCATTACCTCGGCTTCTCGCTAATTTCTTAATACCAACTGCACCACCAACTTTTCTTTGGACACTACTAGCTTCTTTTGTTGTTGAACCTTGTTGGGATGGATCTACCAGGTCTTTAATTTAGACTTCACTATCAACTTTTATTTTTGAATTCTCTTGAGATGTAACAACCACATTCTTTTTGCGGCTTTTTAACTTCGTTCCACTAGCTCAGCTTGGTCCGCCTTTTTCCATTTCCTTTTGTTTAAGGGTGTACATGTCGTTCAACTTCTCAAAACCCGAAAGATCTCTTCACATTGAAGGAGTCAATTGTGGAACCTCCTGAAACTTTCTCTTAGATTCTGCCATTTCCTGTTTATTTTTTATCTTCTTCGAAGGCCTACCCTTTCCTTGCCCTTGTTAGGTTCTAAAATATCATCTCTAGTGAATGGACAATTGAATTTACGAATTTCATACAACCAAAGTTGTCTTTGCGCCGGTAGTAAAGAAGCATACTTCTGAAAAAGTTCCTTGTGTACCTCCGTGTCGCAAAACACGTCCCCAAAACCTTCATCGGGTGATGGATCTTTAAAATCTAGTTGTTTCCAAAATGGATCTATATCTTGGATCGGAATCATCCTTGTGGGATAATTTGCTACCGTATGCCTACATGGGAGCCCCATAGCCGACTTAATGGGACAATTACATCTCATTCCCGGTGGAAAATTGTGTTCCTCCCAAGCCTCCACTTCCGTTATCATTTTTAGGATTTCCCATTGAGAAACATATATAAACTTATTCCCCACAACCAAGGGCTTTCCCAGTAATCGACAACCGTTCTAGATCGGATCTTTTCAAAGTCCCCTTTAATTCTACGGAGATCACGCACGAAATACTCGACCATAGCTTCGAAAACAACAACGAATCCACCATCACAACCATTTAACTTACTCTTGAATCGATAGTGAGCCGACTCTACCGTGCTTGTGGCTTGATTGTCATAATGTCTATAACGGTTTACCCATGCACTAACAAACTTTTCTTTGTGGGGATCCAATAACTCGTTTTTCAAATATGTTATAACATCTTGGTAGGTTGACCATTTTTCCATTACAAAACTCCCCCTTTGGAAATATAGTGGTTCCGTGAGCGACCATATTAGTTCTTCCCAATCTTTTTGAAAATCCGCCCAAAGCACCTCGGCTATCTTGTCATTCATCTCAAACTTTTCTTTTTCTTCTTGTTGCTTCTCCAACGGTAGATTTTTAATCCTCTTCATCTCGGTCTTCTTTGTTGGACATATAACCCTCTTGCAATTAGTTTGCACGTTGTTCCATATATGAAACGTGTAAAGATGATGACGCGCATAGGGGAAAACACGGGGTATGGCCCACATCAATGCTTGCTCCTTATCCGTAATCAACACCCATGGAGTATAACCTTCTTGATACAATAACTTCACCTTTTGCAATGCCCACAAATAACTTTCCTTCGTCTCGTCTTTCAAGAAACAAAATGCAACGGTAAATGTCGACTTGGTAGATGTTTGCCCAACAAAGTTCAATATCGGCATGTTGTACTTGTTAGTTTTGTACGTGCAATCCATAAAGAGAATTTGATGAAAGCATCTTGCCAATTGTACACATTCCGGATTGGCGATGAAAAGATATTCCACTTCCTTTTCTTCATTCGTATCATAGGTGGTAGAGTACTTTGCCTCATCAAACAAAACCAATAATTGTTGCATAAGCACTCTCTCTTTCCATGACTCTTTTCTAAATTTTTCTCTTTCGTTATAGATAGTTGACAATGAGGATGAGTTTTGGGGGTTTAACACCTGCACGCCACTAAGAATATCAATAGGTCTTGTGCGTCTTTTACTCAACACGTGTACTAACTCCTTTTCTAAGGGGTTGAGCCTTGCCGAATAAGGATGGTTGATCAAACTCTCCAGAATAGGATGAGTATGAAATCCCGAGACGACTTTAGCCATATGCCACACTTTCTTATCGTCGTTAAGTTTAAATTGAAGTTTAAAAGGGCATCCACACTTCTTCGTATTATATACTCCCTTCTTCCTTGTGGTTTTTCGTATATACTCAGTACCCTTTTTCCAATGGCTCCCATACTTTCCACTACACTCGCAAACCATTTCAAAGCTGTTGGATTTAACTTGTTTATTCTAGACTATGATGCACATCTTTTTCAACCCTTGTGATTGAGCCCACTTCTTTGCATCTTCCTTATCAATCCACTCATAGTTGTTTGCATAGTGAGCACTTGTGTCCTCGGAAACTTGCACAGGTTGGGGTTGATCTTGCATAACCTCTTCTTGCTCTTCAATAACCACCTCTTCATCTTCCATACCTACCTCTTGGTCTTCCACCGGAATGTACGGTACAATCTATAATAGAATGACATATGTCAAATAATTATTCACAAAATAAATTTAAACACACACAAACATCTGGGTCAACCAGTGATATTCCTGCCGTCATAGAGTATACGGCTGGGTCGATAAGTGATATCCAAACCGTCATTACGTATATGGATGGGTAGAAAAGTATTATTCCAGCCGTCACAACTTACACGGCTGGGTCGAAAATATTATTCTGAACCGTAAATCTGTTACGTCCAGGTATTCCAAGACGTAAATTGGCATGTATCTGGAAGAGTCGGCTTACGGCCTAGAAAACAAGACGTAAAACAATTTACGGCAGGGTAACCCAACCGGCACAGACGTCATTAAATAGCATTTCATATTTTCGGCCAGGATACCAAACCTCCACCGACACTATTAAATGCTTCCCATGCACATAGATAAAACATGGTCGTGATTTTTTAGTAACGACCAGGAAAATTCATCGTCCCAGCCGTAACTCTTTGATAACGGCTGGGAGTTCATTAATTGTGAGCCGTAACACAGGATAACGTCCAGGAGTTCTTGGTTTCCCAGCCGTGAATAGTCCCGGTGGCTAGAAACATAGGGTTTTCGGAACGAAAAAAACGAAACTTCTTGCCTCTCTGACCGTAAAAACTGAAATTGGAGTTAGAATATAGGTATACCTGGTAATCTTGAGCATTGATCTCTTCGATTTCTTCTGATTCTTGGGTTGGTCCTTCGAAATCATCGTAAGGTTCATAAGGGTTAGGTTGAGTTTGAGAAAAAAATTCTTGATTTTCTGAAAAATCAGCAAAGAACTGATCGTTGTTGATGGGTATCAATATGTTATCATATTTTGAAGATGAAGGCTCACCTACATCTAAAGTCTTGCTTGAATCACTCATTTTCCAAAAAAAATCTCCAATTTTTTTATTTCCTCTCCTTCTTCTTCTTCTTCTCTTCCCTCTGATTTTTTTTTTTGTTTTCATTTCATCTGCACCTAACTTAAAGAGATGAATTAGTCTTAATTCATCTGCTAATCATGATTAATAATCTTAATCAAGTTTATTATCTAAAATCATATGGGAGCACTTTAGTCATTATATAAGTATTGGATAGGGGTATCCCAATTACTATTTGGTGACCCAAAAGACCAAGACTTTAGCATCCCCAATAATGAAATTCTTTATTTTTGGTCACAAAAAATCTAGTTTGAGATATTGGGTATCAGCATGTGATATAAGTCAAATAAACTTTTGGCATGATTCAAGTACAGAGCTGGCTCAATATTATACTAACAAAGTTTTTTTTTTTTTGGATAGTTTGGAACAGTGGTCTTAGGTTACATCCATTTCTGGCAATTACGAGGTTCGGGGAAAAAAATAAACAAAAAAAAGTTGGTGCCAGTATTTTATAGTTTACGCGGAGAAGTAAAGCAAAAGCAAACAATGCATAAAGTCAGACCTGCCAATGCCATCAACTTCATCTTTATTTTACTTGTTTGAAAATGATCTATCTGAAAAAAAGAGGTGAATGTTCAAAAAAAAAAAAACAAAAAAAAAAAAACGCAAGCAGTAAAACAAAAGGAAAAAAACATCAAATCCTGATAGAAGATTAAGTCTAGAATGGAAAATAACTCATGAAAATCCATCGTGACTGCTCTTCATTGTTTAGGATTCTTTGGTTTCTTTCCGTCCAAATTTACCAAATAGCTCCAGGAAGAGATATCTCCGAATCACCTTCCCTTGTCTTTTGATACGCATTGGAGGACCAATGAATAGAATTAGGACATAGTACTGAAAATGTCTGTTTCTTTTTTTGTGGTCCATCAACTTCTAAATCGAAACTTAATTGCCATAATTGGCATAGCAGATGATTAGTTGGAGTACAGATAAAGAAACTAGGTAATGGGCATATTATAATTTCATGCACTTGGCGCAAAATTATTAAATCATTAAGTTTGGCGCAAATGTGTCACGAACAAATGAAGAATCTAACTTGTAATCAACAAGATCTATTATCTATATACATTGACCGGTAATACAGGCTATACAGCCAAGACATGTCACTGGCAGGTTCCGTCACTGGCTTGAAAATGTTGATTGACGAGAATACTTCAACTCAAAACATGAGAATACTTAAGCCCAAATCCTGTGTGCTAATGCATGCACGCAAATAAACTATGTCATCTCTATCAAAAAATGTAGAATGGTTCAAAGTTTCATATGATATTATAATAATACTATATTGATTAGCTAGTCCATATATATATGATGATCATGTTAAGTGCTCATTCTATCATTAGTACGTTAATACTCGTACTCAGCAGCAACAAAATATGGATGATCTCTTACTGAAGATATGCATGACTCTTCTCCTTGTAGTAGTCTTCTTTTTATCTCTTTGTTCACTCAAAATTTTCCAATCTATCATCTTGAACAAAAAGCAGCACGAGGGAATAACAAAAGTCGAACCACCTGGGACGACAGGTTGGCCGATCATTGGAGAGACTTTGGACTTCGTTCGAGAAAACCTAAAAGGCACTCCAGAGAAATTCTTTTTCGATAGGGTTCAAAAATACTCTTCCAAAGTCTTCAAAACTTCATTACTTGGTGAAACTGTGACAGTCCTCAATGGTACTGGTGGTAACAAATTCATGTTCTCCAGTGAATACAAACTCGTAACAATCTGTTGGCCAGTAACAGCTCAAAAGATTGTACCAACTACTGCAGGAGTAACCTCACCTTTGGGACTACAAGAATCTAAGGACCTCCGTAAGAAGGTGTATCCTTCATTCCTTAGACGAGACGCACTCCAGAAGTATGTGGGCGTGATGGATTCTTTGGCGAGGAAACATTTTGATGCTCACTGGGACAACAAGGAGGAAGTTATTGTGTATCCTTTAGTCAAGGTCTTCAATTTTACCTTGGCTTGTCGATTATTCTTGAGTATTGAGGATGAGTCTCGTGTCAATGAGTTACTCAAACTCTTTAATGTTGTTGTTGATGGAATCGTAAGCTTGCCTATTAATTTTCCGGGAACGCCATTAAATCGTGGTATCAAAGCTTCCAAAGTTATCCGAAAGGAATTTGAAAAGATAGTCAAGCAGAGAATGGACCAGATGCGTCATTTTAAGGGAGACGAGGAGAAGAAGATGAAGAAATGTTTGTCGTCAGACGCATCACCATCAACCTTGTCTCCAGTATCGCAGCCTCCTGCACAAGACATTCTGTCACAGATGATCCTATTTAGCGATAAAAATGACAATCCTGCAGATGATGAAGATACCTGTGCTCATAATGATGCTGCTAATGAAAATACTCCTAACAAAAAGAAGTTCATGAATGAAACATACATTGCGGATTTGATTCTTTCTCTTATCGTCGCTGGTTACCACACTTCAAGTGCGGTTATCACGGTGCTTATGAAGTATCTTGTTGAGCTTCCGGATGTTCTCCATGAGGTCTTACACGGTGAGTACTTGATAAAATTTACATGTGTATATAGTCTAGCTATCTCCAGGTACTAATGTTTCCGTCATCTTTTTCACGTGTTTATGATGTGTGAATATACACAGAGCAACACGAAATCGCAAAGTCCAAAGCTTCCGGGGATGAGTGGCTAAATTTGAATGACATATATAAGATGAAATACTCATGGAATGTGGTTTCTGAAGTACTGAGACTCGCACCGCCTTTGCAGGGAGGTTACACCGAGGCATTGACAGACTTTGCCTATGCAGGATATTTCATTCCGAAAGGAATGAAGGTAATGAACATATGAAACAAACAACAGTTATTTTAAGCATCCTGCTAGTTAGTACTATTTATCGAGTCTTTAACAAATAACAAAAAAAAAACGTTACAATTTTATGCAGTTGTTTTGGAGTGGAATCTCAAGCCACATGGATCCAGAGAATTTTCCAGACCCTGGAAAGTTTGATCCTTCACGATTTCAAGGCAATGGACCTGCTCCATACACATATGTACCGTTTGGTGGAGGAGCTGGAATGTGTCCTGGATATGAGTATGCTCGAGTGCAAATTCTTGTTTTCCTACACCACGTTGTGAGAAGGTACAAATGGGAGAAAGTGATTCCCGGTATTGAAACAAGACTACCAGTTAGCCCATTTCCTTTGCCGGCTAAAGGGTTTCCAATTCGTCTTCAACCTCGAACAAACTAATTAGCGTTGATTTAAACTATATTGTTTTGAATTTTAGCAGTTGCCATGTACATCTATCTATGTAAGTTTCACGAATGACGACGAATATTGGCAGCCCGTGTGATCATTATGATTAAAACTACACGATTGCATGGGACGTGCTTTCATTTCAAGCAGTTCTTTATCAAAAATTGGTTATAATAAGTAATTGTAGATAGTGAAAATTTGGATAAAGGGCAAAAATGTCATTTCAAGACCATAGGACAAAACTCAACTCTCGCAGGAGAGACTAACCCCTTGGTCCTCAAAGCACCCATAGCCACAATATACGTCCCCGCAAGACACTGCTGGTCGTGATGTTGTGACTCCTAGCATACATCCTCGACGCGATACTACTGGTCATGTAGGTTCTGTAGAGCGTAAAACGTCCCCGAGAAACTTATGAACCAGAACAGCCACAATTCCAGCAAGTCTTCACGAGACGCAACTGGTTGTGATACCATGATTCCTATTATACATCCTCGACGAGATATTGCTGGTCATGTAGGCTATGCAGATGCGTAAAAACGTCCCCGCCGGACTTATGAGTTATGACCCAGAACGGAGACATACATGTCGTCTGTAAGCACGACTATTCAACCTATTTGAGATCAAAGACTTATTCCTAGTATATCATCACGAGATATATACAGTGGTCATGTCTACTCTAGGATCTGACTCGACTTACTGAGGATTCCGAATAATTCCTAGGACATCCCCGCGAGAGAGGATGGTTATTCTACCTATGGGACCTTTCGACAGACTCCTAGAACATCCTTTCGAGATACACTGGTCATGTCGGCCCCACAATACGAAAACAATTGACTCTTAGCACATCTCTGCAAGATATGTTGGGAAAAGACAAGTGAGTCGAAGTCTGGCAGAGACATTATTAGGCGTACAAGCTTTCCTTTCTCTCCTCGAACATGTCCCAGATAACTTTGGAGAGACTCAGTCACTTGGCCAAGTCTCAGACGGCCATAGTCGCGTAGGCTAAGTCTCGGACGGCCTCATCCACGTCATCCAAGTCTCAGTCGCATCAGCTAAGTCCAAAACGGCCTCAGCCGCGTCGCAGCTAAATCTCAGACAACCTCAGTCGCGTCAGCCAAGCCTCAGATGACCTTATTCGAGCTGAGCCAGCTCGCCTGAAGAGTCTTATGCATACGTAAGACTCAGGCACAAGCATCACCTAGGGCTCAAGCCTATTTCTCAGCGTCTTAAACACACTCACGACTAGTAAATTGGGCTTGAACTGTATATGTCTATCCATGCAAAAACGTGGGTAAGCTCTCTTCCACATGCTCAACAAAGGGACCCACAAGCAATAATACGGTCTCCACGTGACATGTGTGATCGGCCATGGAGAGAAGGAGCTAAACCTCAACTTTTCTCACACTCTACACACGATATCTGAGGCATTCCATGTCTTTTTACGTGACTTATTCTAGTCATTCTTACAAATCAGAGAATATCTCTCTATCTTAGCCAACTCGACTAAGGAGAATATTTCTCTCTCTCAACATCATCACAAAGGATGACTCAGCTTCACACAAATGAGGTGTGTGTGTGTGTGTGTGTGGATATCAATTAGGTTTTGGTCTGGCGGCCTACGACACATATGAGAAATAACTGGCCTATTTCTCACCGCAGAAAAGAGTAAAGGCGATGGAATAATGAGATAAACTCAACCTAGCTAATTTATCTCTATATATTTCTGAATAGACGGAAGAACTGCTCCGCACGACGAGCAATCCTTATTTTTCATCGTCCTGAGATTTGAGAATTCAGTTATAAATAGGTCCTCTATTTCTCCAAGCTGACACATAACTTTATGATAAACTCTTAGAGAAATTCTTCTTCAAACCCTAGAATTTGGATCTGAGTCAGCTGTCAGACCGTTTGTTTTGTATTTTGAGTGGGATCTAACTCGCTACCTGACTCAGACCTAACCCTTGACTTGGACACACTGGTCCACTGACTCGCATATTTTTGAGTCAGATTTGACTCAAAAAAACAAACACATTAAGTCAGATCCAGATGAGTTATGTAATTTTAGTCAGAATGTCAGATCTAGGTGAGTCATATCTCAAAAAGAAAGAAAAAACACAAACATGGTGTTAGTTTACAAAATTCTAAAGTCTTTTGACTAAGTATTTTTATTTACTTGTACACATATTGACATCTGAGTTTGTTTAAAATGCTTTGGCCTTTGGTTGATAAATTGGCTTTTGATTCGATTTGAATGGAAGTTTGACTTTCCATTTGACAAGACTTTTGATTGAAAGTCTGATTTTTGATTTGGATGAAAGTACTAGGAACTTGAATGGAAGTTTGACCTTCATTTGACAAGACCTTTGATAGAAAGTCTGATATTTGATTTGGATGAAAGTACAAGGAACCACGCCGTAATTCCTTATTTTATGCATTGACTATAAGATCAATATGTTCTAGGAGGATTTGTGCTGAATTAAAGAACGAATTACGAGAGTAATCACAGATCTCAGTTGATTCGATTCCACAAATTGGTTATATTGTAATGCTATTAACAAGCTTCCTAGTTCCTATATTCGTCTTGCCAAAAAAAATGTACTAGTCATCTGTACTCGAATTTATCAAGATTATACTATTTTACAAAACATGACTCTTGGGTTTTACTGTACAGATATAAAAACAACGGTGTGAAATATGACATCTATAATTTCTCCTTGATCAACCCTTTGACAAATTACCTGTAGAAACTATTTATCCCTTTGACAAATTACCTGTAGAAACAATTTATTATTGACAAATTACTTGATACAACCCTTGCAAAGCTAAATGTGTTGACGACAATTTATAATTCACAGACACTAGTTATATGATCTTTCCAGATATTCCAAAGACCAGTATAGACAATATATACCTGTGCAGAGTCTGACAAGAAAAAAATATGAACTATTCAAATTAAGAGGATCAAAGTACACTCCAAATCTTCAGGCTCAAGAATTTCTATCTCAGGGCAGCCAACCTCTTCTCCAGCTCATCATCCACACTTGAACTGCACATCAAGCAATGGAACAGAAAAACGATATCAAAAATGAAAGAGACAGGATCCACAAAAATTAACAACAGTACCACAAGTAGAAAAATGAAATGCAGTTTAGTCACAACTAAGATACAAGAATCAAGCCCTATGATCAGAAAGCAATCCAAACCCATCCCAGAATTGTTACCGTATTGGCTATACCACATCATTACTGTGGAGGGATATCATAAGGCCATAAGGGATAAGGATTGAGATGATTAAATTACGTTCTAAACCTTAAAAATATACTTGCATCTTTGAACATTTATATCAATTAAAAGTACCGTAATCAATATAGAAAAAAATGAAGACATCCTATTCAACCCTACAACAATATGGAAGGCCATAAAAAAAATTAAAAAAAAAAAAAACGGAAGGCCATACTGAGATCTCAGGAACCTCAAGGTTGATGAGCTTTACGACATCCAATAGTAAGGAGTAGAAACTAGGGACACAAGGCTGAATAGAAAGAACTTGGGAACATCTAATCCAGATTATGTAAAAAGGCAAGTGACTCAAGTGAGACAGAATGGTAGAGACGTTAGAGAGATATGAATGGTGAACAATTGGTTAGAAAGCACCACCAAAAGAAGTATATATTATCAATATTATTTAACTTGAGAAAGATATAAAGATGAAAACTGGACCCTGTTAAACAGAAAAATCCCTCCGACCATCAATATTTCTTAAGTTGAACTTTGCATCTAATGGTAACATGAAGCAGGGCATATTTAGAAAAATTGTCTCTTTTTCTTATTTGAGTTATTTGGTCGCAAATACGTTATGTGACTTTCTTATAGATTCAGGGCTGGGATTTGAAGTATCTTTATTTAGAATTCTTAGCTAGGAACCCTCGTATAAATAGGCTTATGAAACTCTGAATTTATATTTTCAGTTGACTTTATAATAACAACTCTTCTGTGTCAACATTCCGTGTGATTCAACCCTAGTTTTTCTTTCTTTTCTATTGCTGTGCCACAACAACAGTTTAGATAGACAATCAAGTATCTAAGCGTAGTAACAGATGTAATAAGTAACGATAGCGGGTATACAAGGATCAACTGCTTATAACTGAATAAGAATTTGTCGACGTAGCTGTATAACTTGGTATCTAAAAGATAACTTGGGAGCTAATATTATCAAGGCCACATCTGCACGACATGTCTATTGACTACAGTCAAGATAAAAAGTTAGGCAACATAAACCACAATGTTTGATCACTGCTCTTGTGTTGTTATTTTCAACTTTTCAAAATTATGCAAATAATAACAAAATCATTTCTTCCTTGTACAATGTCTATTCTCACAGCAAAAAGTCTATTTAGTTACTGAAAAATATGTGCAATTCCTGCCCGCTAACTTCACATGAAAGCTATGGTTTGCAGCAAATATTCCATGCACAAACTTACTGTAAACGTGTTATGTTAATAGGTGTTTAGGTGCACTTAATAAACTAATTTGGAGTGGGATCAATATAAGGTGCGCTAATCCTAGATAAGTAATAACCCCGTTGAAACCAATTTACTTAGTTATGGATAATATTAGTCACAAAAAGTAGCAACACCGCAGAAGCAGCCTAATTATTATTTTGATGTTTTATCTCCTTGTTGACATACCTGCTAGCATCCTCATATTTCTTTCCTGCAATTCTTCCTTTAGGAGCGGTTGACAACTGTTATAAATCAGTAGAAAACTTATCAGGTTACTGAAACATGTACTTGAGACAAAACATACATAGGCCAACGGATATACTAATTAATAAAACCAACCTGTGAGGCAATGTCAACTCCAATTTCGTCTAGCACCTGTGCCAAAAAAAAAAAACATGAACTTTCAGATAAAAAACTTCAAGAATCAAGATCACAGGGCGAAAGCAGAACATGAACTGATTCCCCATATCAGTAGCATATACTCTTCTTAATCCTTAACATGTTGTGTTCTAAGAGAACCTTATCCCGAAAAGAACAACATAATCACACAAGATAAAGTTATAGGTAATCTTCTTTTATTCTTTTACCCAATGTTGAGCTACAAGGTGTTACTGTGGTGTCAATCATATGTTATCAGACTATGATTGAATTTGAACTACGGAAGTAGTCCTACATACAACACTTACAAGCACTTTCATCTGATGTTTAAAGATAAGCAAAAAGTCTTTTGTAAATATTAACCTGATTAGTCAGATCTTCAGTTTCCTCTTCGGCCTCATCATTGTCCAAAGCATCATCTATTGCATCGGACATCATCTCTGTCTGCAGGGGTTATAACACAAGTAATATGATTATGCAAAAACCAAAAACCGAACAATAATAAATACCTCATGCGTAAGAAAGAGGTTTGGTCGATTCTACTTCTAGAAGGAACCTATTTAAATAACTCGGTACAGTTCCTCCAAGGTTTTATTTCTGGTGTGCAATCAGGTAGAACCAGGTTCGGGTTTTAATGAGTTCTCAGGTATATGAGTTTCAATTTCTATAAATAAATGATAGTGATGAAATAAGTAACAAAAATTTAAGTAAGAAACTTTGATTAGGTCAGGAGAGTAGAGGTCTAAAGATTGGGTATCAAAGTACCAAATGAACTTAGCAGATAACGTGGAACTGGCAGATGAATAGGGCAACAGGTCTCATATGGTCCCCTAATTATTGAGGGGGCATATTGAATTCCCCACTCCCATTGAAACATCGAAAGAAAAAGGTTACCAGAAAATAAAATAAAATTAGACTCACCGTCATGTCCATTTGTGCCGATTGTCTCTGGAAGTCTTGCATCACCTTCGCTTGTTTTGCAGGTGCCATTTGCTACAAAAGCCCAAAATAGTTACTGAAGGATGCAGATGGACAAGATGAAAAGATGTAGAGACAACAGAATTGCAGCCTGAGAAGCTGAGTGACAATTATTCGATTATATCTCCCGGGGACATGCCATTTCTCCACCATGATACTAAACTGAGTATGGACATTTTTTATTTTATTTTAAACTGAGTAAGGACATATCACATTATTATAATGCTAGACCTATCATGTACACTCCCCTTATATCATTTTCACTAATCTGTATCATATGCACACCTTATTCATTGCGGCCATCGCCTTAGTGGCACCCTGCATGCCAGTGGCAACCGCAGTATTGGCGCACATTGCCTATAAATCAGAATAACAACACTTAAGTTAAAAATAAAGATTTCCCCACTGAAATTATAAGTAATAAATAAGCAGTATGAACCAAGAGGATAGCAAAATCAAGAAATATGATGTACCTGCGTATGAGTAGCAATACCCCGCATTTGAGCTCGACTACCTTGTAAATTAGCAATTTGTTGCCTTAGTCTTATAAGCTGACGCGCCAAAATCTTAGTAGCAGCCTGAAAACGACTTAAATGAATAAACATGATATCTTCTAATTCATCTAAATTAACAAAACAGAAATCCGGCTAATGGGCCAAAGTTCAAACTCTCTAAGTTTTTACATACATCCTTTGAAGTTTAGCCAAAAGAGAAACAACATGCACCTTAAAAACTACGGGAGTTTGAGTTTTGGTCCTTTGGCTTTGGCCCAATAAACTTTAAATAACAAGACATCATTGATATCAATTCATTATAGTAAGTTTACGTGCTAGGACTAGAACTACCTCGTTTCCTGTTTTTGCCGTTCTCTTTATCTCGGTCACAAGCCTCTTTTCCTGTCATAAAATGGATCATGTTAAATATGACACAATTTTTAATAAAATATAAAATCTGATCACGGTTCTGGATTAGAAATACGGATTAACATTTGAAGCATACTTCTAATTGCAGTGCTCCAATTTCCTTCTCTATTCCTGAAACAAGATACATGTGCAACATATAGGGTTGTCATGAGTACAAATCCTAACCTCGTATTCGAAAACAATACTTAAATTAAAGAAAAGTACTAGTACAAGCAGCTTCGTGTATTTCCCTTTTTTAACTTTTTCATGCATGGCAGTAAAGAAAGTAAGAAATAAACTGGACACCACAAAACAAAAGAGTGATAAAATCAGAAGTTGTGTACAAACGCCAGGTATAGACTACATCACGTCGTCACGTTTAACTCTTGTCATGATCTTGTTCAACTATCAACCTGGTTGTGTTTCCCCACAAACTTTTGCCAAATAATTTTTGAACAGAAAAAGTTTTATACACAAGATATGAAGATAATATGATATACAAGGATACACTGAGACAGTTAAACATGATCCTATCTCGATTATGATCCAAAGTAGAAAATGATATTCTGAAATTAGTCTAACATGACCTTCACATCTTCAATTACCACAAAATTAAGCTTTTCTCCGTGGCAACTACTCTGACAGGATATTATTTATCATAACCTTCCTGTTGTGGCAGGAATGCCCAAACATTGGGACTAGGGTCCCAAGTCCCTAAGTTGTTTCAAAAAAATTCTTTAATATCTTGAACTCTGCTTAACCCATCCTTTCATTCTTCAGGAATTAGCTTCCTGGTTCAAACTTTATCTCCTTCTCTCACATAATTTAAGAACTTAATATTGGTAAACTCCATAAGAATTTATAATTGGGGGTAGTACATTCACATGACTACAAGTGCTCTCTAACAAACTTATATCTTACAGTAAAAAATTATAATTCCAATTAACTAAATCTCAGAATACCACCAAAGCTGCAAATTAAGCTACTGAAGGATCCAAAAATAAATTAAAAATCCATGAAATCAACTGAAAATATACCTCTTGTTGCGTTTGTCATCTCTCGCTTACTCGCTCGAAGCGCCTCTGTGACCAAAATAAAATGCGCCAAACATTAGAAGAAGCTCTCGATTGATGAATTCTAGTAGTAAAATTTATACCAAATTGAACAGAAAAAAAGGGGAAATTTTCCAGGACTAAGATACCTTTGGCTGTGGGTTTCTTGGCGAAAATATTCATGATCGATTACTCCTTTCGCTGTGAGACCAAAAGATGTTTGATGAAATTTTGAACAAGTTTACCAGAGATGGAGGAAGGAGGAGACGACCTCGTTTCTTCTGCGACTAAAACATTTGTTTGGTTTTATTTTAGATTTTGGGTCCTGTTGTTATTGGGAGATGCAGCACCGATTAGAGGAGTTTAGCAAGGTTTCAATCTCACTACGCATACTAATTAGACTTTGTCAATGGATTTGACCGGTTTGACCAAAATTGTACTAGAGGTAAGAGCGACTGCAGTGGTGCGACCAAACCTAAAGATCAAAGATTAAAAATAAAGAGTATATTTTAGTTTAGTCCGTTGTGTGATGCAGTGGGAGGTGAGTATATTTAGTCGAGCGGAGGTATAATCTTCGCGTGGTTGTGGAGCGAAGTTATAAAGTTCGTCCCGCTCAGGCGTTGGTAAAGTTTACGCGCGATGTGGGACGGTGGTAAAGATTACGCGCGATGTGGGGCGGTGGTAAAGATTACGATGGGTGAAGGGTCGTACATAAACTCAACGCTTGATGGGGCATACATATACTCAACGCCTAATGCCAGGCGTAAACAAAATCAACGCTCCATGGAGCGTACATAAAGTTACCGCCTCATGACATGCGTTTGTATAGTCTACGCCCGATGGGGTACCTAGAAAGATTACTATTGGTACGCAATTGAAATGGACGAGTGGTACCTAGAAATATTACTCTTGGTACACTTCTTGACCCTCGGATATCATAGAAGGGACGTCATCTAACCCACAGATTAACCGTGGTTGTCTTAACCGTGTGTGGCTTTTTATTTTTTTCTAGTTTTTGTTTGATTCATGGCTGTTAAACACTTCAAAAAAAACAAAGTTCAATAAGTCATAAGTGTATATGAAGATCATCTTTTATCAATATCTAATTGAAATCAAAGAAAAAAAATATTCTTTCATGAAACTTGAAGGCCGATTGGAAAAAAATTGCTTTTAGTACTTCCTTGTGATCATCGGAGGGGTTGTTGATGATTGATCATTGTTCTTGTTGAGGGAGAATATGGATATTACCATAATAATGTAATAAAGAGAAGGACAGTAAATGAAATTACCATCATAAAATCAGTAGATACTGTTCAAATGGTCACCGAAATAATCATCTTCATCTTACTTAGTTTTACTGAACTTGTCTAATTCATTTGATTCTTATTCAACCATATATCTAAAAGAAATAATAATAATAATAATAATAATAATAACATGGAAGGTAGAGTTGGCTTGCCCCCCTTGTGACACAATCTCGCCCCCCCATCCGCTTCGGCTCCCCTTGGCAAGGTTTCCCATGAGGCTCGCTGGTAGGCTAGCAAGCAACCTGTTCAATTAATGTAGTAGTATGTCGTTGGAGCCTAGCTTGTTAGGCTTCCAACTAGTTTCATGTAATAATATTTAATAATATGAAGTTAATAATAATAATAATAATAATAATAATAATAATAATAATAATAATAATAATAATAATAATAAGAAGAAGAAGAAGAAGAAGAAGAAGAAGAAGAACGGGTCCTAGCTCAGCTGGTCATTCCCGTTCCCCGAAGTTTCATGCGTTCCAGGAGGTCCCAGGTTCAAGTTCCCAATGGCGTAATATTGCAGGAATTAACATGGAAGGTAGTGTTAGTTTGCCCCCCTTGTGACACAATCTCGCCCCCTCCCGCTTCGGCTCCCTTGGCAAGGTTACCCATGAGGCTCATTTGGTAGGCTAGCACAGCAACCTGTTCAATTAATGTAGTAGTATGTCGTTGGAGCCTAGCTTGTTAGGCTTCCAACTAGTTTCATGTAATAATATATATATATAATAATAATAATAATAATAATAATAATAATAATAATAATAATAACGAACGGGCCCTAGCTCATCTGGTCATTCCCGTTCTCCGAAGTTTCATGCGTTCCAAGAGGTCCCAGGTTCAATTCCCCAATGGCGTAATATTGCAGGAATTAACATGGAAGGTAGTGTTAGTTTTCCCCTTGTGACACAATCTCGCCCCCCTCCCGCTTCGTCTCCCCTTGGCAAGGTTACCCATGAGGCTCGCTGGTAGGCTAGCACAGCAACCTGTTCAATTAATGTAGTAGTATGTCGTTGGAGCCTAGCTTGTTAGGCTTCCAACTAGTTTCATGTAATAAATTTTAAGATTTAATAATAATAATAATAATAATAAAGCGCCCAGATTGTTTCTAGGCTACCAACTGACCCCGTGTAAAGACTCTATTTTTCGTTTTGCAATAAAGCGCCCTGAGTGGCTATTTAATAATAATAATAATAAATAAAATAAAAATAAAAATGCCTTTGTGGCCCCTTTCATAATAAATAATAATAATAATAATAATCATGGGGCGTGAACTTTATCAACGCCTGAAAGCAGGCGAGGAATTTATCAACGCCTGGAATCAGACATAAACTATATCACCGCGCCATTCGGGCGTAAACTATATCTGCGCCTAATGACAGGCGTTAATTTCATCTACGCCCGATGGGGCGCACATTTAATCAACGCGCCATTGAGGCGTACTTTATATCTACGCCTCATCGCGGGACGAACACTATACCAACGATTCATGTCAAGCGTAGATTATACAACCGCCCGTTGAGAAACGAAGATTATACAAACACTCGACTAAATTTGGGTTTGGTCTTAGTCGGGGACCAAATATACTCTGGGATTTAGGTTTGGTCTGGGATTTGATCGATAGTACGTCCCACTACGTCTCGTTCTCATGCCAAATTTTTGGTCTTAGTCGCCCACTGCGGTTGCTCTAAGGCTTCTAATCCAACATCTATATTGGAAGTCCACGTCAGCTAAAATACCCATCTAAGTCTTATGGTCATTCCAATCTAGCATCTAGATGCACATAACCATTTCACGTGGTTGCGCTGAATGGACCAGCGAAACCATCTCAGCAGTCGGATCAAAAAAATAAAACAATCTCGCTGAACCATTCAGCGAAAAGTAGAATTTTGGTTGCGCAGAATGAAACAACACAACTATCTCACAATTGGTTGGCATTCGAGATATATCTGGAAGAGAGAAGTAGTGTTGAAGAGTAGACAACGTTTTGAGAATAATTTGCAAAGATTTTTTGTCTAATTTAGAAGCCAAATCTAGCCCATAAAACTTAACCAGGCTAAGTCCTATGGTATTCTAATATAGCATCTAGATTGGAAGCTAGAATAACTTCCTAAGTCTTATGGAAATTCTAATCTAGCATCTAGATGCACTCAATGGAACATCGAAAAGTAAATGCGCTGCATGGAACAACGAAAAGTAGAAATTAGGTTGCGTCGCGCTGAATGGAACAATGCAACCATCTCAACCGTCAGATCAAAAAATAAAACAATTTGTGTTGAACCAAACAACGAAAAGTTAATTTTCTCTGCGCTGAACCATTCAGCGAAACTATCTCGCTACTAGTTAAATGCGAGATATCTCTGGAAAGACAAGTAGTGATAAAGAATAGGCTACGCTTTTTGTCTAATATAGCCCATAGGACTTAGTCTAAGAGTATGGGGTTGATTGTTGGCTATGGTCTACTCTCTAGATTGTAGAGAAATGCAACCACTACTACACCTTGGTTGTACTATCATATGCCAAGGTGTACAAGGCTAGTCAAATATTTAGTTTTTCCAATAATAGATTTTTTTAGTGGTATTTTTACTTTTATTTTAATTTAGTTTGGTTTATCTGAATTGAAATATTATTATTGGATATTCAATTTTCTCCGACTATTATTTGATATGCACAACCAAGTCCCATAGTAACTGTGTTTATCCATAGCATCAAGGCATGTCCAAAATTAAGGTTTGTGGTCTAGTCTAGGCTAACCATAACAAATTTTCTTTTGTGACTGTATTTTACCCATTTACTTGCTAAGGAATTCTACATTCACGTTGTTCTTTCCCCAACGTAAGGGTAATCTATCACTTATGAGTAAAGTGAGTGAGTAAAATGAAGAATTCGCTTCGGTTACTTGCTTATCTATGGTAGGAGGTCAATTGTCATTTTTCAATGTGGAATGTTAAACCAATCATCCTACTGAATTTTTTTAGCACTATTGTTGTCCCCTCTACAATATTTTCTACCTACATAACTGTATATAAATTAGGACTTGAAATCAATAGGTGTATTATTAATGTATTTATGTTACTTTTGTATATAATGAAACAAAATTTATCATTAAGTGTTAACGACAATTAATAATGTTGATCTAACCAGCGTCATATTATGTGATTTATTCAGTGCATGCACAAATCGTACATAGTCTGTTTTCTTTCCATTCATTTTTTTGACAAAAATATTTAAATATCAAACTTACATTATAAGACACTTAAGAAGTAATCACTATTTTAAAGAATGGTGAAAAATTGATAAATATTGAACTAAAACAAAAAAATACCAAAACCTGCTGACTTATTATATTTATTTATTTTTGTAATGAATACTAATTTACTGAATTAATTATATTTTAACTTATGGCAAGGCCGAAAATATACTATATTTCTTTCAGAATGAAGTAGTTTGTTGTGTTTTAAATGGTTTAGCATCACTTCATGATTAATTAATTTAATGAAATTCTCTTTAAGTTAAGTCTAGTAATCCATATCAAGACGTGTGTATTGTTTAATCATGCACTAAAGACTAGCTTAAGGTTAATGTTAGATTAGGTTAATCATTCCATGAGGTGTCAACTCATGATATAAAGGTTATAAAGACATGTGACAAGCATGACTAGGACTCACTTCTAACCTCATACATAATTGACGTTTTGTTTTATCCATCATTCAAGTGAGAGGAAATAAAAGTAGAAGTCCAAGTTAAAACCTAATAAGTCAACTTCTTTCTTTTCTTCATATTTGCATGTTGTTCCAAATTTTGTACAAATGGTGGTATACTTAATTTTTGATATGTATGGTATCTTTGCTATGGTTGATGCTAATTTTATGAGTTGTGGAATATGTTGATATTAGGGAAAAATCTAAATTCAACATAAGGTAAAGTCTATATGATGTTTAACTCTAAAGTATGGTGCTTATGAAACTGAAAATCTAACAATGTAGGCATGAATAAGTAATTTTACCACATTGATCTGAGTGATAAAACACCCTGTACTACAACTGAAGTCAAAGTCGAAAGAGAACAACTCATTTGAGTAGCCATTATTCCTATAGTGGCCATTTTTCATTTCATACTAATTCATCGGGGATGAATGACATCTTTTTGTAAAAAAAATTCTTAGGATATCTTCAAGCTTTATTTATATATCGGAAAACAAACTTGAAGATGAGAGATAATATATATTGGACCTAAGTCTATATTTAAAACATATATATATATATATATATATATATATACATTTATTTTTGGTCCGGATTGCAAAACAAAACGATTTTACAAAATATCTCAATTATCTTGTTATATGTATTTGATGTTCTGGAATTCGCTGACATGACAACCAATATTCCAAATATAATCAGTTCCTTGCAAACTACCAAAGGTTTGCGAACCCGTATTGCATGATTTCGCAAATTGCCGGATGTTTGCTGACAAAAATAGTTTGTGAACAATAAATTGTTCCAAACTAAGGTTGTTAAGGATCTATGAATGTCTATTGCTTGAATCATATTTGGAGAACTTAACCAAGACAAGCTTGAACTTGAAATTTCTTCTTTACAATATTAAATCTACTAAAATCATACAACATAGTCTCATACGATAAAATGGTATATGCCATGAGTAAATAGGATAGGTAAGTCTTCACATACCTATTTGTTGATGAAGTTCATGCAAATGTCTTCGTTTGTTCTTTAGTTTTCAATCTTCGAGGATTATTCAATTACTTCTGATACTCAATTGTCGTAGTCTAATTCTAGTCCGAGACTTAACTTTAGTAGAATATATATCAAGATATAGTTGGTATATCTAACATTGACAACAATCTTGAGATAACAAAACTTGTGAGTTCTACAGAGCGATGCTCTAACAATTATAGTTTCTGAATTGTAGATCACGAACAAGATAGATAAAAATCACAAAGTACTCTTCGCCTCATACTTTATAATTTCACAATATAGATATCTAAATCACCTCTGGGTTGATTTGTTTATATTATTCTTGTGAGGTGGAATTGATAAGTCACTTTATAAGTTTTGAAGATAATAAAATATCTTAATCATTGAGCTTGCTAGATATCATATTTTCTTGAAAATTATTCATAAGCTTATAGATTTTTATACCTTGATTGAATATCTTTCTGAAGGGAAATCAAAGAGGCCTTCTTTTAGAGTCAGAATAGTCAAAAAGTCTTCATTTAAGTTGAAGCAACTCCTAGGACTATAAAGGATTTCATCTAGAGGAATCGTGTTGTATAGGGTCTTGCGAGATCCAAGAGACTAAAGGAGTAAAACTAAATCTTAATTACTCATAGGGTCGATTCGATTTCCACTACATACTATTTTGAAGTCTTATTAGAGCATAGCTCGGTTGAACCCACCAAGTGTTGGTATTGTTAGAGCATTGCTCGGTCGAACTCACATGCGTTGCTATCTCAAGCATGTTTTTCAATGTTAGTGATCAAAACTATAAAGTTTTGATTTCTAGTCTACTATAGCTAAGGTCTCGGACTAGGATAGAAAGTGTAGTTGAGCTCAAGAACCCCATGACAATCATCATACAAGACGAAGGACTACTCAAGGAACCAGTGGATCTTCATCGACTAAAAGGTATGTGGAGACTTGAACTTATCTATCACTCAAAAGTCTATCTACTCTATCTCCTATCTTGAGACAAAAGTCGTATTACTATATAGACTAAGAATATACACATGTGATATTTCGAGCTGAGTATATCTCGCTTATCTATTTCTAGAAATATGTGTTGGTAAAGCTTTCGCTTTAGCCAAGTTCATCTTTACCCAGTGACGAAAGTCATGTTATGTTTCAATCACTTTGGAAATCGCTCTGACGAAAAATAGTTTGTGAATAACAACTATATAACGTCCTCTGAAAATGTTTCAATAGTTGAAATGAGAGTTTAGACAATATAACCATTGGGGGATATAAATATTATTGTGGTAATACATATATATATATATAAGTCCTTATCACCTTAACCGAAGTTTGCGAACTTTGTTGATCAAGTGAAACCAGAACTTGAGCAGTCAACCCAGTCCGCAAACTCAGTCTGCGAACGTGCGTAGTTCTCGCACTCGAGAATTTATGCTGGAGTTGTAGCTTGGCTTCAGTCCGTGAACTGACGGAAGTTCTCGAACCCGGGAATTTCATCTTGATTTTGTGAACTTCAACCGGTTAACTTTGAGTCCGCGAACCCAGTCCGCTAACTTGAGTGGTTATGTCTAAAAACGATGTTCATGAACTTATCTAAATTATCTAAGGAATGCTATTGAAAAACGTGGCTTTATAGTTCATGAATTGATTCGAGTGAATTACATCATTTTTGCTTCAATTGTGTCTTGTGTAGTACATGAGATCTCATAGAAATTGAACAAATCTTTAACTAGTTCATTTGAGTCATTTGGACTAGTTATGGTGAAGAAGAATATGGTTGATATGAAAGTTATCATTTGGCTAACCATTTGGTTGACTAGTATTGAACCAACTATTGTACACGTTTGGGAACGGTTACACAAACCCAAAATCATCAAGTACATGTGTGTATAGCAAACTAAGTTTTCGATCTAACGGTTGAGAGATATTAGCTTGTATCTAATCATATTTTCATCTAACGGTGAATATTGAATGCTTTGTTACTAAGCTAACATTGATTGCAAACCCTGATTTGAAAGACTATATAAGGGAGAACTCTAGAAACTGGGAAACCTAATCCCCACACATTATGTGTGATACTAGTTTGCTAAGCTAGAGTCGATTCTCTTTTAACCTTTGGTTTTCTTCTTCTAAAACCAGGTTAACGACTTAAAGACTTCATTAGGACTGTAAAGCCAGACCGATACTACTTTTCTTGTAGTTGTGTGATCTGATCTTGTTGTTTCTATTGTAAGAGTACAATTGTAATAATTGGCTTGAGATTTCTATCTCCGATAGGAAAGATATAAAAGTAATCACAAACATCTTCGTCTCATCGTTTGTGATTCCTCAATAATCTTCTTCGATGCGTCGATTAAGTTTATTGTGAGGTGATTGATAAAACTGAGCTGTTCTTCGGGAATATAAGTCTGGTTTTATTGATTGGTTCCTGTTCAACTTGATTTATCAAAAGACGGAACAAAACTCATAGGTTTATTCGTGGGAGACGAATTTATCTATCTTGTAGACTTTTCTGTGTGAGACAGATTTGTTTGCTAATGTCTTCGACTTTGGGTCATAGAAACTCTTAGTTGTGGGTGAGATCAGCTAAGGGAATCAAGTGCGCAGTATCCTTCCGGGATCAGAGGTGTAGGAGCATAACTGTACCTTGGATAAGTGTGAGATTGATTGGGGTTCAACTACAGTCCAGACAGAAGTTAATTTGGAGTAGGCTAGTGTCTGTAGCGGGTTAATACAGTGTATGTTTAATCTGGACTAGGTCCCGAGGTTTTTCTGCATTTGCGGTTTCCTCGTTAACAAAATTCTGGTGTCTGTGTTATTTATTTTCCGCAATATATTTTGTTATATAATTGAAATAATACAGGTTGTGCGTTGTTCAATCAATTAGAATATCCGACCTTATTGGTTGTTGATTTAAATTGATTGACACTTGGATATTGGTCTTTGGTACCATCCAAGTTATCTCTCTTTGATTAAGACTCGTGAATCATATTTGCTTGAGTAAATCAAATTGAGAGATTGATATAATAACTCCTTGAGATATTTTCTACTGATTGAGTCTAGTTGATTCTCTAGAAAATAACTCGGAGTTGTCCATACAGATTGCTAATCGAAATATTGGGTGAGGTTGTTAAACCCCCGCTTTTTCAGGTATGTCAAGTTTGGTTGTCATATTATAGTATTAAACTCATTAGAGTCGCTTGATTATTTAATAGAGTCATCTTCATTTAGGTTAGACTAAAAACTATAGGAATGTTGAGATGTGCAAGTATTGCTCTGAAGACCTGAATAATGTGAAGAAGTAACGACTGCAACGAAGACATTATCCTTCCTCTTGAGGTTAGTAATATTGACTTGATCCATTCCTAACATATATTTTAAGTCTCTTTATATTGAAAACATAACATGCGAAGCTGTATTTATAATACTCTAGTGATTAGACTTGGTGATAGCATTATGATCAAATTATCAAGGAAATATATTATGAAGTATAACGCTTATCTTTTGAACTTTGTAAATACGACATCAACATAATTTGTGTATTTAGTTACTTGATTATGTGTATGATATATGTGTGATTTCATCCCAGGAAACTATATATTATTACATTGGTTTAAGGAAGTCAATGTATGAACTTGTTTCATAATCGCAAGGGAAATCATAACTGTATTGGTCTGAGTCTTTATTGAATATCATTTGGATAACCAATACAAGATGACAAGGTAGAACCTATCTTGACTTATGTTGAGAATTAAGGTATAACCGGTCATAACCTATAGTCTGTAGCAAGTTGTAACCGGTCACAAGATAATTTGAAAAGCAAGGTGTAGTCGATCACAAGCTACATTGGGAAGTAAGATGTAATTGGTCACAAGCTACATTGGGAAGTAAGCTTTAACCGATCACAAGCTACTTTGGGAAGTAAGGTGTAACCGATCACAAGCTACATTGGGAAGCGTGGTGTAACCGGTCACAACCTATCTTGGGGAGAATGGTATAACCGGCTCCAAGAGCAAAATCGAGTTTCCAAAATTCACACATTTCTTCATGTTATGTGTGAATTAGGAATTAGGGGTTGCTAAGAGAAACTTCTAGATGTCGACATTATTTGAACAAGTACATAACTCTTATCATTAATTGTTCAAAGATACTCCTTGATGCTCAAGGTGATCCCGAACCGAAATTCTGAAAAACATTTAGTTATCATTTTCAAATATATATGTTTTAATTACCAGCAATTAAAGCATATCCTCTAGGAAAGGTTTATTAGCTAACGTGCTAAACTAATAATAGAAAATTTCCAAGAGAGATTTTGGAAATGTTGTTTGACATATAATTGGAAATAGGAAAACCAAAATTAAGTACTTTAGTGCATATCTTGAGAATATTTTCTGTTTTGGGATTTCCTTGTTGTCCAAACAACCTTGGTCTATAAATACTTAAGTTAGCATTTCTTGCTAACTATCCTAAGAGCCAGGCAAACTTCATTCGTGTTGTTTCTGGTGGAGCCGTCTATTTGGAGAGGAAAGTAACCTAATTAGGCGAAATCTCTTACGACCGATCGTTTAAGGACTTCTATGTGATCAAGAAGCTCTACGAGTATCTTTGGTGGGAAACTAGACAATTGCATTGTTATTTTAGTTTTTGATTATTGATTTAATTGACTAAAGGTTGTTGAAACTTTGATTTCACCTAGTTTGATTATTCCTCAGAGCCTTCTCTTTTGACATAAGGCGCACTCAAACTAGATCAAAGTATCGACGGGATCTTTAGAACTATTTATAGATGTAAAGACATCTTGTGATAATCCATTGTTAACAGACTCCGTTATGTGTGTGATTCATCACAAGAGGATTCAAGTTTTTTTTGTGCAAGTTATTGAGAAGGAAATTGAAAATTTAAAGAAAAAGAAGATTTTACTTATTAGTTTTCGTATCTTGTGAATTTGTTTGTGCACACATCTTGATCGGCTTGGATCCGACTGAGATCAGATTTTTCTAATCAAAAAATTATATAGATCGACAACAATCATTTGGTGGTTTTTTTCAATATCCGAATCTGATAGTTGTGAATATGAATCTAAGTTACTTATTCGGATTGATCTTACCTTACAAAGGAGTTTATTAGATTAAATAGAAGAGCCTTAGTCGACTACTCAACATATCTTTAATAGTAAAATAATTTAAGTGGTTACCAAACAGATTTGTTCCTTTACTGTTTGGAATACGATCTAACGTCATAATTGAGTACATGAAGACTTTACTGGTAAAAAAACTTGAGATAGTGACTTGTGTCTTGAGATTTACGTGCGTGACCATAAGGTCGAAGACGCATGGATACTGAGAGATTACGACACTTTGTCTTATTGTTTGTTTGTTTTTTTTTGTTAGGAAATAATAAATTTCATTAACTATTGAGACATTACAGCATTTTGGAGAATGTAGGAAAAGTTGTTTTCATCCCATTCTCTTGTTACATTCCCAATTCTATTGTGTTTTGCAGGTATGTCTGCTACTAAGAGGATGAATATTTTTTAAAAGAAACAAGCAATCGTCTAAAACAAATCAAAAGGTCCAACTAGTTTTTCCTTTCCAATTATTAAGGTAAGCCATCACATTTTTGGAATCACTAATTAAATAAAAATCCTTGAAGTTCTTCTCCTTGATCCATTTGTCATCCTCTATTAGTGAAACACTTTCATCTCCTTCAGGACACACATCTCTCCCTGAGAATAGTTTGCAACCCTTGAATCCACCTGCAAGTTTCATTGCCACAATTCTCACACCTGATTTATTAGTATCTTTATCAAATGAAGCATCACAAAATATAAGTAGAATATCTTGAGAGACAGAGTCAAGGAAATTATGCTCATTAGCAGATATTGTATTTATAATATTAGGGACAGATGCAGTGGATAAAGTGATAACAGTTTCCTCAGTAATTCTTATGGAAGTTCTGGCTGTAATCTGTGGGTTTAAGGATTTGTTTTCAAATACTTTAGAGCATCTATATTTCCAGATGCACCAGGCGGCAGTCAAGACAAGAACTAATTTGTCTTGTAAATGTCTTGAAGTGAGACATTTGGAAATCCAACTTAATACTAATATTGGTATCCAAATCCTGCGAAACAAGTTGACTAACCACAGGGATATTAGACCAAATATATTTAGAAAAAGAACAATGAAGCAACATATGTTCTGAAGTTTCACTAGCACTAGAATTGCACAATTTGCACCTATCATCATGGTTATTATTATATCTAGCTAATTTACTACATGTAGGGAGAATGTTTCCAACACACTTCCAAAGAAATAGTTGAATTTTAGGTAACAAGGGGGACTTCCAAAGAGACTTATGGGTATCCATGTCAGGGTTATGGATACAATTATGAGGAAGTTCATTCGTAAGCAGTTTGTAAACATATTTGATTGTTAAGATACCATTCCTATTATATGTCCAGATTAGAGTATCATATCTAGAAATTGGAATTCTCATGTTATAGATATGTTGACGGTTTTCACTGGTAAAGTAATCTTGCACTAAAGCAACATTCCAAGTCTTAGTATCACACGTGATAAAATATAAAACCTTGTAATTAGGGTTAGGGAATCTAACATAGAGAGGTTGGGTTGGATTTAAGATCCAATTATTAGAAAAAGCGTTAACAATAGTACCATCTCTAATATCCCAGTAAGTATGTTGTTTTAAAATATCTAATCCATGACAAATACTAGACCAAACCCAAGACATGCACCATGGATTTTTGTAATGGATAGGATGACAATTTTTGAAATACTTACACTTCATAAATTTTACCCACAGTTCATTAGGAGAATGAATTTATAGGCCAAGTAGTTTTAGTCAGAAGAGCTAAGTTCATTTTTTTTCCAAATCTCTAAATCCTAGTCCTCCCTGAAGCTTATAAGTACAAACCTTTTCCCACTTTTTGAAATAGTAACCTTTATGACCATTCTTTCCCCACCAGAAGTCCCTTTGAGACTTTTCCATTTTATCATTTATGGTGTCTGGAAGGAGGAAAGAATTCATATAATAGTTAGAGGAAGATTTTAAAGTGTGTTGAACAAGTATAAATCTTCTAGATTGAGCTAGTTGTTTACCTTTCCAGTTAGACACTCTAGAGTCATGGTGAGTGTTTAAATGAGACATACACTATGTTGTGTTTCTAGTAAGATAGAGTGGTATTCCAAGGTATTTCTTATTTATATCAATTTTCCTAACATTCATAGGTCTGATTAGAGACACACAATGTTCAGGGTGAACATTTTTGCTGAAAAAACAAGCAGACTTTTCAAAGTTTATAATTTGACCTGATATACTACTAAAATCCTTGATTGAATACATGAGATTGCTTGACTTAGTGCATGTATATTTAGTAAAAAGAAGACAATTGTTAGAGTATTGCTCGATCGAACTCGCAAGCATTGCTATCTCAAGCTTATTTTTCAAGTTTAGGTGTTCAAAACTATAATTCTTGTATTTCTAGTCTACTTATAGCTATGTCTCGGATTAGGATAAAATGTGTAGTTGAACTTTAGACTTCACGGCGTTCATCGATTGAAGACGAAGATCTAATGAGGAGAGCTTGGAGGAATTTCATCAACAAACGACATGTGGAGACTAAAACTTATCTATCACTCAAAAGTCTATTCTATTTTATCTCCTATTAGTTGTATAGACTTTTACATTATATACATTTGATATTTTGAGCTGAGTTTATTTCTCGAAATATGTGTTGGAAGCTTTTTTGTTTAGCTACGTTCATCATTATTCTTGATGAGTTTAGTTGGAAACAATTTATTTATTGGAAACTAAATAATAAGTCAAAATATGATCAATCATGTGAAAAGTGCCTTGAAACATCTTACATGATTTATGTGAGACAGACATTTGATGTAGACTCGAAATGTTTCATATTCATCATTCGATCATTTGAAATTACTTATAAGCTAATAGTTTGTATGAGACAGCTATTGTTGTCTTCTAAGGATGTTTAAATGATTGAAATTAATGGGAGTTTAGAACAATTAACCATTGTCTGGATATAACACAATATGGAAACTATTGTAATATAATCCAGGTCCGGAAACCAAGTTTGCATATCAGTATGCGAACTGTTTTAACTGTTAAAGTCTGAGAACCAAGAATGCGTACCAGCATGCGAACGGTTATACCTGAGTTAGGTCCAGGATGACAATATGTATTTCGGTTTGCGAACTGTCGGACAAGACCAAAGTTCGGAACTTAAGTTTGCGTACCCATTTGCAAACTTAGTTGGTTAAGTTCTAAAATTGGTTTAGTATGGTTTCATACTCATGAACAAATACATTAATAAATTAAGGAATAAAATCTTTGCAAACCGTGTCTTAATGTTCATGAATTGATTCTTGAATAAGTACTTTGTACAATCATGAATCAAATCCGATTTTGCTTCAATTATGTCCTGTATACTTCTATGAGAATATAAACAACTGAACAACTCTATAAGTAACACAATTATATTCATTTGATTATCGTTTGATCTATAAGTGTTAGATGAATGTGGTTAATACAAAAGTGTTCATATGGATAACTTCGGTTAATTGTTATTGAGCCAACTAAATATACACATTTAGGTACAGTTACCCATATCTAAATGAAGGTATATTTCATTTTTATGTAACAAGCTAAGTCCATCTAACGGCTGAAAAATATTAGCTTGAATCTTAAATATGGTTTCATCTAACGGTGAATATTGAATGTTTTGTTTCTAAGTTATCAAACCCTGATTTGAAGACTATATAAGGGATAAATCAAGCAACTATAAAACCTAATCCCCACACTTATGTGTGATACTAGTTGTGACTAGAGTCGATTATCCTTTAACCTAGTTTTTCCTAAAACCATTATAGGTTAACGACTTAAAAACTTCATTAGGATTCTAAAGATAGACCCAACAATTTTCTCTGTAGTTACGTGTTCTAATCTTACTTGTTTTATCATATTGAGTACTATCTTCTCTAAGATTTGCTTGAGATTTATCTCCGGTATGTAAGATATAAAAAGTAATCACAAATCTCTTCGTCTCATTCTTTGTGATTCCACAATAACTTCTTCTACTACCATATAGTTAAGTTA
The DNA here is from genome assembly GCA_023529315.1 of Papaver bracteatum. Taxonomy (NCBI): domain Eukaryota; kingdom Viridiplantae; phylum Streptophyta; class Magnoliopsida; order Ranunculales; family Papaveraceae; genus Papaver; species Papaver bracteatum. The sequence continues at coordinate 311,530 of JAJJWX010003529.1, forward strand.
TTGTGAGGTGATTGATATTTCTAGGCTGTTCTTCGGGAATATAAGACCGGATTATCAATTGGTTCATGTTCACCTTGATTTATCAAAAGACGGAAGAAAAACTTTGTAGGTATTTCTATGGGAGAGAAATTTATCTATCATAATAGATTTTTCTGTGGGAGACATATTTGTTTATAAAGTCTTCGACTTTGGGTCGTATCAACTCTTAGTTGTGGGTGATATCAGCTAAGGGAATCAAGTGCATAGAGTCCTGCAGGGATTCAGAGGCGTAAGAAACGCGATTGTACCTTAATCGGTGTGAGACTTGGTTAGGTCTCAACTATATTCCAGTCTGAAGTTAACTTGTAGTAGTCTAGTGTTTGTAGCGGCTTAATATAGTGTGGGGTTCAAATATGGACCAGGTCTCGGGGTTTTTTCTGCATTTGCGGTGTCACCGTTAACAAAATTTATGGTGTCTGTGTTATTTCTTTTCCGTATTATATTTATTTATATTATTGAAATATCACCGGTTGTGCGTGGTTCAATCAATTGGTAAATCTAACCTTTGGTTATTGATACAAATTGATTAACATTTAAACATTGGTCTTTGGTATCACTAAATTTATTCTAATACCAATCAGTTCACATATTTATTCCTGTTGATTTGCTGACTGATTTGAGAAAGAGATATAACTCTTGGATATCTTTCCTTGATTGAGTATGATTTTCTAGTTGATTCGCTTGGAATTATATTGGAGTTAGTCCATACATATTTTCGAACGAAATATTGGGTATGGTTGTTAGACCCCCACTTTTTCAACAATCATCTGCAAAAAGCAGATGAAAGATGAATCTTTAGTAACTTTCAAACCATGGATAAGATTGGATTGTCCAGCATGAATGAGATACCTTGAAAAAGACTCCGTGCACAGTATAAACAGGTATGGAGATAAGGGATATCCTTGCCTTAATCCTCTGGTGGGAGTAAAAGAAGAACAATGAGATCCATTCAAGTGTATTGAGATATTAGTGGTGCTAATGCACTGAAAAATTAACTGACACCAGTGGTCAGAGAAGCCAAATTTTTAAAGAATTTTTTTTAGGAAGGACCATTCTACCATATCAAAAGCCTTAGACATTGTTAGAGCACTGCTCGGTCAAACTCGCAAGCATTGCTATCTCAAGCTTGTTTGTAAAGTTTAGTTCAAAACTTTAAGTCTTGATTTTTAGTCTACTTATAGCTATGTCTCGGACTAGGATAGATTATGTAGTTGAGATTTAGACTTCACGGAGTTCATCAATTGAAGATGGAGAACTACTAAGGAGAGCTTGTGGAACTTCATCAACAAAAGATATGTGGAGACTGAAACTCATTTATCACTCGGAAAGTCTATTTCTACTCTATATCCTATATTGAGACAAAAGTCGTATAGCTATATAGTATTCGATTATACATATTTGATATTTCGAGCTGAGTTTAACTCGCTTACATATTTCTCGAAATATGTGTTGGTAAGCTTTCACTTTAACCAAGTTCATCTTATATTCTTGACGAAAGTCAAAAGATAATCATATAAAAATCGCCTTGTAACATCTCATTTGATGTAGACTCGAAATGTTTCGTATTGATTATGTCCATCACTTGAAAATAGCTTTGATGCTAATAGTTTGCGAAAACAACTATTGATATCCTCTAAGAATGTTTCAAGGATTGAAATAGAATTTAGAACACTTAACCATAATTGGATTATAAACATAGTATGCGTACTTTCATATATGTTGATCCAAGACCGGTATAGTATGCATACCCGTATGCGTACTGGCGAGGTCAGGTAAAGTCCGGGAGCCTTGGTATGTGTACCCGTACACGTACTAGCGAACTCAGTTGAAGTCCGGGAACTATTATATGCGTACCCATATGCCTACTGAATTCAACTGATGTTTTGGATATGTGATAGTATGCATCCCCGTTCGCATACTGTCGGACACATTCAAAGTTCGGCTACTTAAGTATGCGTACTCGTTTGCATACTTGAGTGGGTTAAGTTCTAGAATCGGTTGTGCCATGAACTAATACATTTATATAATAAGGAATGCAATCTTTTGCAAACCGTGGGTATAATGTTCATGAATTGATTCAAGTGAATCAAACCGATTTTGCTTCAATTGTGTCTTGTATACTTCTATGAGAATATAAACAATTGAACAACTCTATAACTAGTTTCATTTGAGTCATTTGAACTAGTTGTGGTTAAGATGAATAAGGTTGATATGAAAGTGTTCATATGGCTAACTTCGGTTAACTATTGTTGAGCCAACCTAGTGTACGCGTTTAGGTATGATTATCCATATTTATATGAAGGTACATTTCATTTGTGTGTAATAAGCTAAGACCATCTAATAGTGAGAGATATTGCTTTAGTTTCAAGAAAACTTAGCTTGGCGCTTAGATCAGGTTTCATCTAACGGTGAATATTGATTGCTTTGTTCCAAAGCTATCAAACCCTAATTTGAAGACTATATAAGGGAGAACTCTAGCAACTGGGAAACCTAATCCCTAAACCTTCTGTGTGATACTAGTTGCGACTAGAGTCGATTCTCCTTTAACCTTACGTTTATTCCAAAACCTTGTAGGTTAACGACTTAAAGACTTTATTGGGACGTGAAGCCAGACCCAACTATTTTCTCTGTAGTTGCGTGTTCTAATATTACTTATACTATCATGATTGAGTATAATCTTTTCTAAGATTTTCTTGAGATTTATATCTGATAGGTAAGATTAAAAGAAGTCACAAACATCTTCGTCTCATCGTTTATGATTCCACAATATCTTGTTTCGCTACCATACGATTAAGATTATTGTGAGGTCATTGATATTACTAGGCTGTTCTTCGGGAATATAAGTCCAGTTTATCAATTGGTTCATTTGCAGCTTGATTTATTATAAGACAGAACAAAACTCATAGGTATTTATGTGGGAGACAGATTTATCTATTCCAATAAACTTTTCTGTGTGAGACAGATTGGTTTATTAAGTTTTCTACTTTGGGTCGCAGCAATTCTTAGTTGTGGGTGAGATCATCTAAGGTAATCAAGTGCATAGAATCTTGTCGGGGTTCAGATATGTAAGGATCGCAAATGTACCTTGATGAGTGTGAGATTGGTTAGGGCACAACTACATTCCAGTACGAAGTTCATTGGTAGTAGGCTAGTGTCTGTAGCGGCTTAATACGGTGTGGTATTCAAAGCTGGACTAGGTCCCGGGTTTTTTTTTTTTGCATTTTCAGTTTCCTCGTTAACAAAATTTCTGGTGTTTGTGTTATTTGTTTTTCACTTTATATTTGTTTATATAATTGAAATATCATAGGTTTCACGTTAAGTTCAACCAGTTCTTGAATCCGGCCTTTGGGTTGTTGATTAAATTGACTGACACTTGGATATTGGTTTGTGATACCGTCCAAGTTATTTCTCTTATTCAATAGGGCACGCAAATTCATATTTGTTTGATTACGGATTGAATTGAGAAATTGAGAAATAACTCTTTGATATACTTTTCTAAAGATTGAGTCTGACTATCTAGTTGATTCTCTTAAAAGTATATTGGAGTTAGTCCATTTAAATTGCGAACGAAATATTGGGTGTGGTTGTTAGAACCATGTTTTTTCAATTGGTATTAGAGCAGGCAAACACGTTTAAGACCTCATAAGTATATGTTTGTAGCAATCTGAATCTATGGATAGAAGTGTTATCTCTATAAACGTACCACCAGTCTTCTATGGCTCAAATTACTTGTGGTGGAAAATTATTATGCTTGCCTTTCTTCAAGCGCGTGATTTTTAATCATGGGTTCGGGTTGTTAATGGCTATGATCCTCCCTTAGTTACTGTGAATGGTGTAACTACTCCAAAGGATATTGGTGAGTATGATCCTTTAGAAGTTCTTGCTGCAAAGAAAAATTCTGACGGGTTAAATGCTATCATCCATCCCATTACCCCAGATCTACAGAATCATGTGACAACTTGCACGAAGTCTAAAGATGCTTGGGATATCTTATAAACCATATTTGAAGGGAATTCCTGTGAAAAATAAGATAGGCTTCAAAACCTAAATTTTGATTGGGAAAACCTTCGTATGGCAGGTGAAGATTCATTTGATGAGTTTAATCACAAAGTTTCTGAAATTGTTAATGCATCTTTTGCGTTGGGTAAGACTATTCCTGAAAAGAACATTGTGATGAAAATTCTTAGATCGTTGCCACCTAGATACGATTCTAAAAAGCATGCCATCGTTGATGGAAATAACATTGCAACTCTTTCCATAAATACTCTGGTTGGGAAGTTAAAGATTTTTAATCATGAGCATGTATCCAAAACTGGAAAGGATGTTGCCTTCAAAGCAGTAAAGAACACTAAATTACTTGATAAAATTAAAAGTGTTTGCGTCTCTAAAAATGATATTTCTGAGGCCGATCCATCAGATGAATATCTTGACAAGTTAGTCTCCTTGATCACAAGACAGTTTAGAGATATTCTTTTGAAGAGAAGTAAACGGTTCACCAGAGATAAAACTAGGTCATCAGCTAAATCTCATAATCGTGTTCCCCCTAAAAATAGGGATATTGACGATACTGATGACGAGGATATGCTACAGTGCTTTAAGTGTAAAAGATTTGGTCATTTTGAAAATCAGTGTCTGAATCGCAGAAAATACACTGGGAAAAAAGGTCTTGCTGCAACTCTTGATAAAATGTCTGATCACTGTGAATCTAATGAAGATGAAAAGTCAAGTGTTGCACTCCTCTGCGAAAATATTGATTTTGATAATTGTAGCAATACATACATCAACCTTGATATTATTTCAGGAGAAACCTTAACCATTCTGGAAGAAAAAATAGATTTCTCTGTGTCTGCCAGAATTTTTATGTCTGATTTTTCAGGTTCTACTGTGTGTCTAGCTTCTTACACAATTATGACGCCTGAACCATCCTACATGTTGACATGTTCTTATTGTACTCTCAAGGGTCATGAACTTTCCAAATGTTTCAAGTACAAACATAAGATAAGATATGTCAACAAACTTCAACGAAGAGCAAATCGATTAGAAAACAAGCTCAAACTTGTTCAAAAGTCGTCTGAGGTATGTAACTCAATTCTTCTCCAAAGAAGTTTATTTCCAAAGAAAAGACTAGACCACTAGAGAAAAGAGTACAATCTAAATTATCTGTGAAACATGGTTCTAAGAATTCCATTCAAAAGGATTATGGTAGACAGATTATTGTTCACCCTAGCACAACTTAATTGTGTTGTTGGTGTATCTTGTCTCATGTGCCTGGTTCAAAAAGAGACAAGAGTTTACACACTCCAGGCTTAAGGAAAATAAAAAAAATCTTTTTCTTTTTGTTTGCCGATTTGGAATTCTTCCATTTTTTTCATATATAATTGATATTTGAAGGGCTTTCCTTGTTTAATCAATAAAAAGGGTTAAAATCGACAGTTCTACCCTATTTAAGGTTGTGAGTTGTGCGTACGTGAACTTTTTTTGTTTAAAGGTTCTGTAACCCTACATTCCTTTTTTCCTTCTCTTGAAACTCTTTTTATCATAAAACTGCTTCTTGATATTATTTTGTGATTTCCTCCCACAATCTCGTACTTTTTTGGAGACTTCAAGAATTATGTTTTCTGATAAAAAATATGTTAATATGATTGTTAAGCAACCAATCATGAAGGAAAGAGATAAATATGAAAATATGAGGGTACCCAAATATACCTCAATCTAAAAAAATGTCACCTATAAGTCCTTTTCCTAAAGTGATTGTCTATGGGCTGAGTCGAGACAATACAACTAATTGGTTCACACTTCGTATGATCGTTTATGGATACGAGATCGGGACAATACGGCAACAAGATAACTTGTGTGATTGACTATGGATACAAGATCGAGACAATACAACAACGAAGTATGTTTACTCGATAATAGGTTTGGACTTAACCAAACACCAGGGATTTTCTATCAATTAAAATAGGAATTAACGTTTTGTGTATTTTCTTCTAATTATAATAAAACAATTATAATTTCGGAAATAGAAAAGTAAAAGATACAACAAGATTTTGTTAACGAGGAAATCGAAAATGCAAAAAAAAAACCAGGACCTAGTCCAGAATTAAATACTCTCAGAATTAAGCAGCCATACAAAATCAAACCAACTTCGTATAGTTGAGACCAATCAACAAACCTATAGTTCCCTCAGTATTCCTACATCTCCAACTTGTAATAAGTCACGTACTTGGAACAATTCCTTTGGTTCGTATTCCAAACAGTAAAGGAACAACAAATATGTTCGGTAACAACTCTTTTCAACCAACGTGATATGAGTTTGACAAAGGCTCTTCTGTATAACCGATAAACTCCTTTGTCAGTTCCTTAGATCAACCTCTCAAAAACTACCGAAGTAATTGTTAGATTATGTAATCAATACTATTAATCACAAAGAAGTGTATTGTTTCAAATGTTTTAGAATTTGGTACAATTGCTCAAAATGTAACAGTTGTTCCAAATATTTCTGCTAGCTCCCAAATAAACAATGATATTGGTACAAGTAAGTCATCAAAGAAAAAACCACCTTTAAAGCCAGTAGTTGTTACCAGGAAAGCTAGTAAAGATTCTCATAAACTTGTTGATAAGGGGAGTACTTCTCCTCAACCCCCGATTTTTAAATGAAGATCATTTTTTGGAACATTAGAGGCCTTAAAAGACAAAAGGCCAAGGATAAATTAAGAAGCTTAATTAAATCTAATAATCCCTCTCTTGTTTGGGTTGTTGAACCTAAGATTAAAACTTCAAATTTCAATTTTAAATTTCCTGGTATGCATCATCAAATAATTCATAATTCTGTGGTTAATTCTAAAGGCAATATATGGCTCTTTTGGAAGTGTTCAATTACTACTCCTTCTGTTGTCAAGATTACAAGTCAGAGTATTACGGTAGAAGTAGGTGATGTTCTCATTACTGGTATTCATGCAAATTCTTACACAGTTAACAGGAGACATCTTTGGCAAGATCTCTGTGATATTAGCCTCTTAAATAAACCTTGGTTAATTATAGGGGATTTTAATTCTGTTCTGTCTACTGATGAGAAAAAAGGTGGTAGGAATCCCTTGTATCTAGCTATGAAGGAGTTTCAAGATTGTGTTGACTATTGTGGTTTACTTCAGGCCCCTAGAAGTGGTATTGAATTTTCTTGGTGTAATGGTAGAGCTGGAAGAAAGAGGATTCTCTGTAATCTTGACAGAGCCTTCTACAACTTGAAATGGTTGGACATTTTTACTGGTTGGAATTATAAAGTGGGTGCTAGAGGAGTATCTGATCATAGCCCTCTTTTGGGCTCAGATTCTGTCATTCCAGAGCTCCTAATCCTCCTTTCAGATTTCAAAAAATGTGGTTGAATCATCCTGAATTTTTGCAAGTTATTTGGGATTCTTGGAAAGAAGAATTATTTGGTAATCCTATATACATATTTATGAATAAACTTAAGAGATTAAAAAAATTCCTGAAGATTTGGAACTGGGAAGTCTTTGGAGATGTCAAATTAACCTTAATGAAGGCAGAGGAAAAGGTTTTAGAGGAAACTTTGAAATCTGACTGTGATCCGTGTAACACTACTCTGCTAAATAATCTGGTCATTGATAGGGGAAAATGTGACATAGCTGCTCAAAATTACAATACTTTCCTCAGAGACAAAGCTAGAGTCAACTGGATTCAAGATGGGGATATAAATACTAAATTTTTCCATACCAGTATTAAAATTAGGCAGGCCCAAAATGCTATTTCTGAGATTGAAGACTCTTCAGGTAATATTGTTACTGATCAAACTGGCATTGCTAATATTCTTATTGAATACTTTACAACCAAATTTTCTCATCAGGAGGTTAATTTTGAGGATTATTTTTTTGAGGCTGCTCCAACAGTTCTAAATGATGAAGATAATTGCTTTATCGAAGACCTTCCTTCTGAAGAGGATATTAAAAATGCTATTTTTGACCTGAATCAAGATGGTGCTCTAGGTCCAGATGGGTTCACTGGAGCTTTTTACAGATATGCTTGGGAGATTATTAAGGTGGATCTTATTTCTGCTTTTCAATACTGTTGGCAAAATAATATCATCCCTAGTGGAATGAATTCTAACTTCCTTGTGTTAATTCCTAAGATTCATGGTGCTAAGAATGCTAAGCAATTTAGGCCTATAGGTTTGAGTAATTTTTGTTTCAAAATTATCACTAAGATAGTGACTATAAGAATCAGTAAACTCTTACCTTCTATTGTTTCTCCTCAGCAATGTGCTTTTATCAAAAATAGAAGTATTCATGATCAGGTCCTGCTAGCTTCTGAGCTTGTCAATGAATTACCAGTCAAAAGAAGAGGTGGTAATTTGTCTTTAAAGTTGGACATAACTCAAGCATATGATACTTTGAGTTGGGATTTCTTATATAAAGCACTTGTTAGATATGGCTTTTCCAGGAAAATCTGTGATTGGATTATGATTCTCATCAATACTACTAAAATCTCTATTATGCTTAATGGAGGGCCTTTGGGTTTCTTTGGTGTTGGAAGAGGTCTTAAACAAGGTGATCCCCTTTATCCTATCCTTTTTATTCTTGCTGAAGATATTCTAAGTAGAAATATTCACAAATTAGTTCAAGAAGGTAAAATTCAGCCTATGGTTACTAGAAATGGAATTCAACCCTCACACTTACTTTTTGCTGATAACATCTTTTTGTTTTGCAATGGTAATTTGAGAAGTATTACTCATCTCAAGAAACTTCTAATGGATTATCAACAAGCTACTGGTCAAATTATTAATACAGCTAAAAGTAGATGCTTTTTAGGAGGCACTTCATCTACTAGAATGAGACAGATTCTTTGATTTCTTTCAAATGCAAATTTCAAAATTCCCTGACAAGTATCTTGGAGTGATGCTGGTTCAAGGCAAAGTCAAATCTGTCCATCTGTGGCACATGGTAGAATATATGCAAAAAAGACTTTCTTCTTGGAGTGGAAGTTTATTAAGTTTTCAATCTAGATTAACCTTGATTAAGTCTGTCATGTGTAGTATCCCAGTTTATAACATGTCTATTTATAAGTGGCCTAAAAAAGTAGTGAAAGCTTGTGAAAGGATTATCAGGAATTACTTATGGTCAGGGAATGCTGAGAACAAGAAATGTGTCACTTTAAAATGGAGCAAGGTTTGTACCCCTTTTGAGGAAGGAGGTTTGGGTATCAGGAAGCTTGAGGACATTAATAAAGCTCTTCTTCTGAAATTCTTATGGAAAATTCTTCAGTCAAATTATGAATGGGCTCTTTTCTTCTTGGAAAAATATACTGACAGAAGAGGTAACTGGATTTCCTATTACAAAAGGTCTTCTATTTGTCCTGGTATTAAATGGGTTCTTCAATATTTCAGAAACTTAACTAGATGGGCAGTTGGTGATGGGAGTAAAATTTCTTTATGGAATGATAGATGGTTGTTTGATGAACCTATTAGTGATATTTTCCCAAACCATCCTATGATTACTCAACACCCTCACCAAAAAGTCAGTAGCCTAATTGTAAATGGTCAATGGCAGATCCCTGAGAATTTACTACAATTTTTTCAAACTGAACAGCTCCCAGTTCTAAGAAATGGTGGGGACAAATTAATTTGGAGTACTAATATTTCAGGCCTCTTCACTGTTGATGATGCAATTAGGCAAATAAGTACTCATATGCCCAAATTACATTGGTATAAAAAAAATTGGATTTCTGCAGTACTTCCTTCTACTACTGCAAATGTTTGGAAGATCACAAGAGAAGTCTGTGCAACTGATGAGAATCTGATGAAAAGAGGTTTTACTTTTGCTTCCAGATGTTACTTATGCCACACAGATATGGACTCTTTGAACCACATCCTATGGAATTGCAATTTCTCTCTTCAGTTATGGAGTTGGCTGGGAGGTATTTTTCATTTCCCAAATCCTCATTCTTTTGATGAAGTTACCAAACTTTGTAAATTTGCTAGTCCAATGATAAAAGAATTATGGGCCATCTGCTCTTATACTCTTATGGTTGAAATTTGGTTCCTAAGAAACAAAATCTGTTTTGAGGAAGAAAAGGCTTGTGTGGTAAAAGTTAAACAAAATTTTTTGAGAACTGTTCAGGATTGTCAAATAAGAATAAAAGGTACTAGGTGGGGTACTTATAATGAAGACCAAATTCTACTCTATTTTCAAATACAGTACAATAAGGTGAAGACAAGCAGGGTACTTGAAATTTTCTTTTTTCTCCCTAGGATGGATGAAACTTTACTTTGCTGTGATGGTGCCTCTAGGGGTAATCCAGGGCAGGCAGGCTATGGTTTTATTATCAGATCTTTTTCTGGAGATTATGTGTATGCTGAATCAGGTGGTTTGGGGATTCTTTCTAATTACTTAGCTGAATTTATTTCAAGTATTAGTGCCTTGGAATGGGCTCTGAATAATCATAAATTCAAAGTCATTTTGCAGACAGACTCAAAAGCTTGTGCAGAAGCTTTGATGAATAACCAAATTCCTTGGTTTTTGGTGGCTAGATGGAAAAGAGTTGTTTATGACTTGATCTCCATTTGTTTTAGACATGTTTATAGGGAAGTAAATTTCTCAGCAAATCTTTTTGCTAAGAAGGGTGTCCATCTTCCTAAGGGCCAAATTCAGAGATTTATTGTTATACCTAGCTCTCTTAGTCATATGGAATTTCCAGATCAACCTTATTATAGGTTTGAGTAATTTTGTGCTTCTTAGTTTATCCTTTCCTTTTGTAATTTTGATCTTTTCTTTATAATGGGCCTGTTTGGTCTTGTATTTCCCTTTTGATTTTTAATTATAAAGCTTAGTTTAAAAAAAAAAAAAAGTATTGATGACGATCTACTCAACTAATCAATCTAATCTATCACAAAGATAAACCGATTATAGTTGGATCCCTTTCCATCCTAAACAAGTATTGTGCACACCAAAGATTATGAACCCAAAAAGTCTTCTTGTCTTCAAATCTTCTTTAATCTTCAATCAGCACCTGCACACAATCAACTTGAATCTCTTGTGATCAATCACACACAGAACAGAGTATGTTAATGTTGGATTATCACAAGACGTCTTTAGATCTAATTTGAGTGAATCTTATATCATAAGAGAAGATTCTCAAGCATAAACAAACTAGGTGCAATCAAAGTTCAACAACCGTTAGTCAATCAAATCAATTGAAAACTAATAATAAACCGCAATTATCTAGTTTCACACCAACGCTACTAATAGAGTTTCTCAATCCCAAAGAAGTCTTTAAACTGAGCGGTCGTAAGAGATTTCTCCTAATTAGGTTACTTTCCTCTCTGAATAGGCGGCTCCACTAGTAGAAAAACAACTAGGTATATGCTGGATCTGAGGATTAGTTTTCTCGAAGTGAAAACTTCAATATTTATAGACAAGGAAGTTTGGACACCAAGGAATTTCCAAAACCTAATATTCTCAAAGATATGCAATAAAAACAAAATCGGTTTTCATAATTCTTGGAAATGCTTTGTCCAAATATTGACCGAAATCCAGTAGAAAAATCTATAATCAGTAAATGCACATTACTAATTATTATTTTCTAAAGATATGCATTTATTTGCTGGAGAATAAATAGCATATAAAAACTAAGAAACTTAAATAAAAGATTCTCAATTTATTTCGATCCTGGGATATTTCCTTTAGATATTAAGGAATATGTTTGAACAATTAATGATAAGAGTTACTGCACATGTTCAAAGTATGTCGACATCTTTACTTTGCAAGTCCTTTTTCATACTTACAATCTTGGAAACGATTTGCCACACTTCCAAACAAGTTTAGAATTGGTTCATCTGAATTCCAAGAACTATGTGATTCATTATCCTATCAAATCACCAATCATGGGTTTCACGGTTCTACCAAAACAAGTTTCGGTTCTAACTCCATGTGAGTAATATGCATAGTCACACTAGTTACCAAAATTCGGTTGAATAGGTACTAGGATCGGTTCCCCACAACTTATGGTAACTACTTGTATTCGGTTGCACATGTCCATAGGATCGGTTCCCCCAAAACTACAAACTTGTTGCACATGTTCATAGGATCGGTTCCCCCATCTACTAAAAAAATGTTGTACCTCTTACAAGGATCGATTCCCCTCTTATAAATTTGTTGCACCTCTTACTAGGATCGGTTCCCTAATGACTAGATAAAAGTTTCTATTTACATGGCATCGATCACACCATCTTGAGTGATTACTTAAGATCGGTTTCACTAATAAAATTCATACAAATACATAAGTCAGGCCTTGTGAATAGTTTTACCAAGATACATAAACAAGTTTATGAACGGTTATACTAAACACACATATTGGTAATTCAAAATAGATTTTCAATGAATAACAATACCAATAAGCCTAGCGATTTCCCTTTCGATTCACAAAACAAGTTTACGAACTTACTTCCTTTAAACGAATGTAAAACATTATTTCCTAGGATGAAATCTTCACTCATACCCATACATAATCACAATAGCATTCATATGATCATGTCGATGTCTTATATACAAATTTTAATGGTTAAGCAATAAACCTCGTATTATATTCCTTAATACTATGTCTAACTAGAGTATCATACACAGCTTCGCAATTATGTTTTAAATATGCACGATTTGAAAGATACGTTAGGGAATGAAACAGTTCAAGTCAAATATTACTAACCTCAAGAGAAAGGTGATGTTGTCGTTGTAGCTCCATACTTCTTCACATTCTTCAAGTTTTCATGTAATACTTGTAAGTCTCATATCCTAATACTTTCAAGCTACCTATACGAAGTTGACTCTAGTATATAATCAAGCGACTCTTTAAATGAGTTTTGATTCACTAAAATATGACAACCAAACTTGACATACCAACTCTTGGTGGGTTCAACCGAGCTATGCTCTAACAATCTCCCCCTTTGTCAATTTCAGTGACAAAACTCTTACATCATATGGATAAAAAATTTACAAAAATTCATTATACACTAGTAAGGCCACATGTGCGATGCACATTGTTGAATTTGATTCTTTTAACAACACCAAATTTGATTGATAATAATGGAAAAAAAAATCTTAAAATAAAAATTTAATATCCTTGTTTGTACTCATTACGTAGATAATTTAAAGAGATTTCCAAATATGTTAATTTTGCAAAAATCCGATATGTATTTTTAATGATATCTAAGTTTTATTTTTTTTTGATCTATTTTTAAAACAATGGCATTCATGTAAATATACAAATATTAACTAAAAGCTTAGTTAATGGGGGTATTATTGTCATGTGAAAAGGCTTCACCAAACAATTACCTCTTTTCTTTATATTAGTATAAGATAAGATAAGATATGCTTGATTCCAAGTTCAATAGCACAAAACCTGCATTAAATTTAATCCTTAAATGTTGTCGCTGACATTATAATAACAAAGCTAATACCCCCCCCCCCCCCTAAAGGTAAGATAGGTATATTTTCAATCCACACGTCTTTGTTATTTCCATGTAGTTCCTCATAACTACATATGATATAGTATGTGACTCCCCCTTAGTCTATGCTTTCACTTTATTCGTTAGAATAAACATTTTAGCACAAATGTCCTTTCCCTTAGTGATACCAATTCACAACAACTCAATATCACTTGTTTACTCCATATATTTCTCCGACTTTTTGTCACAAAATGACAAAGAAACGAAAAAATAAAGGACAACCCGAAAGATCTTACAAATCTCACAAAGAGAAATTGCAAACCTATAAGAGTTGAGCACGAGGGTTTTACACACCATTTTAGATAACCAATATCAAAACCGAAACTATAAGTAATTTGGTTTTAACATGTTATCTAGGATACAAAGGCCCGAAGTAATTTTCCCTAATAGTTTAGAAACTTAAAAATTGACTAAGCACCTTAGTTATTTTGCTAAACCGATTGCACAAGTACAATCACTTGTTTGATAAGACCAAAATAAAGATTAGAATTTATTTTTCTCATCATGCTCTAATTATTCTCATCAATAACTTAGACCTTTCACTTTTAAATAAGACAAATACTAGGTTAGTTAACTAGTAATTCTTGTTAAGGAATTCGGTAGACTTGAATAACCGAAACCTTTACATTGGATAAGACTAACTAAGATCCGAAAAACTTAGTTTCTCTTATCCGGAAATCACTTGGACTAAACAAATGTTCCCGAAACACTTTTGTTAAGCCATAAACAATCAACACAAACCAAATAAATCAACTTTCATAAACATTTATCTTAACTGGAAGCAATTGAAACAAACATAGACATTATAGCACCGTAGTTGCACCGAAATTTTGTAAGCCTAAACAATTGTTTCCAAACAATAACGAAAGATAACAATAGTTTTTCTTAACCAAAAACAACTGAATCACAAACAAACATCCATAAACATTAATTGTACCAAAATTTTGTTAAGCAAAAGCAATAAAGATATGGAATAAAATCATGCTTTTCTTAAACAGGAAAACAATTAACTAAAAGATGTTACCTCAAATTCTGCATCCTCTTCTCCAATATGTTTGCATCTTCTTCCAGGGAGAATTGATACCGAAATATCATTATGTTGTCATCCTTATACAAAACAAAAGAATAACAACAACCAACCTTTAACAGAGAAAGTTTGAAAACCCCGAAACACATATGCTTTTATGCTAAACCAAAAGATGATTCAACATATTGTGAATTTTTCACATATTGTTTCTACCAGAACCCCTCATGATCCTTTGATAAATCCTACCAACATGGGATAGAACTTAACCCTGCTAAATCAAAAAGTCACCCAAACCATAAGGGTTCACACATTATGAGATCGAATATTAAGGTTAGAAAACCGAAATCAAACATCCTATAAACATACATAACAATAAAATAAAGCATTCAAGCACATGCTATGTAATCAAAACCTATCACAAAAAATATTATAAAATAATAACTTTATATTCATAATAATAAGATAGTTTTATTCATAATATACTTTACAATTAGTGAAAGAAATCAAAAACTGAAGTCTATTTTTCTGGATTTACTCCTTCATCTCAACACCGGTGAAGGATAGGTCATTACTTTCGCGCTTCCACTTATGAGATTCTTCCAGTAGATAACCTTGTTGTTTGACCAAAATTTCTTGCAGTTGAGATATTTTCGAGAAGGATTCTGCAAGAACATGTAATTCGGTCTTGGATTGAACACAAAAGTGTGTCAATGCTTCAATACAATGATCTTTATTCAGCATATTCTCTCTTTATTTCTTGCTAAGCCAATATCTCTTTTTGATCTTATTCCTTGATTTATCTTCCAGAGATGATGCAGATTTATTCTTCAAGAGATCTTTATGTTCTAACATCTTATCAAGAGAAGACATTGGATCCAGACCCATAGTTCGGACAAGGAATAAACAAAGAATAGAATGATCTTTTTATATTTTTAGAAAATATAATATTCTCATAAATACGAATATCTTAAATATTTTCAATTACTAGATTTTATTCCCATAATCTACACAAACGTGCCTTGAACTTTCTTCTTCCTTACACAAAAATTGGCACACAGTAAGGAAGATATTCTAATACCATTTAAGTGGTATTAGTGTGAAATTTTCTCTCACTATGTAATCTAGAACAACAAGAGTGTCAGAGCATTTCTCGGTTGAACTCGCATGCATTGCTATCTCAAGCATGTTTGTCAATGTTAGTGATCAAAACTATAAGTCTTGATTTCTAGTCTATTATAGCTAAGGTCTCGGACTAGGATAGAAAGTGTAGTTGAGCTCAAGAACTCCATGGCAATCATCATACAATACGAAGGACTACTCAAGGAACTGGTGGATCTTCATCGACTAAAAGGTATGTGGAGACTTGAACTTATCTATCACTCAAAAGTCTATTTATATCCTATCTTGAGACAAAAGTCGTTTTGGTATATAGACTTAGATTATACACATTTGGTATTTCGAGCTGACTTTACCTCGCCTATTTATTTCTCGAAATATGTGTTGATAAAGCTTTCACTTTAGCCAAGTTCATCTTTACCTAGTGACGAAAGTCATGTTAAGTTTCAATCACTTTGAAAATTGCTCTAACGAGAAATGGTTTGTGAATAACAACTATATAACATCATCTGAGAATGTTTCAATGATTGAAATGAGAGTTTAGACTATATAACCATTGGAGGATATAAGCATTGTTGTGGAAACACATATATGTATAAGTCCTTATCCCTTGAACCATAGTTTGAGAACTTTGTTGATCAAGAGAACCGGAGAAATGTGTGAGCTAAGTCCGCGAACTGGCATAAGTTCTCAACCCGAGAATTTCTGCTGGAGTTTGTGAACTCTATCTGGGAACTTAAGTCCGCGAACCCAGTCCTAGAACTTGAGTAGGTTATGTCTAAAAACGATGTTTGTGAACTTATCTTTATAAACTAAGGAATGCAATTACAAACTGTGCCTATATAGTTCATGAACCGATTCGAGTGAATCAAATCGTTTTTTCTTCAATTGTATCTTGTGTAGTACATGAGATTTCCTTGCAATTAAATAACTCTCTAACTAGCTCATTTGAGTCATTTGAACTAGTTATGGTGAAGAAGAATATGTTTGATATGAAAGTTATCATACGGCTAACCATTTGGTTAAATATTGTTGAACCAACTAATGCACAAGTTTGGGTACGGTTACACAAGCCTAGAAACGTGCATTACATACATGTGTGTATAACAAGCTATGTTTTCGATCTAACGGTTGATAAATATTAGCTTGAATCTAATCAGGTTTTCATCAAACGATGAATATTGAATTCTTTATTACCAAGCTAACATTGATTACAAACCCTGATTTGAAAGAATATATAAGGAATAACTCCAACAAATGGGAAACCTAATTCCCACACATTCTGTGTGATACTAGTTGTGCGAAGCTAGATTCGATTCTCCTTTAACTTTTGGTTTCTTCTTCTAAACCAGGTTAACGACTTAAAGACTTCATTGGGATTGTGAAGCCAAACCGATACTACTTTTCTTGTAGTTGTGTGACCTGATCTTGCTATTTCTATCGTACGAGTACAATTGTAATAATTAGTATGAGATTTCTATCTCCGATAGGCAAGATATAAAAGTAGTCACAAACATCTTCGTCTCATCGTTTGTGATTCCACAATATCTTTTTTCGCTGCGTCGATTAAGATTATTGTGAGGTGATTGATAATACTGAGTTGTACTTTGGGAATATAAGTCTGGTTTATCAATTGGTTCCTGTTCACCTTGATTTATCAAAATATAGAACAAAAACTCGTAGGTATATTCGTGGGAGACGGATTTATCTATTACCATAGACTTTTCTGTGTGATACAGATTTGTTTATCAAAGTCTTCGACTTTGGGTCGTAGCAACTCTTAGTTGTGGGTGAGATTAGCTAAGGGAATCAATTACGTAGTATCCTGCTGGGATCAAAGACATAGGAGCATAATTGTACCTTGGATCAGTGTGAGATTTATTGGGGTTCAATTAAAGTCCAAACCGAAGTTAGTTTGGAGTAGGCTAGTGTCTGTAGTGGATTAATACAGTGTATGTTTAATCTGGACTAGGTCTCGGGTTTTTTTTTTTGCATTTGCGGTTTCCTCATTAACAAAATTTCTGGTGTCTGTGTTATTTCTTTTCCGCATTATATTTGTCATATAATTGAAATAATACAAGTTGTGCGTTGTTCAATCAATTAGAATATCCGACCTTTTGGTTGTTGATTTAAATTGATTGACACTTGGATATTGGTCTTTGATACCATCCAAGTTATCTCCTTGTATTTGATAAAGACTCGCAGATTTCTATTTGCTTGGGTAAAGATCAAATCAAGTGAGAGAGATATAAACTCTTGGATATACTTTTCTATTGATTGAGTCTGACTGTCTAGATGATTCTCATAAAAAGTATATTGGAGTTTGTCCATATAGATTGCTAATCGAAATATTGGGTTTGGTTGTTAGACCCCCGCTTTTTCAAAGAGTGTCTTTGATCTAGTATCTTATGGAATAATCTATTTTCGTTACCAAAGGTTAACGAAGCATCTTGAGATTAACTGAGGTTGCATATGCAACTTTTAACAATTCTGTTCTTGAGATAGTTTTTGTATTTTGTTTTATTTTTCCCTTTACCATTAGATGATTTACAAACATCGGAAGACATGTCCATTTTTAATATGGGTAAATCACTAATGGAGGAGGAAGAAATAAGATTAACAACTAATGCAATATTAGATGTTTCGTCTTCTTAAGAGTCATATGAATCAGAGGTCTCATCAAGAGTTACAGCTAGTGCCTTGCCTCCAGTGTATTTCTTAAGATTGGGACAGTCTTTAGCAATATGACACTTGAAGAATTGTGGCTGATATTCATCCTCATCTTCCTGATCTTTCTTTACTGGAACACGATCATGTGGACGAGACGATCGATGAGTGTCTTTAATGATTCTCTTACTCCTTTTCTTTAAGAGATCTTGAAACTGTCTAGTGATCAGTGATAATGATTGTTCAATTTCATCATCAAACAATTCTGCAATCTATTCATTTGAATCATCCAAATGTCTATTTTTCTCTATTGGAGTTTTCAGAATCTTTGCAACTTTAAAAGCAATTCCCTTAGTTTGAATAGACTGTGATTCATGATCAAAGATATTTAAATTTCCAACGAGTGTGCTTCATGAGAGTTTTGAAAGATCATTTGCTTTAATGATTGCATGTTTCTTAGAATTGTATCTTGATGGCAACGATCTGAGAATTTTACATACTATGTCCTTTTCAGAGATAGTCTTTCCAAGAGAGAAAAAAGCATTAATTATCTCAGAGAGTTTGAGGTAAAACTCTTCAAAAGTGTCGTTGTCATCCATTCAAAGGTTTTCCCAGTCGGATAATAGAGTTTGAAGTCTAGCTTCTTTCTCTGAAGTGTTTCCTTCGAATACGATCTGAAGATATCCCAAGCTTCTTTCGGAGTTAGGCATGTTGATACATGATATTGTGGATCACGACTTACAACATGTACAATAGCATTCAAACCATCTGAATTCTGCTTAGCAAAAGTGTTTTCTTCAGTTGAGTAATCTACTAAGCGTTTAAACTCAGTTTCCGAATTTGCTACTTTCGGGTGATCATAACCATCGACGACTAATACCCATGTATTAAAAGTCTCGTGATTGAAGAAAATATCTCATAGCAGATTTCCACCATAAATAGTTTGATCCGTCAAATATTGGCGGTACGTTAATCGAAGTCGATTCATGAGAATTCAGTTCTTATAGGTTGGATCGCACCAAACACAGATTGTTAGATCTTTTTGTGTTTGCCTGCTCTGATACCAATTAAAAATACGAGGGTACCCAAATATACCTCAATCTAAAACTTTTCCACCTATAAGTCCTTTTCCGAAAGTGATTGTCTATGGACTGAGTCGAGACAATACAACTATTCGGTTCACACTACGTGTGATCGTCTATGGATTCAAGATCGAGACAATACAACAATGAAGTATGTTTACTTGATAATAGGTTCGGACTTAACCAAACTATAGGGATTATCTATCAAGTAAAATAGGAATTAACGTTTGTGTATTTTACTTCGATTTATAATAAAACAATTATAAGTGCGGAAATAGAAAAGTAAAAGACACAACAAGATTTTGTTAACCAGGAAACCGAAAATACAGAAAAACCCCAGGACCTAGTCCAGAATTGAATACTCTTATAATTAAACCGCTATACAAAATCAAACCAACTTTGTATAGTTGTGACCAAGCAACTAAACCTATAGTTCACCTAGTTCCCTCAGTATTCCCACGCCTCCAACTTGTAATAAGTCACACGGTTGGAATAATTCCTTGGGTTCGTATTCCAAATAGTAAAGGAGCAAAAAATCTGTTCGGTAACAACTATTTTTAAACAACGTGATATGAGTTTGACAAAGGATCTTCCGTTTAAACCAATAAACTCCTTTGTCGGGTCCTTAGATCAATCTTTCAATAACTACCGAAGTAATTATTAGACTATGCAATCAATACTATTAATCACAAAGAAGTGTACTGATGCCGATATACTCAACTAATCAATCCAATCTATCACATAAACCGATTATAGTTGGATCCTGTTCCAGCCGAAAAAAGTATTGTGCACACCAAAGATTATGAACCCAAAAAGTCTTTTTGTCTTCAAATATTCTTTAATCTTCAATCAGCACCTGCACATAATCAACTTGAATCTCTTGTGATTAATCACACACAAAACGAAGTATGTTAACATTGGATTGTCACAAGATGTCTTTATATCTACAAACAGTCTAAAGATCCCCGTTGAAACTTCGATCTAGTTTGAGTGAATATTATATTAGAAGACAAGATTCTCAAGCATAAACAAACTAGGTGCAATCAAAGTTCAACAACCATTAGTCAATCAAATCAATCGAAAACTAATAATAAACCGTAATTATCTAGTTTCCCACTAATGGCACTAATATAGCTTCTCAATCCCATAGAAGTCTTTAAACTGAGCGGCCGTAAGAGATTTCGCCTAATTGGGTTACTTTCCTCTCCGAATTGGCGGCTCCACCAGTAACAACATAACTAGGTAGTTTTGTTAGATCTGAGGATTAGTTTGCTCGAAATGCAACCTTCAATATTTATAGACAAGGAAGTTTGGACACCAAAGAATTTCCAAAACTGAATATTCTCAAAGATATGAAATAAACACAAAATCGGTTTTCATAATTCCTGGAATTGCACTGTCCAAATATTGAACGAAATCCCAATAGAAAAATCTATAATTAGTAAATGCACATTACTAATTATTATTTTCTAAAGATATGCATTTATTTGCTGGAGAAAAAATAACATATAAAAACTAAGAAACCCTAAATAAAAGACTCTCAATTTATTTGGATCCTGGGATTCTCCTTTAATTATTAAGGAATATCTTTGAACAATTAATGATAAGAGTTAGTGTACATGTTCAAAGTATGTCGACATCTTTACTTTGCAAGGCATTTTTCATACTTACAATCTTGGAAACGATTTTCCACACTTCCAAACAAGTTTAAAATTAGTTCGTCTGAATTCCAAGAACTATGTGATTGATTATCCTATCAAATTACCAATCATGGGTTTCACGGTTCTACCAAAACAAATTTGGTTCTACCTCCATGTGAGTATTGTGCATAGTCACGCTAGTTACCAAAATTCGGTTGACTAGGAACTTAATAAGATTTTTAATTTTTTTGTTGTAGTAAATAGGTTGTCGTTCACTCGGACGTTGTTGAGATTAAATTTAATGGTTTAAGGAAAATAATAAAAGAGAGAGTTACTGGGTCTAGGATTCCACCGCGTTCATAACATAAGGCTCAATTATTTATTCTCAACAATTATCGCTCAATAAATAAAACAATACCGACTCTTATTTTTGCCAAGGTAGATTCTCCAAATTCGTAAGCATGGGACATCAAACATCTAAGCAAGCATGACCCATCTAATAAAATGATAACTAATTTTTTCAAATCATCACTCTATCTTAATTAGTGCAAAAGTCATATAGAAAATAAAATAAATTCACCCATGTATGAAGTTCGGCTTCCTCCGTCGACCCAGTGTAGGGGTTTAACTCCTCATATTGTAGACACGCTCAAAATGGATTTGTATTACTCAAAAGTACTTACAAGAGGTGAAAATATAATAAAATTGAATTTCGCAACGCTGTGAAGACGTTACAAAACTGTTACAATGACTGTTTAGAAAACAATTGTTTTGTTCTGTCGCAGAAAACTGTCGTTCATGGAAGAAACAATGACAGTTTTAAACGACAGACTACAAGTGTAGTCTGTTCTTCTTCTTCTTCTTTTCTGCAGCAACAGAAAAATCTGCTATGTAATCCTTTTTTCTTCACCCCCAACCCTCGATACCCTTCTCTGGTCCCCTAGCATCGTTTATATAGTCAACATGTAAAGAAAATCATGTGAAATAACTCACATTAATCTCCTTTCCTTCTGCAGGGAGATACGACAATAATTCCTTTTCTTCTTCTCTTCTTCATGCTTGAATGAGCTGTAAAATATCTCCCCATCAATAGTATAGAATCCCCAATCAATATATTTTCTTACTTCACGTATCTTTCCCAAAATAACACCAACATAGAGAGTACGCAAACAATTTAAGTTTATCATGCAACTGCAGCAGCCATAATCTCCATTGTTTTTATCTCCTACATGCTTCCATCATGTTGCCAACACAATATGGATATAGTCAAAACTCTCAGCAACCCGTGCAAATGCTAAAAATAACTCATTCCACTTGTGAAAAACTAACAGAAAACCCGAAAATAACTCAACCCTGTTTTATTGGAAATCCACGCTGCAGCCATATTTTCTCGAGTCCTACTGACGTACCATCCTTGTTTAATCAAAACAGGATATATCCAAATAAAATCCACGAGAAAATCTCATAAAATCTGGACTGAAATCAATAATAGAACCCTGGATATTTATGCTCCCTTGTTTCACGAGATATCAATGGAAACTTCCTCTTCCTTCCATTCCACGATAATTACCAACCCTGTTTAGTTGTAACAGACCCATACAAGTCCAAACCAAGACTAATTCGCACCCGAACTCCTCTAAATCTCTAACTGAACTTTCCGGCAGGGAATAAACCCGAAAATGATATTTTCTCCAAATCCGTGATTCTAGCCAATTATGATCGAAACAAAATACCTTACCACTCCTGTTAAACTGATTCAAGTTATCCCTAACAGTTTCAGCCATTTAATCTCCTTAAAACACGATCAAAACTGCAACCTTAATTCTGTTCCTTTGAAACCAATTTTCCCACCAATTTCTTTTTCAATCTGTTTGCTTCAAATCACCATTCTAGAAAATTTTGATCCAATCAAGCGATCATACCAGTCCTGTTTAGGTTTAAGGAAGATGCATATTCAATTCCAGCGCTTTAGTCTCACTCGAACACCTCTAAAAGCCAAACCCTAATTCTGCCACCATTTTTCCCGCCAAAATTTGAATATTCAAAAGGAAGAAGATGACCTGCCCCTTATCCTGTTAGGGTGTCCCTTTAGCACTTTCCTTATGGGGTGTAAATAGTAAGGAAGGTGTCCCTTATCCGTTGAGGTATTCCTTAGTAATTGAGGTGTCCCTTAACCAACATTGAGAGTCTGAATAACATGTGTCCTCCGGGGTACAAAAACCACTTTTCGAGCAACTTTCTCCATAAGAGCTTATATCACAAAAACACCTACAAACAAGTTTATTAGTGATAAAATGAGTCCTAGATAATGTATTCTTTCGTGCTCATCAATACTAGGATCGGTTCCCCACAACTTATGGTAACTCCTTGTATTCGGTTGCACATATCCATAGGATCGGTTCCCCCAAAACTAAAAACTTGTTGCATATGTTCATAGGATCGGTTCCCCCATCTACTAAAAACGTGTTGCACCTATTACAAGGATCGATTCCATCTTGAAAAAATGAGGGGTCTAACAACCTTACCCAATATTTCGATTAGTAATCTGTATGGATTAACTCGAATATACTTTTAAGAGAATCAACTTGGAAAAGCGTGGGTCTACCAACCTCACCCAATATTTCGATTAGAAATCTGTATGGACTAACTCTAATATAATTTTAAGAGAATTAACTAGACAGTCAGACTCAATCTTCATAACAAGTATATCAAGGAGTTAATATCTCTATCTCTCGATTTGATCTATACACAAGCAAATAGGAATCTGCGAGTCTTTATCAAATACAAGAGATATAAACTTGGATGGTACCAAAGACCAATATCCAAGGATTAATCGATTTCTACTTAACAACCAAAGGTTGGATTTCACAATTTATCGATACAACGCACAACCTGTGATATTTCAATTATGTAACAAAATATAATGCGAAATAGAAATAACACAGACATCAGAAATTTTGTTAACGAGGAAACCGCAAATGCAGAGAAACCCCGGGACCTAGTCCAGATTAAACACCACACTGTACTAAGATGCTACAGACATTAGACTACTACAAACTAACTTCGGTCTGGACTGTAGTTGAATCCTAATCAACATCACACTGATTCAAGGTACAATTGTGCTCCTTATGTCTCTGATCCCAGTAGGATACTACGCACTTGATTCCCTTAGATGATATCACCCACAACCAAGAGTTGCTATGACCTAAAGTCGAAGACTTTAATAAACAAATCTGTATCACACAGAGAAGTCTACAATAATAGATAAGTCTGTCTCCCATGGATAAACCTACCAGTTTTGTTCTGTCTTTTGATAAAATCAAGGTGAACAGGAACTAATCAATAACCCGGACTTATATTCCCGAAGAATAGGCTAAAATTATTGATCACCTCACAATAATCTAAATCGTAAGGTAGCGAAACTAGATATTGTGGAATCACAAACGATGAGACGAAGATGTTTGTGATTTCTTTTTATCTTGCCCTATCAGAGATATAATCTCAAGCAAATTATTTATTTGAACTCGTACGATAGAAAATGGCAAGATCAGATCATTCAAATACAAGAAAAGTAGTTTCGCCTGGGTTCACAATCCCAATGAAGTCTTTAAGTCGTTAACCGATAGTGTCTTGAGAAGAAACCTAAGGTTAAAGGAGAATCGACTCTAGAAAACCAACTAGTATCACACAAGAGGTGTGGGGATTAGTTTTTACAGTTGCTAGATGTCTCCTTTATATAGTTTTCAAATCATGGTTTGCAATCTAAGTTACCTTGTTAACAAAGCATTCAATAATCACCGTTAGATGAAAAACCTGATTTATCCAAGATAATATCTTTCAACCGTTAGATCAAAACATAGCTTGTCACACACATAAATGAAATGTATTCATTTAGGTTTGAGTAACCGTATCTAAACGTGTACACTTAGTTGGTTCACAAATAGTTAACCAATGGTTATCCATATGAGCACTTTCATATCAACCATATTCATCTTCTTCACAACTATTTCAAATGACTCAAAAGAACTAGTTGAAGAGTTGTTCAATTGCTTATATCTTTATACATAGATCTTGGGGCTTACTATGATGAGACTGCATGCATGCATGGGGAAAGAATGAAAATATCTTCGTCAGTATTAGAGGGAAAGAATGAAAATATTTTCATTATTAGTAGAATATTCCTCGGCAACGGCGCCAAAAACTGATGCAGTTTTACAAGTGTAGTAGTGATGTGTAGTAGTGATGTAATCTTGACATCCTAGTCTCCTTAAATTGAATACAAAAATTATATTTAGTATTTCTATTATTTTAGAGTTTATAAAAATCACCATCTTTTTGTCTAAAACCGATGGTGATTTCCTCTCTAATCCTAGATAGAAATTTAGCTACTCATAATTAGAGTACTAACCAAAAATAAAGAAGAAGAAGGAATGAAAGAAGAAGAGGAAATGAAAGAAGAAGTGTGGGATGTAGAGGTGTGGGATGAGAGGTGTAGAGATTGTGTTGGAAGGAATGATATGATACCACTCACTGGCTCTTTCTTCTAGGGAAAAGGGAAACAAACGTAACCTAACATCGTCTTTGGTGACATTTGGATAACTCATGGTATCACAAATCATCTCAAAGTCACGGATATGGGTATACGGGTTCTCATTCTCTATTCCCTTAAACTTACGTAGCATGCCAAATGTCCCAGGTTTAATATCAAACTTCACGGTAGTGGCGGTAAGACAACCCTGTGTTCACGTATCACCCTCAGACGGGTTTAAACGGTCCCTAAGGGTTTTGGTTGGCACAACTTCACCCTCATCATTTTCATTAACCATTTCGGTAAAAATAGAATTACCACCTAAATCCGTGTAATGGGTCGGACTTAAATTAAAAAGGTCGTTTTCTACAAGTCGATGTTCTACCCGTTTCCAACGTCGCATACACACACAATAATACTAGTGAAGCAATTGGTGTGTAATTTTTTTTTTTTTTTTTTTTTTTTTTTTGAACAAAGAAAGATAGAAATAAAAATAGAATAACACAAACAAGGAAGGGAAGTTCTATTCAATCACAAAAAAGGCTGACTCCACCACAGTAAACCTGCTGATTTCTAGCAAACAAAAAGCATGATGGCTCCACTTAGATTGTTTTCTAGACCAGCTTCTAATCCTTCGAAAGGGAATTCGTTACAATCTGAGTAAACTCCTCTGGAATCAATCTGAGTTAAAGTATATTGAATAGAGGCGAGAGAATCTGCTAGAGCTTTGATACTCAAGGCCTCACCGTATTACAAGGCGGCGCAGTCACGCATTCAATTTACAGAAACCATCATGAATTTCGGAGTATGCCTAAAGAGTAACCAATATTTTTCGAACGACTTTCCTACTAAGCTCGTTACCTTATAGGTCTCGTTCTACTTCAAATTTTAAATCTTAGGTTCGCGTAGGTATCGTTTTCCTAAGGCGGGCAAGAAGAGAACGGTGATGAAATCCGAACCCTTATCTTGTATGGCCAGTCCTTGCCCTTTACTAGGAAAATAAAACAGCCGTATTCAAGTCCTCAACATATATGCAAACGAAGGAATACAGTAACTCGCTAACAGGAGATTCGCGAGTGTTTCGACAAACTTACCTCCCGTATCATACGGGGGATGAACCGTTGTTGTCGACTCGGGCCACGACTCCTATGTCATGCACGAACCCGAGGGGCCGAGGTGATATTGTAATCACCGTCCTTCTCTGCAAACAGTTTGATATTTAATATTACCCTTCCGTAGGGTTTTTTAAAAAAAATAATAAAAGAATGTCCAAGTCCAAAGTCCAAAAAAAAAAAAAATAATGCAAAAGAAATATAAAATTACAAGAATATAGAAATCCTAATACAATCAATAAAATAAAATAAACTCTTTTTTTTTTTTTATGTAAAATTTTTTTTTTCTTCTTTTGCTCTTTACTCCCAAGTCTTTTTACACATTCACCAAAAGCTTTGGCAAATTTTTCCGCATCGAATTCCAAATTCTCTTTTGGTATGCAATTCCACAATAAATATAGAATATTACCTGCACAATAAAGAAAAATAACAAGAATAATACCAAGTAAAATCAAAGAAAATAAAATAAAACAAAAACTAAACTAAACTAAACTAAACTAAAATTTAAAATTTAACTAAAAAGAAAATAAAAATCTAAGTAGACAAAGAACAATAAGCCGTTATCTCTACACCTCTCATCCCACACCTCTACATCCCACACTTCTTCTTTCATTTCCTCTTCTTCTTTCATTCCTTCTTCTTCTTTATTTTTGGTTAGTACTCTAATTATGAGTAGCTAAATTTCTATCTAGGATTAGAGAGGAAATCCTACTATGTGTGCTAATATCACTTAGTCGATTATCCCTCTAATAATGAAAATATTCTATGCGCAACGACTAACCAAGTGTTATCTTAGTCGGCTGCTTTTCACGTTCTCAGCATCATTGCCATTCACCATCATCTCCTCTCGGTTCTGTTTCCCTACCGAGCCACAGCAGCGAACCCGAGCATCATGGCTTCTTAAAAGCTCATTAGCCAAAAACTGATGCAGTTTTACAAGTGGTAAGTATAGGGTTTGATTCTCGGACTTTTTTAAAAGATTCGGTTTTAGACAAAAAGATGGTGATTTTTATAAACTCTAAAATAATAGAAATACTGAATATAATTTTTGTATTCAATTTAAGGAGACTAGGATGTCAAGATTCCATCACTACTACACATACTAAATGATTATAACTATTCCCTATAATACTCTCCCAATATTACTCAAGACGGTTTAGGACAAATAATACGTCTCGGAAAATAAATCTTTTCAAGCAAATATTTTTCTCAAAGAATTAACAATCTTCTTCACTATAAAATGCTAGTCTCTAACATAGAATATTTAAATCAATTATCAAGCATCATAGGACACATGAAGAAAATCATTATCGTTACGAATCAAGAATAAGGACCAAGAGAATTATTATAGAAAATAATCAAAACATATTAGCACACATAGTAGGATTTCCTCTCTAATCCTAGATAGAAATTTAGCTACTCATAATTAGAGTACTAACCAAAAATAAAGAAGAAAAAGGAATGAAAGAAGAAGAGGAAATGAAAGAAGAAGTGTGGGATGTAGAGGTGTGGGATGAGAGGTGTAGAGATTGTGTGTTGATATGTGTAGAGATTGATCCCTATTTATACTAGATGATGCCCGACCCTTTCTTTTAATTTCTCAATTTTTTTTTACTTTGTGCGCTAGGCACTCAACAGCAGTGGATACTGCATTATCTTTTCTTTCTTCCTTTTTATTTTCATTCTTTTCCTCAGTGGGTGCATTATCGAGCAATAAGCCGTTATGCGCAACATCATCAGCACCAATGTCATCACCGAGTCATGCATGCCATGACCGTTTAATCTCCTCTGTCCATTTCGAGATGCACCCATTGTTCTTCAATCTCTTCCAGCGCCATAACCATTCAATGGCAGCAGCAGCTACCATTTTGTCGTCCCAACCAAATACCGGCATTACTGCCATGTTCTTTGTTCCGTAACCAAACTCACCTTCTCGACCGGTACCAGCAGCTCACCTAATTAATCATCACCACATCGGTCTAGGATAACGTTCGCCAACAAGACCTTCGGCTACTTTTTCACGTTCTCAGCATCATTGCCATTCACCATCATCTCCTCTCGGTTCCGTTTCCCTGAACAGGCCAGCTAGCGAACCCGAGCATCATGGCTTCTTAAAAGCTCATCACCAAGCTCGGCTCATTAGTTAATGGCAGCAACATCTACCAGCACTTCATCATATTCCGGCCATGCATGCAACGATATCACCGCCATAGCAGCCACCATAGTTCAGCTCTTCTCTTTTTGTTTTCTCGAGCTCCGTCAATGTCACGGCCAACATCCATTCTATACTCTCTTCATCACCACGATCACTGCTAACAGTCCCAGTGCAGCAACTCGTCAATCCGTGCTCCAACAACAAACTGAGAACCATGTTATCATCATTCCTCATCCATCACCGAGCTCCATGTTGGCATTCTTCACGTTCATTTCCAACAGCTCAGTTCGTTACCGGATGAACTTATCAAAGTTGGCAGTGAACCAACTCTTCACAGCAGCCAACTCTTCTTTGTTTTATCAAGCTCGAGCTCTTCTTCTCCTGGACAACTCCATTCCCCGTTCTTTCCCTGGCATGCATGCAGTCTCATCAGCCAAGGCAATTAACTCATCACCACGGTCACTGCCAAGATTAAGCATCACCATTTCCGCCAACAACAAACTCCACCCGTGAGTTATATAGCCATTATGTGATGAAACCATACTCATTACCATCCCTGTTTAATCAAAACAGGGTGATATCAATCAACCCCGGCCGTTAAATCTCAAAAAATCACGTCCGAATTCTTCCCATAAATTTACGCAGGTGAACAAAAATTTCCCGCCAAATTTTTTGTTTTGAAACCGTGAAGAAGGTGGTGTCCCCCTATCCAAACCGGGAGTGCGAATAGCAGGTGTCTACTTAGGATGCCCCTTATCCAAGGTGAGGGTGCCCTTAGCATACTGCATTGTAAATGACTATTTTGCTCTTTTTCCTATTTTGCCCATAACTTCTTCATACGGACTCCGAATGACTCCGTTCTTTCGCCATTGCCATTGCCTTTGCCTTGTCGTCCTCTACCCAATGAAAAGTAGAAATCTTGTATTTGAACGAGTTACATTTGGTCTTTGGTCCTTCCTCACTCTTAGCTAGATTCTTTTATTGCACAACTAAGCTCAAATTCACTTCTTTTTGGATTATTCACCTAATAACACACAAATAAGAGAAAACACACGTAACACACAATAATCTGCAAGAAAACCAACACCTACTAGCATGGAATTAACACAAAATATATGTGAAATATGCACTTATCAAATTCCCCCACACTGGCTTTTGCTAGTCCTCGAGCAAACTAAAAATCCTAACTCACTGTCGCAGGCATCACGATTGCATTTAGCGTATGCAATAAGCCTTTAAACCCATAGGTGTCCCTAGTGGCCGAGTTATAGTCTCGGGAGGGTTTACCAGAGGTATACCCACAAAACCTACTCCAACTTCAAAGCGTTCCAGCGTCCCAAGCATCCAAAGAGTTATGAGGACATAGAGTTTCTGCATGCTAGTAATAAGAAGTTAGAAATACCAAAGAACATATTCTCATTCTTAAATATTGAGTGAGAAATAATCACACCATAATGAGAGAATGCGTGTTTGAGAAACGACCAATAAGCATTTCGCCTCGACTTCTGCCTCACTTAAAGGATTTTATGATAATTGCACTCAATAAGACAGCTTTTTATGGGTCTCACATGTGTGCAGGTAGGAATGAAGATAGAACTCCTACACACGTTGAATGGTGGGAAGGAAACCTTCCGAATTATTTCTGGAGACCCCACAAAATCGTGGGAAGTAAAAGACTTTTTCTGGATGATCTCTAAGAAAGGAAATCAACCACTTATAGCAAGGATGAGAGTACTTACCACCTTCACATCCGATTGCACCGATGATAACACCACTCTCACACAGCATCCAATAGAAACGTCTTCCTTCGGCTCGTCTTCTTCATCTTGGTCTTCGGTCTTCAACTGTTGATGATAAATTCTTGAATTTCGTAGAACTTTGACAATTTATAACTCTTTTTCCTCTATTTCTTGTTGCTTGAAACTTCTTTATATATTTTTCTTCCCCATGGCCTTATTGAACAAATAAATCCTAAATGCAAATCTTTTTGTATTTTGTATATTTTTTTTTTTTTTTTTTTTTTTTTTTTTTTTTTTTTTTAATTAAGATTGCAACTACAATAATAAAATTAACATGGCCATGAAAGAAGTACTTTACCACTTTGATCTTCACAACTTGTATTGTCTTTGTATCATAAACTTCAATATTTTTCATCTTTTGATTTTCTCTGCTCTTGTAAATAAGTCTTCATACTTAGATATAAAATTTGCTCTTCCTTGAATTGTTGCTTAAAAACCTTAAACTTCTTCAAATTTCCTTGTAGATTTTGATGTCGCTCCTTTGCTGATGATGTGTTTCTATGGACCTGTTGTTGGCGAGAGAGAATGGTGCTAACTGCAAATCAAACTACAAGAAGGAGGTTTTCATCTATAGACGACACCCTCATGATTGACAAAATTAGCACTCAAGAGATCAAAAATAGTGTTGAAAATAGTGTGAAGTTGGGTAGCTCACCATTCTACCCGGAATTTACGTATGGTGACACACACTCAAAAGAAAGCTCTTTAGTCAGCTACAAAGAAATCTGGTCTGGTGCCTCTGTTGATTTGAAAATAGGTAGTCTCCACTAATGATTGATCAGCAACTCTAATAATGCATTTCTCTCTGCTCCTAATTTGCATCACCGGCATGATTAAATCCATTATTTAACACTCCAATTCGTAAGAAATCCGAATGTAGTTCTCTAACACTTCCAAGTTCAGTTATGTCGGTCAGAACTCTCTATGTAAACATACCTAGAAGTATGCTAGTGACTCTAAAATCTCTAAAAGTTGGAGGTTTTATTCAAATAATTTTTTTATATTTTTTTGAAAATTTTTAATCAAAAAGGATAAAAATTCTATATGCAAAAGGTCAAAACACTCCCCTACACTTAAACTCTACATTGTCCTCAATGTTCTAAAGATAAAATTAAAAACATGAACAAAGAGAAACTATTTGAATCAAAAGAGTTAAGGAAAGATATTACCTTGTTGTATGAGCATGGGTTACCTCCCAAGAAGTGCTAAGTTTAATGTCTTGACCAGACATTACTGTATCTGCAGAAAATTAGTCGTGATAAACGGGATCCTGTAAATTTGTATTTTCCACATCCGGGTTGGTCAATTCGATGAATGGTTTCAATCGCTGACCGTTGACTTTAAAAGTCTCTCCAGTATCATGATTCCTCACCTCAATAGCACCGTGCGGATACACGGTCTTAACATAGAATGGGCCAGTCCAACGAGATCTAATCTTACCAGGAAAAAGGTGAAGGCGAGAATTATACAAGAGAACTTTTTGTCCTGGTGTAAACGACTTTCGAAGAATCGATTTGTCGTGAAAAACTTTTGTTTTCTCCTTGTAAATTTTCGCATTTTGGTAAGAATCATTACGAATTTCTTCCAACTCATTGAGCTGAAGTCTACGGTTATCACCACAACAGGTAGGTCAAAGTTTAGCCGTTTAATGGCCCAATAAGCTCGGTGTTCTAATTCTACAGGCAAATGGCAGGCTTTACCGAAGACAAGTCTATACGGAGACATCCCAAGTGGAGTCTTAAAAGCGGTTCGGTAAGCCCATAATGCTTCTATTAAGCGCAAAGACCAATCCTTTCGGGTAGGGTTTACGGTCTTCTCTAAAATTTGCTTGATCTTCCTATTAGACACTTCTACTTGGCCACAAGTCTGTGGGTGATAAGGTGTAGAAACCTTATGAGTAATGGAGTATTTCTTCATGAGCGTCTCGAAAGACCGGTTACAAAAATGTGATCCTCCATCACTAATGATTGCTCTAGGCATACCAAATCGAGAGAAAATATTTTCTCTAACAAACTTGATCACAACATGGCGATCGTTTGTTTTGGTAGCTATTGCTTCAACCCACTTAGACACATAATCATGACTAATAAGATGTAAAAGTTTCCATAGGAATTGACAAATGGGCCCATAAAATCTATGCCCCACACATCAAATATTTCTATTATCAGTATAGGATTAAGTGGCATCATATTTCTTCGGGTCAACTTCCCTAACTTCTGACATCTCTCACAACTTTGACAAAATAGGTGGGAGTCCTTGAACAGAGTTGGCCAATAAAGACCAGATTGTAGAACCTTAGCTGTTGTTTTCTTAGAACTAAAGTGACCCCCACAAGCTCCAGAATGACAAAAAGTCGAACACTTTGGATATGTCGTTGTCAGGAATACAACGACGGATGATCTGATCAGGCGTACTTGAATAAGTATGGATCATCCCAAGAAAAAGTATTTAACCTCAGACAAGAATTTAGCTCTATCTGTTTAGACCAATGGTCGGGCATTTGACCGTTACCAAATAATTGACAATGTCGGCAAACCAGGGTAACTCGAGAGATGGAAAATAGTTGTTCATCGGGAACGTGTCATGGATTGGTATCTCATCATCTCTAGTCTTATCAAGGATACGGGATAAATGGTCAGCTACAACATTTTCAGACCCTTTCTTATCACGAATATCTAGAGTAAATTCTTGGAACAGCAATACCCATCTAATCAGCCGTGGTTTAGAGTCCTTCTTTGAAAGGAGATACTTGAGTGCGACATGATCAGAATAGACAATGACCTTAGACCTTAGGAGATATGATCTAAATTTCTCCAAAGCAAAAACGATGGCTAACATTTCTTTCTCAGTGGTTGTGTAGTTCATCTGGGCATCGTTTAGGGTCCTACTAGCATAATAAATCACACTAGGTGTTTTATCATGTCGTTGGCCAAGGACAGCACCAACCGCATAATCGGACGCATCACACATGATTTCAAATGGGAGGTTCCAATTGGGTGGTTGGATGATAGGGGCAGAAGTCAACAATAATTTAAGCTTCTCAAAAGCTTGAACACATGCTTCATCAAATATAAAGGCAGTATCTTTAGCAAGTAGGTGCGATAGAGGTAAAGCAATCTTGCTAAAGTCTTTGATGAAACGACGGTAAATCCGAAGCATGTCCAAGGAAAGATCTAACATCGGTTACATTCTTAGGTTGTCTTAATTTGGAAATTAGGTCAACCTTGGACTTATCAACTTCTATTCCCTTAGAGGACACCACATGTCCTAACACTATTCCAGATTTAACCATAAAATGACACTTTTCCCAATTAAGGACTAAGTTCTTTTCTTTACAACGTTCTAGAACTAGTGTAAGGTGGTGCAAACATTCATCGAAAGAGGATCCAAACACTGAAAAATCGTCCATAAAGACCTCGAGAAATTGCTCAACCATGTCCGAAAAGATACTTAGCATGCAACGTTGGAATGTTGCGGGTGCATTACACAACCCAAAAGGCATACGCCTGTAAGCAAAAGTACCAAATGGACATGTGAAGGTTGTTTTCTCTTGGTCTTAGGGGCTATAGGGATTTGGTTATAACCGAGAATAACCATCTAGGAAACAATAATAGTTGTGGCCCGCTAATCTTTCTAACATCTGGTCGATGAATGGTAAAGGAAAGTGGTCTTTCCTAGTTGCTTGAGTTCAGCTTACGGTAATCTATACAAACTCTCCACCAGTAGTAACACGGGTAGGTATCAATTCATTATTCTCATTCGCAACTACCGTAATCCCAGACTTCTTTGGGACAACACAAGCAGGGTGACCCATTTACTATCAGATATGGGGTATATGATACCCGCATCTAATAACTTGAGCACCTCAGTGCGAACAACTTCCTTCATATTAGGATTCAAACGTCTCTGCATTTCTCTTGAGGTTTTGGCACCTTCTTCTAAGTAGATGTGGTGCATACAATCAGCAGGACTAATTCCTTTAAAATCTGCTATAGTCCACCCTATTGCAGTCTTGTGCTCACGAAGAACACTAACTAGTCTACTTTCCTGGTCGGGCTCTAAGTCAGAGGCAATTATGACAGGAAGAGTATTCTCATTACCAATAAATACATATTTCAGTGTATCTGGTAGTGGCTTTAATTCAAGGGTGGGAGCCTTAACTGATGATGGGAGGGGTTTATCTATGGTCGGTGGAAGAGGTTACGGTTTACGCTGCCATTTTCCATAATCCATTGCGGCGCGAGAGTCTAACAACGCATTAACTTCTTCGAAATGACTATCCTCATCATAGTAAGCTCCAAAATGGGCCAAGCACGCCTCTAAAGGATCGCTAACACTATTGGTGGTAAAGGTATTCTCCACTAGAGAGTCAATCATGCATATAGACTCATAGTGTTCAAGAT
Organism: Papaver bracteatum; assembly: GCA_023529315.1. Classification (NCBI taxonomy): domain Eukaryota; kingdom Viridiplantae; phylum Streptophyta; class Magnoliopsida; order Ranunculales; family Papaveraceae; genus Papaver; species Papaver bracteatum. Next base: position 346,608 of record JAJJWX010003529.1, read on the forward strand.
CTGGTGGGGCTTGTAACGCCTTAAAGACGTTCACTGAGATTTTCTGATTCCCAAAGGAAAATTCTACTAGGCCATTTTGACAATGTATGACTGCATTTGCAGTGGCTAGAAACGGACGACCTAGGATGATTGGGATATTGATATCTTGACTAGAGACGGGTTGAGTGTCTAAAATCACAAAGTCAACAGGATAAATAAAGTTTTCAACCTGAACCAAAACGTCTTCAATAATTCCACGTGGGATTTTGACTGACCTATCGGCTAACTGTAGTGTTATCTTAGTTGGCTTCATCTCCCCTAGTCCAAGTTGTTCATAAACCGAGAAAGGTAAAAGATTCACACTAGCCCCAAGATCTAATAGAGCATTGTCTATCGTTTGGTTACCTATGACACATGTGACAGTAGGACAACCAGGATCTTTAAATTTGACAGGGTACTTTTGTGAGATTATGGAACTAACTTGTTGGGTCAAAAAGGCTTTTTTATGGACACTCGCCTCTCTCTTGACAGTGCACATCTCTTTTAAGAACTTGGCCATAGCGGGTACATGTTTAATTGCATCTAACAAAGGCAGGTTAACCTTAACTTGCTTAAAGATGTCTAGGATTTCCTCTCTAATCCTAGATATAGAAAATAATCAAAACATATTAGCACACATAGTAGGATTTCCTCTCTAATCCTAGATAGAAATTTAGCTACTCATAATTAGAGTACTAACCAAAAATAAAGAAGAAGAAGGAATGAAAGAAGAAGAGGAAATGAAAGAAGAAGTGTGGGATGTAGAGGTGTGGGATGAGAGGTGTAGAGATTGTGTGTTGATATGTGTAGAGATTGATCCCTATTTATACTAGATGATGCCCGACCCTTTCTTTTAATTTCTCAATTTTTTTTTTACTTTGTGCGCTAGGCACTCAACAAGTGATGGATATCTTTTGCATTATCTTTTCTTTCTTCCTTTTTATTTTCATTCTTTTCCTCGGTGGGTGCATTATCGAGCAATAAGCCGTTATGCGCAACATCATCAAGACACCAATGTCATCACCGAGTCATGCATGCCATGACCGTTTAATCTCCTCTGTCCATTTCGAGATGCACCCATTGTTCTTCAATCTCTTCCAGCGCCATAACCATTCAATGGCAGAAGTAGCTACCATTTTGTCGTCCCAACCAAACACCGGCATTCTTTGCCATGTTCTTTGTTCCGTAACCAAACTCACCTTCTCGACCGTACCAGCAGCTCACCTAATTAATCATCACACATCAGTCTAGGATAACGTCGCACAACAGTACCTTCGGCTACTTTTCACGTTTCAAGCATCATTGCCATTCACCATCATCTCCTCTCGGTCCCGTTTCCCTACCGAGCCACAGCAGCGAACCCGAGCATCATGGCTTCTTAAAAGCTCATCACCAAGCTCGGCTCATTAGTTAATGGCAGCAACAGCTACCAGCACTTCATCATATTCCGGCCATGCATGCAAAGATATCACCGCCATAGCAGCCACCATAGTTCATCTCTTCTCTTTTTGTTTTCTCGAGCTCCGTCAATGTCACGGCCAACATCCATTCTATACTATCTTCATCACCACGATCAACGCTACTTGGTCCAGTCAGCAACTCATCAATCCGTGCTCCAACAGCAAACTGAGAACCATGTTATCATCATTCCTCAGCCATCACCGAGCTCCATGTTGGCATTCTTCACGTTCATTTCCAACAGCTCAGATTCGTTACACGGATGAACTTATCAAAGTTGGCGTGAACCAACTCTTCACAGCAGACCAACTCTTCTTTGTTTTATCAAGCTCGAGCTCTTCTTCTCCTGGACAACTCCATTCCCCGTTCTTTCCCTGGCATGCATGCAGTCTCATCATCCAAGGCAATTAACTCATCACCACGGTCACTGCCAAGATTAAGCATCACCATTTCCGCCAACAACAAACTCCACCCGTGAGTTATATAGCCATTATGTGATGAAACCATACTCATTACCATCCCTGTTTAATCAAAACAGGGTGATATCAATCAACCCCGGCCGTTAAATCTCAAAAAATCACGTCCGAATTCTTCCCATAAATTTACGCAGGTGAACAAAAATTTCCCGCCAAAATTTTTGTTTTGAAACCGTGAAGAAGGTGGTGTCCCCCTATCCAAACCGGGAGTGCGAATAGCAGGTGTCTACTTAGGATTCCCCTTATCCAAGGTGAGGGTGCCCTTAGCATACTGCATTGTAAATGACTATTTTGCTCTTTTTCCTATTTTGCCCATAACTTCTTCATACGGACTCCGAATGACTCCGTTCTTTCGCCATTTCCATTGCCTTTGCCTTGTCGTCCTCTACCCAATGAAAAGTAGAAATCTTGTATTTGAACGAGTTACATTTGGTCTTTGGTCCTTCCTCACTCTTAGCTAGATTCTTTTATTGCACAACTAAGCTCAAATTCACTTCTTTTTGGATTATTCACCTAATAACACACAAATAAGAGAAAACACACGTAACACACAATAATCTGCAAGAAAACCAACACCTACTAGCATGGAATTAACACAAAATATATGTGAAATATGCACTTATCAATAGACACAATTGAAACAAAATCGGTTTGATTCACTCGAATAAATTCATAAACAATATAGCCACGGTTTGCAAAGATTACATTCCTTATTGATTTATTATTTAAGTTCATGAGCTAACCGATTTGTGAAATATAACCAGCTTGGGTACGCGTACGAGTATGCGTCCCTTAGCTATTGGATTTGAGTTTATAAACTCAGCAGAAATTTTCGGTTCGAAAACTTCCATGGGTACACATACGGGTACGCGTACCTAAGGTGGCTGGTTTACTAGTTTGCAAACTACAAACTCGGTAGAAATTCTCGGTTCAAGAACTTCCGCCAGTACGCGTGCCCAACCTATCTGCTTCACCAATACCGCATGCACACATATGCACGCACTTGATTTCCTGTACATGGACTTATACACTAATGTGCGAACACAATATATATGCTTATATCCATAGGTGATTACGTAATCTCAACTCTACATTTCAATCATTGAAACATTCTTCTATAATGTTATAATAGTCGTTAGACATAAGAATCGACTATCGTCATCAAAGCTACTTTCAAGACTAAAACGTCATCATGACTTTCGTCATGGGTAAAGATGAAAGGTGGTAAAAGCAAAAGCTTACCAGTACATATTTCGAGAAAAAGATAGGCAAGTAAACTCGGCTCGAAACAACAAATGTGTATGTATGAAAACTATCATACTTATACGATTGTTGTTTCAAGCGTAGGAGATAGACATAATTTTTAGTGCTAGATAAGTTCAAGTATCCACATACCTTTTTGGTCGGATGAAGTTCTACTGGTTCCTTGCGTAGTTCTCCGTCTTCGTAAGATAATCGCCATGGAGTTTGAAGCTCAACTATACTTAACCATCCAAGACCGAGACTTAGTCATAAGTAAACTAGAAATCAAGACATACAGTTTTGATCAATAATATTGACAAACATGCTTGAGATAGAAACGCATACGAGTTTGACCGAGCAATGCTCTAACAATCTCCCCCTTTGTCAATTTTAGTGACAAAACTATCAATACATATGGATTACAAAATAGGTAAAAATTTGTAGCTTCTTTTCCACATGCTTGATCTCCTTGGTGCTTCAACATTACTCGAAAACTTCATATTTTCCAAGTACTCCCATGATTCCATATATGTTCAGTTCAGCATCATAGTTGTTGAAGTTCCGTAGCCATAACAATGAGAAAACAAAACCTCTCAATCATTGTTATAAAGTGTCATAGTATTATTACACAACATCTAAGTTCCTATATCACAACTTCGACAACAATACTATGGTGATATGTATTACTCCCCCTTAGTCAATACTTTCATCTCAACATGAAATCAACTCCCCCTTACATAATGATCCGAAAACCATATGTATTTGTAGTGTGAACTACATATTAATTCTCTCCATTTTTGTCAATACAATTGGCAAAGGTACAAAAATGGGATCCTAATGAAACTTTCACGGAGACGCTTCAAGGCCAAAGAAAAGTACATACCAACTTTGTTTAGATGCAATAATAAAGCCAAAGCTAAATGCATTCATCAAGGAGTTTATAAAGATACAAGATAACCCCTAAAAAATTCCACAACCGCACTCCCCACAGAGATATGGAAATTAAGCACAAGTTCAAAAGAACTCTCCCCCATTTGATGTCATTCCCGAGAGAACAACAAGAGCGACCTTACTTTTACATGAAAAGAAGGATTTCTTTGGACACCAAAAACCACAAAAATGATTTTATATCCAAAATTCTCAATTAAACTAACCACAAGAAAACCCATGATTAATTCTATCGGAATACACAACCGAAATAACCACAAACAAATCTATGATTATTCTAGTTGGAAATGCTCACACAAGAAGACTTATGGAGCTACACAGTATACACATAAAATATGGATCAGGGAAGATCAATACTGAGGCATAGACAAGGATTCATTCTATTTTCCATCACTATTTGCACAATGACATACAATAGCCATAATCCTAGTAAAACAAAAATTCATCATATCTTTCATCAATTATTTGCATAACGAAATAATAGGTTCAATTTTTGTTTGTCAAAAGTTCATCGATCTTGTATCAATACTTGCATATCGACATATAAAAGAGATAACTTTCGACATCATATGGGATAATAATAGTTCATGGACGCAAACACACATATCCCATAACATATTGCAATATATAAAACCATAAATATTAATACTGCAAACATCATCTTCCAAACAATTTTAGAGTTTAAATAAATAAATCTAAAAAAAAAAAAAATGGACATAGCTATGTGTAATCACAATAATGGTTATTCCAAACTCTAGTTATTCTTCCTAAAACACAAAATTAAAATTCTCATAAGAAGACTTACTAGATATTATAGATCTTTCTCGGGGCATCTACTGAGAATTCCTTCTCATTATTGAAGAAGATACTGATGATGGGATCATTCAATTCCTCTAGGTCTTCAGAAATGTTAGTTAACTCACTAAGTTCTCTTTTTAGATCACACAAGGTGTTCTTGGTTAGAGAGAACATTTGTTCATAGTGAGTTATCTTTTCTAAAGAGGAAACGATTTGAGACTTTAAAACATTTCTCTTGTTGATGAAATCTTTCACCATGCCTCTAAAATTATTGTCATAATAACAAACAAATAAGAGACAGTTAGAGGAAGAACCTTCTCCATTAGTTGTCGACTTCACTTTATTTATCCTTGAATAAGAGATTCATTCACAAAGATACACATTATCTGCTTCAACTGCGTCTCTTTTTGTGATCCCTCTAGTCACATGAGACATGAGACTGTATCTTATGATAAGGGATGAGAAAGGAAGGACACAGAAATATAAACGGACTTATGAACACAAATCCCTAGAAGTACATTGAATGAGTCTTCCAAGATTTTTTATCCGTCTTCCATCTTCTTAGGAGAATATTTTCTTAACAAAACAAAGACAGATTTATAATTACACAGACTGAGCCATACTTTAATGCAAACCTCATTTTTCCCAAGTTAAAGATGAGGATGCAAACGTCACCAGCATTAATTGGTGACCGGGCGAGCCAGGTGCTCACGTTTTTTTTCCTTTGGGTGGCTTGTCAATTTTTCTTGTGTAAACATATTTCTTGCCTCGTCTAGATCTGGATTTTCTTGGAACACCTTGATTATCCATATCTAAATTCATTTTTTGCATGTTCTCTTGAAGTTTGGTGATTCTTTTGTTTCTCCTTCCGAATATCCAACATGTGATTTGATCATGCTTTAAATTTCCATAAAAAGAACAAATCAATAAAGATCTTTCGTTTTTATGGGACTCTTCCTGTTTAACACAACAATCAATAATCGTTGTTCCCTGATTAGTTGGAACAGACATGTTCTTTGAGCTTGCAGTTTTGCTTCTGAACCCTTAACCATTAGTGTTTCCAAAGGATCTCTGAACAAATAACATTGCAGCAATTTTTTCAGAACTTTCAGATAACCTTTGCAGGTCATACTTGAGAGTGTTAATATCTTCTTCCTTTAGAGACATGGTTCTGACGAAATTATCATTAAGACGCTCTATCTCAATATTTGTTTTCTCCTGGAGTGATGATTCAACTCTCTTTAAGGAGGCTTTTAGGTGAAGGTTCTCTTGGAGAATCTCTTTATTCAAGATATTGAAAAACTCTGTGTCATATTCAATGTCTAAATCAGAGGTTGAATAGGTGAGGGATTCTGCAGATTGTGCCGAAATTCCATTACATCGGTTATGATCATCAATGATGTAATCACTCATAATAGATTTTTCTTGTATTGAGTCATCAAAAGCATTAACTGAAGATGGATATTCATCACATATATTTTTCCTCCTTATAAACATTTTGATCTCTTTCATCATCAGTGATTTATCAAAATCATCGTGATTGGAATAACATTCATCCGCCCAAGACAAGTTAGAGGATTCACTTGTTGTGATCACATCATTGAATGCAGAAATTCTGCCTGTGTTCCGGTCAAGATCAAGAGTTTTCAACTTTCCAATCAGAGTATAACTGGAAAGTGTGTCAAGGTTATTTCCTTCTACGATGGCATGCTTCTTAGAGCCGTATCTAGATGGCAGCGATCTAAGAATTTTCATCACAATGTACTTTTCAGGAATAGTCATATCCAATGCAAAAGATGCATTAACAGTTTCAGACACTTTGTGATTAAACTCATCAAATGAATATTCATCGGCCATACGAAGGTTTTCCCAATCAGAATTAAGGTTTTGAAGCCTAGCTTACTTTTCATTGGTATTACATTCAAATACTGTTTCTAAGATATCCCACGCATCTTTAGACCTAGTGCAATTTGACACATGGTGCTGAAAATTTGGGGTAATGGCATGTATGAAGGCATTCAAACCGTTAGAGTTTTGCTTTGCAGCAAGTATCTCAGTAGAATTGTATTCGCCAATATTCTTTGGAACAATAGTGTTACCTATTGCCAGAACGGGAGTATCATACTCATTAACAACATATACCCATGATTCAAAATCATGTGCTTGAAGAAAAGCTCACATAGCAATTTTCCACCATAAGTAATTAGAGCCATTGAAGACTGATGGTATGTTAATTGAGATAGCACCTCTGTCGTTACAAACACAGACTGATAAGGTCTTTAAACGTGTTTGCCTGCTCTGATACCAATTGAAAAAGCGGTGGTCTAACAACCTCACCCAAAGAATATACTTGTGAAATCCAACAACCAAAGTTTGGATTTCACAATTGATCGATACAACGCACAACCTATGATATTTCAATTATATAACAAAATATAATGCAGAATAGAAATAACACAGACACCAGAAATTTTGTTAACGAGGAAACCGAAAATGCAGAAAACCCCGGGACCTAGTCCAGATTGAACACCACACTGTATTAAGACGCTACAGACACTAGCATACTACAAACTAACTTTAGTTTGGACTATAGTTGACCCTAATAAATATCACATTGAATCAAGGTACAGTTGTGCTCCTTATGTCTCTAATCCTAGAGGATACTATGTACTTGATTCCCTTAGCTGATATCACCCACAACCAAGGGTTGTTACGGCCCAAAGTCGAAGACTTTAATAAACAAATCTGTATCACACAGAAAAGTCTACGATAATAGATAAATCTGTCTCCCACAGATAAACATACGAGTTTTGTTCCGTATTTTGGTAAAATCAAGGTGAACAGGAACTAATAAATAACACAGACTTATATTCCTGAAGAACAGCCTAGAATTATTCATCACCTCACAATAATCTAAATCGTATGGTAGCGAAACTAGATATTGTGGAATCACAAATGATGAGGCGAAGATGTTTGTGATTTATTTTTATCTTTCCCTATCGGAGATGTAATCTCAAGCCAATTATTCAATTGAACTCATACGATAGAAAATGGCATGATCAGATCGCTCAACTACAAGAGAAGTAGTTTCGTCTGGCTTTACAATCTCAATGAAGTCTTTAAGTTGTTAACCGACAGGGTATCGAGAGCAAACCTACGGCTAAAGGAGAATCGACTCTAGAAAACCAACTAGTATCACGCAGGAGGTATGGGGATTAGTTTTTCCAGTTGCTAGATGTCTCCTTTATATATTTTTTAAATCAAGGTTTGCAATCTAAGTTACCTTGGTAATAAAGCATTCAATATTCACCTTTATATGAAAAACCCGATTCATCCAAGATAATATCTTTCAACCGTTAGATCGAAACTTAGGTTGTCACACACACAAATGAAATGTATTCGTTTAGGTTTGAGTAACTGTACCTAAACATGTACACTTAGTTGGTTCATAAATAGTTAACCAATGGTTATCCATATGAGCACTTTTATATCAACCATATTCACTTCTTCACAACTAGTTCAAATGACTCAAAAGAACTAGTTGAAGAGTTATTCAATTGCTTAGATCTTTATACATAGACACAATTGAAACAAAATAGGTTTGATTCACTCGAATCAATTCACGAACAATATAGCCACGGTTTGCAAAGATTGTATTCCTTATTGATTTATTGTTCAAGTTCATGAGCTAAACGATTTGAGAAATATAACCAGCTTGGATACGCGTACGGGTATGCATACCTTAGCTACCAGATTTGAGTTTACAAATTCAGCAAAAAAATTCGGTTCGAAAACTTCCGTGGGTACACGTATGGGTACGCGTACCTAAGGTGACTGGTTTACTAGTTCACAAACTACAAGCTCAGCAGAACTTCTCGGTTCAAGAACTTCCGCTAGTACGCGTACGGGTAAGCATACCCAACCTATCTCCTTCACCAATACCGCATGCACACATATGCACGCACTTGGTTTTCGATACATGAATTTATACACTAATGTGCGAACACACTATATATCATTATATCCATAGGTGGTTACGTAATCTCAACTCTATATTTCAATCATTGAAACATTCTTCTATAATGTTATAATAGTCGTTATACATAAGAATCGACTATTGTCATTAAAGATGTTTCAAGATTGAAATGTCATCATGACTTTCGTCACGAGTAAAGATGAAAGGTGGTTAAAGCAAAAGCTTACCAACACATATTTCGAGAAAAAGATAGGCGAGTAAACTAGGATCGAAATAGAAAATGTGTATGTATGAAAACTATCATACTTATACGACTATTGTCTCAAGAGTAGGAGATAGATAGACTTTTGAGTGCTAGATAAGTTCAAGTCTCCACATACCTTTTTGGTCGGATGAAGTTCCACTGGTTCCTTGAGTAGGTCTTCGTCTTCGTAAGATAATTTACATGGAGTATGGAGCTCAACTATACTTAACTATCCTAGACCGAGACTTAGTCATAAGTAAACTAGAAATTAAGACGTATACTTTTGATCACTAATATTGAAAAACATACTTGAGATAGAAACACATGAGAGTTCGACCGAGAAATACTCTAACACAACTAGACAGTCAGAATCAATCTTAAATAAAAAGTATATCAAGGAGTTAATATCTCTATCTCTCGATTTGATCTATACTCAAGCAAATACAAATCTGCGAGTCTTTATCAAATACAAGAGATATAAACTTGGATGGTACCAAAGACTAGTATCCAAGGATCAATCAATTTCCAACCAACAACCAAATATTTGGATTTCACAATTGATCAAACAATGCACAACCTGTGATATTTCAATTATATAACAAAATATAACTCAGAATAAAAGTAACACAGACACCAGAAATTTTGTTAATGAGGAAACCGCAAATGCAGAAAAACCCCGGGACCTAGTCCAGATTGAACACCACACTGTATTAAGCCGCTACAGATACTAGCCTACTACAAACTAACTACGGTCTGGACTGTAGTTGAATCCTAATCAATATCACACTGATTCAAGGTATAGTTACGCTCCTTAAGCCTCTGATCCCAGCAAGATACTACGCACTTGATTCCCTTAGCTGATCTCACCCACAACCAAGAGTTGCTACGACCCAAAGTCGAAGACTTTAATAAACAAATCTGTATCACACATAAAAGTCTATGATAATAGATAAATCTGTCTCCCACAGATAAACCTACGAGTTTTGTTCCGTCTTTTGATAAAATCAAGGTGAACATGAACTAATCAATAACCCGGACTTATATTCCCGAAGAACAACCTAGAATTATTGATCACCTCACAATAATCTAAATCGTATGGTATCAAAATTATATATTGCGGAATCACAAACGATGAGACGAAGATAATTGTGATTTATTTTTATCTTGTCCTATTGGAGATATAATCTCAAGCCAATTATTCAATTAAACTCGTACGATAGAAAATGGCAAGATCAGATCGCTCAACTACAAGAGAAGTAGTTTCGTCTGGCTTCACAATCCTAATGAAGTCTTTAATTCATTAACCGACAGGGTATGTCGGTCTCGAGAAGAAACCTACGGTTAAAGAAGAATCGACTCTAGCAAAACCAACTATTATCACATAGGAGGTGTGGGGATTAGGTTTTCCAGTTGCTAGACGTCTCCTTTATATAGTTTTCAAATCAGGTTTGCAATCTAAGTTACCCTGGTAACAAAGAATTTAATATTCACCATTATATGAAACACCTGATTTATCCAATCTAATATCTTTCAACCGTTAGATCGAAACTTAGGTTGTCACGCACACAAATAAAATGTATTCATTTAGGTTTGAGTAACTATACCTAAACGTGTACACTTAGTTAGTTCACAAATAGTTAGCCATATGGGGACTTTCATATCAACCATATGCATCTTCTTCACAACTAGTTCAAATGACTCCAAACAACTAGTTCAAATGATTTGAGAAATATAACCAGATTGGGTACACGTACGGGTATGATCATGTCGAATGTAAAACATTGTTTCCTAGGATGAAATCTTCACTCATACCCATACATAATCACAATAGCATTCATATGATCATGTCGATGTATTATATACAAAATTTAATGGTTAAGCAATAAACCTCGTATTGTATTCCTTAATACTATGTCTAACTAGAGTATCATACACAACTTCACAGTTATTTTTTCAATATGCACGACTTCATGTATACGTTAGGGAATGAAATAGTTCAAGTCAAATATTACCAACCTCAAGAAGAAGGATGATGTTGTCGTTGTAGCTCCATACTTCTTCACATTCTTCAAGTCTTCATGTAATACTTGTAAGTCTAATATCCTAATACTTTTAAGCTAGCTTATACCTCTATTATATAATCAAGCGACTCTTTAAATGATTTTTGATTCACTAAAATATGACAACCAAACTTGACATACCCACGCTTGGTGGGTTCAACCGAGCTATGCTCTAACAAAATCCCCTGTACCTCCAACTTTGAAAATAAGAAAAAGAAATGTGAGGAATCCATGAGATGCTCCTTCAAATTCTCAGAAGTTTTCAGGTGTTCTTGAAGAGTTGAAGGAAACAAGAAAGGAGATTAGGCAAATAAAGGCTATTGTTTTAAGGACTCTTTAAATTCAGAAGACCCTGGTTTGGCATCAATCTAGAAGGTTTATTGGAATTTACTCCTATCTTCATGAACCTATGTTCATATGGATGTTGACGACAAGGAGTTCGGGGATGATAAAGAATTTTCCATAGGTCTTAATGTCTAGGAAACTTCTTATGAGAATTTATTCTTGTATTTTTAAGAAGGATAACTAGAGTTTGGAATATTAATTATTGTGATTTCATGTAGCTATTGCCAATGGTTTTCATCTTCCAATGTTTTTAGATTTATTTATTTAAATTCTAAAAGTTTATTTGGAAGATGTTTTTGCAGTATTAATCTCTATGGTTTTATATATTGCAACTTGTTATGGGATATGTGTGTTTGAGTCCGTGAACTATGATTGTCCTACATATGCTCAAAAGTTAAGTCTATTATATGTCATTATGCAAATATTGATAAAAAATAGGCTTAACTTTTGACAACAAAAGTTCAGCCTATTATGTCATTATGAAAATAATTGATGGAAGATAGGATGAACTTTTGTTTACAAAGATTAAGTCTATTAGATGTCTCTATGCAAATAGTGATAAAAGGTATAATGAATCTTTTATTATTCCGCATTATTGGTCTTTCCATGATCCACATCTTTGTGAATGTACTGTGTTGCTTCGTAAGTTTTCTTTTGTTGAGCATGGCCAATTGAATTGATCATTTCCTTTGTGGTTAATTCAATTGAGATTTTTGGATACAGATTCATGTTTTGATCATGTGATTTGATTATGTCCAAAGAAATCCTTATTTTTTTGTAAAAGTAAGGTCGCTCTTGTTGTTCTTCCGGGAATGACATTTTATGGGGGATAGTTCTTAATTAAACTTGTGCTTAATTGCCATATCTTTGTGGGAAGTGCAGCTATGGAATATTGTATGAGTTTTCTTGTATCTTTATAAATTCCTTGATGAATACACTAAGTTTCGACTATGTGAAATCATCGAAACAAAGTTGATATGTTCTCTTTTGGTCATGAAGTATCTCTATGAAAATTTCATTAGGATCCCACTAGTTTTCGTACCTTTGCCAATTTATATTGACAAAATGAGGGAGAATTAATGTGTAGTTCACACTACAAATACATATGGTTTACGGATCATTATGTAAGGGGGGGTGGTTTTCATTGTGAGATGAAATATTGACTAAGGAGGAGTGATACATATAACCATAGTATTGTTGTCAAAGTTGTGATACAATTGGACATTGATGGTGTGTAATAATACTATGACACTGTATAACAATGATTGAGAGCAACTGTTTTCTCATTGTAGTTGCAGGATTTCCCACACTACACCCTTGTTAAGATTTTACTTTAATAAACTCACAATTGAAGATTAAAAATGACACTTTATGATTTTGTTCTCAGAAATGTTTACAGAAATGGAAGAATTCAAGATTACAACTATTCTCTTGAAATTTATCTCTCCTCAAGACTTTATTAACTCTCAAAAACACATCATCATTTTCTGGACACATTGGGTCTATATTATAGGGTAGTTACATAGTGGATGACAGCTAAGTTTCCTATTATTTCGGGTTGGTCCTGCGATTGTACCGCGATAGTTACAATGTTCATTATCGCAAGTTTTGTAACCATCGCAGGACAAACATTCTTTTCTCAAGTTTTCTTCAATCGTCAGTTATTACGTTGATCTTTTGACTGCTTTTGTGACACTCGCAAAGTGTAGTTGAATATCTTGTGGTGATGCTCGCTGGGAAGTGTTGTTAATCTCGCAGAGAAGTATTGTAGCGATATTCAGGTCCTACATATTGCCTCTTCTCATGTATTCTTCGCAAAGTGGAGAGGATATGAGAATCTTCAATTCTTCAAAGTGCTCGCAACCTCTTTTCTTTCCATATTTTCTTGTCTACATTGCTCCGTTAATTTAGCTTAACCGCCTACATGTGTTGTAAATTCATCTTTCTACTGACACGTCTTTACTCAACAGGTTACTCCCTTTTGCCTATAAAAGGTAGAGTTAGACTTCAAAACCGATTTTCTTCTTCTATTTCTCTATCTTCTTCATCTGTTTATTTTATCTTCCGTCTGCAACTTTTCTTCTTCTTCATATTCTCCCGCTACTGTTCTAATGGAGTCATCAAGGTATGTTTTTTGATTATAATCTTTATTTGATTCAATTTTTACTCATATTCTTCGATCTTCTCTATTTGATCCTTCATAACTCCCGTATTATGTTTTCTCTTCAGTGGAACTATCCCTAACACCCAATCCTCAGTTCAAAACCCTAATGCTCTCAAAAGGCCAACTGATAAGAAGAAGAGAAGTTCTGCGAATGATAAGGTGGTAAGAAACACATCCTATTTCTTAATAACAATATTGTTTCCTCTGTTTCTTATCTAAGTTATTATTCGGAGAATGTCGAGAACATCGCTAATCCTCCCAAAAGACCTCGTCAGTTTAAAGCTCTTGAGGCTGATTTCTCCATCCCCACATTAACATCTGCAAGAGTTACTCCCACACCCTCGCAATTGGATCCTCTTTCTTTTACCTGTGAGAATATCACTGCCAACACCTCTATTTATTTTGATTCTTTGACAAATATATCAAGCTCCTGAAATTGCTGTGACTAAATATCCTTCTAGCCCTTTAATGCCTTCAACTGTTGTTTTTCCCAACACTCCTCCTTCTGATAATACAACCATTGCAAATGACTCAAATAGTCAACTTGTCCTCGTTACTACTTCACCCTCTGCATCTCTTCCTCCATCAAATGAAACCTTAGTAGGAGTTGATGTTGCTTTTAAAATTTTATCTAATATTTTAGACGATGCTAGAAAATCTTCTACAGACTCTCTCCAATATGAAGTTTGCGAGACCTTACTTAAATATTTTGTTTCTGATAGTACCGTTTCATGAGCATATTTAGAAAATGAAGTTGAAGCTCTAAGAAAAAGCCTTCAAGTCAAAGTTTCTGAATGTGATACTCTGAACCATATGCTTCGGAACTCTTCACTTAACTGCGAGAACCTTCGCAGAAAAAATGACGAGCTGAAAGGTACAATTTTCCTGCCTCTACCCTTTTGTCTTTCTGTTTTGCTTTCGTATCCTTTGTACTCAAGTCTCCTTATTAAATTCTTGGTTCATATATTAGTTTCAAATCGGACTCGTTTCATGGAAAGACTTAAATTTGAATCTATTGCTGAAGAAGCTCGTGTTGAAAGAGATTCTTGGATAGACCAGTATAATAGATTAGATAATCTCTACACATATTCAATTGATCAAATAGATAATCTTACTAATGAGAATAATCAACTATCACAAAGTCAAAATTTATTAAGTAACGAGATTACTCGTCTCTCATATTTGTTAACCAAGTCTAACTTGGCGGTAGAATCTTTATCAGATGAAAATAGAACTTTATCCCAATAGAAACATAGATTTTCAAGCTTGATGGCGATTTTTTCGCAGCAATTGAGTAATCTACAAAGAATATGTGATAATCAAGAGCAATCTCTTCGTTCTCTTAAAGATGAACTCAAGGAAGTAACTGAATCATCTGCTGCTGAGAAGGACAAACTTATTAAGGGTAGATTAACTCTTAGCTTAAAGGCCAGCAAGCTTCAAGATCAATAATCCCAATTAAAGAAATCCCATTCTTTATTAGCAAAGGAAAACTCGTATCTACATTCCAAAGAAGAAAATATGAAATCTCGTCTGAAGGGTATGGTTGGCGATAGATTTGATGACGCTATGAATCAATGGGAGAACTGTTTCTTTACATTAATCCAAAACTTAACCTCTCAAAAAGAAGGTAGTCAATTGACTACCTCATTTGTTGAACTTTCTGTCAAATTTTACGTTATGTTTCTTGCGATATATTTGTCTGAATAATATTTAATCATTTTTGTTGCTCGCAGTATCTGAAAGAAATCTTCATTCTACCATCGCTGACCTTACTGATAAATTGGATAAAGTTCGCAAAGAAAACATGATTCTCACTTCTGATCTTATAGAAGCTCGCGATAAGGCAGAGAGAAGGCTTGATTATCTCGAGTACTTCAAAAATATAGAGATTAGAAATCGCGACATAGGTTTCCTTCGCAAGGTTCACCTTAGTTCTGAAGTTCTTGTTAATGATATTATGATATCCCATTCTATCCCTCCTGTATCTGTTCCTCCTCTAAAAGTTGATGATGATGAAATCCCTCTTCCTATGGACAAGGATTTAGAATATGTACCCGTTGAAGAAAATGTTGAAGAAGATAAACCAGAAGAAGAAGAAAAAAGTTCTCCCAGAGAAGGATAAATTCGTAATGAGAAAAATGTTGGTGATGCTGATAATAACAGTAAAAATCCTGAGTCTAGCGAGACCATCGTTGAATCTTGAATTTCATTCTTACTTTCTTTTCCTTTTTCTTTCTTGAGAGCAATGGCTTGTAACTTTTGCAACTTTTGATTTTTATTTACTTTGAACATTCTCAAGGAAGATAATGAGATCTTATTTATTCATTCCCCTACTTTCCCTTTATTAACTTTCTTTAGATGTTGAATTATTTCCTGTATCTTCTTGTGAAGATAGGAATATATCTGTGATGTAATGAATCCTTGCGATATTCTGAAAAATTTCGAAGAAAATTGCCTTCTCATATATTCTCCTGCGAGGAGCAAATATTTCCTGCATTCTGAAATAGTTAATGTTTAATATTATTCTGTTGGTCTTATTTTGCCTTCCTAGTTAAAGGTCTTATTTTGCCAAACTTTTCTTTCTGCGACAAAATCGCAGGACGTATTTACATTTTTATGTAAAAACCCATTAATCTTGCCTTATCCTTGTTTCTTCGTATTTTCTGCGATAATATGACAGGTCTATATCCTCTTGCGAGAATAAAGTCCTATGACATTGCCGTCTTGCGATGAAATCGCAGGACGTCTTTACACTTTCGTGTAAAAACCCATTGATCTCATCTTAACATTTATATTTTGGATTGTTGCCTTTATATAATTTTCGTCACGCGACAATATGATAGGCCTAAATGTTCTCACGATCATAAAGCCCCATGACATTGCCGTCTTAAGACACTTATCATCTCCCTAATGGAGGGTGTCGCCCTTATCTTCCCCCTGGTTTCCCCTTCAAGGAGGGAACATCAGCCATACAAGACTAGATCCTCCCATCCATATTTGCCAACAACCAGTTGTTTTCGCAGCCTCTTGTCCTTTATGCCTATATGGATTATAGTTACAAGACTGCACCCTAAGTGGGGTTTTCTTCGGGCCAAGTGCATCATAGCCAAGACTTTCCAAGGATGGCCAGGGTAGTTTCGTACGCCCCGGGCACCCTTGGCTCAACCGTGTACCCCGGCGCCTTGGTCATACTCTGCACTCCTTAGAAGAGGTTCTTAGTCATCCAACCAGGGTATAACCTTATATAATTGGAAATCCAAGATCCCTCTCCTAGATAGGTTTTCTTTAACCCCAACATCTTCATAACTCAGGTTCCAGCAGCGGTATAACCTTATCCCTGAGTCATGTAAAGAGATTCCCCCTTATATGACGCACTATTAGGTCATACATTTGCCTCTTGCGAAATTTTATTCGCGAACTAGGGTGCACGACATAAAGGTTCGTCCCATTTTATTAATCTCTGCGAAATTTTTATTCGCCTTTCTTGCGATTATGCTCGCAGCTCTGGATTTGCTTTGTTATTAGAAGAATCTCTCAGTTGTAATCAGAATTTTTTTTTTTACAACGTACCTGTATCTCTTATCTTGCAGAAGTTGTCATTGATAATATCTTTTCAGAAATAGTCTATTCCATGGTCTGTCAAGTCTTTGACCAACATCTCTCCCTTCAGGGTCCATTAGTTTGTATGCCCCAGTTCTAACTATCTCTTTAATGATGTATGGTCCATCCCATTTTCTCGCCAATTTTCCACCATTCTCTCGCTGATAACTTGGTGTTTCTTGTAGCACTAAATCTCCAAGTTGAAATTCACGTTTCTTAACACGTTTGTTGTACTCGTAAGATAATCTTCGCTGGTAATTTTCCATATGTTGCAAAGTATTTTCTCTTTTTTCTTCTAATTCATACAATTTATTTAAAATCATTCCAGCAATTAGATTTCTTTCCCAAGCCTCTATTTTTGTTGTAGGAATAGATACTTCTGTTGGTAACACAGCTTCAACTCCATACGTCAAACAAAAAGGTGACATTCCAGTAGCTTCTCGTATAGTTGTATTGTAGGCCCTTATTGCATTATGCACCTGTTCGCACCATGCTCTGTGGTATCCCTCTAGATTCTTTTTTAAGATGTCTGCGATTGTCTTATTAGTTGCTTCAGCTTCACCATTTGCTTGCGGATATAGAGGAGTAGATTTTCCACACTTTATCTTAAATACATTGAGTAGCAATTCTATAATCTGCCCTTCAAATTGCTTTCCATTATCAGACACCAACTGTGCTGGAATCCCAAATCTGCAAATTATATTCTCAAATATGAATGTAAAAATATCTTTATCGCGGATATGTTGTACTGCCTTTACTTCTCCCCATTTTGTGAAATAATCTGTTGCGATAATTAGATATCTTCTTTGTCCAGAACCAGGCACAAATGGTCCCACAATATCTAACCCCCATTTCCCAAAAGGCCATACACTTGTTGAAGATGATAATGGTGAGCCTGGTGCATGTATCTTCTTTCCGTATCGCTGGCAATATTCGCAACGCCTTGAGAGTTGTTTTGCATCTTCATGCATATATGGCCAGTAATAGCCTTGCATTTTTGTTCTATATGCCAAAGATCTTCCTCCACTATGATTACCATCATCACCACTATGCAACATCTTCAACACTTTTTGGCCTTCTTCGCTCGTCAAACATCTTAGCGATGGTCCACTAAAAGATCTGCGATATATAATACTCATTCTCTTAGCTCATAATTGGTTGCCCTACTTTTTAATTTATGTGCTTCCAATCGATTTCTTGGGATTTCTCCTCTTGCCAAGTATGCATGAAGATCTGCTCGCAAATCCGTAATGTTTCTCTTTAATTCCTCTTCTCCAACTTCTACCATCATCACATCTTCCTCTTCTTCTTCCTTGTTTATCGCTGGTAATAAAAGTGTTTGAATTTTTATGCACCCCGCAGCTGGATTTTTCATCATACTGGATATGAAAGCAAAAGCATCTGCGAGCCTATTATGTTTCCTTGATATGTGTCTCCATTTTAATTTTGGAATTCTCGCAGATAATTACTCAACTAATCTTTTATACTTTCTCAAAGATGGTTCGTTTGTTGTGTGTTCTCCTTTTATCTGGCGAATAACCAATATTGAATTTCTGGTGATTCTAGCATTTTCCAACTTCATTTCTATCGCAAATTTTAAAGCATGAATTACGACCTCATATTCTGTCTCATTATTAGTGGATGCAAATTCCAATCTAAATGAAAAATCTGTTTTTTCTCCTTCTGGCGAAATAAAAACAACTCCAATCCCATTTCCTTCCCCATTTGATGATCCATCCACCAATATCTCCCATCTGTCGAGTTCTGTTAATAGATCTTTTGGATCTCCATGTTCCTATTCTACATCCATCATCTCTTCCACAACTTCATCATCTTCTAAAGGAAATTCAGCTAAGAAATCTGCGATAACTTGTGACTTTGGCGAGGATAAAACTTTATATTGGATATCGAAGGGTCCTACTTGTGCATTCCATCTCTCAACTCTGCCCGATCTTTTTGAATTTTTCATTACTGACTCAATTGGCACTTTCGTTAACACTTTGACCTTATGTGCTTGAAAGTAGATGCGAAGCTTAAAAGTTGCGTGCACCAATGCTAGAATTAGTTTCTCAATCTTTGAATAATTTCTCTCTGCAGAATTGAACGTTTTGCTGATGTAATAAATTGGTCTTTCTACCCTTGCATATACTCGCAGCAACACAACACTTAGCGCATATGTGGTTGTTGCGATATAAATCAATAGTTCTTCTCCCGGTTCAGCTTTCTGTAAGACAGTTATGTTCATTAAATGTTCTTTTATTCCTTGAAAAGCCTTTTCACATTCATATTTCCACTTGAATTTTGTTCCCTTTTTGAGTATATCGAAAAAAATGTTTGCACTTGTCTGAAGATCGCGAGATGAATCTTCCTAGCGAGGCTAAGAGTCCATTCAATTTTTGCACATCTTTTACCGTCGCAGGCGTTGGCATATCGCGAATTGCTTGTACTTTTTATGGATCAAATTGTATTCCTTCTTTTGATACAACATACCCCAGAAATTTTCCTGAAGTTACTCCAAAATTACACTTATCGGGATTCACTTTAATATTAAATTGCCGCATTTGATCAAAAATCTCTTTCATATCTTGCACATGATTCTCAGCTTCTTTGCTTTTGATCAGCATATCATCTACATACACTTCTAATATTTTATGAATACACTTTGAAAACACCTTCTCCACCATTCTTTGATACGTTGCACCAGCATTTCGTAAGCCAAAAGGCATCTTTGTATAACAATATAATCCTCTTGGAGCAAAAAATGCGGTATGTTCTTGATCTTCTTCAACGAGAGGGATTTGATTATATCCTTTATATCCATCCAACGATGATATTCTGGCATTTCTCGCTGCTGATTCAACCATCTGTGGGATATCTGGTAACATAAAGCTATCTTTAGGACAAGCCTTGTTTAAATCAGTGAAATCTATGCAAATTCTTATCCCTTTGTTCTTCTTTGGGACCACTACCATATTTGCAATCCACTCTGGATATTTTTCTTGCCTTATAATTCATACGTCGAGCATCTTCTGTAATTCTTCTTCTATTTGAGAATGGTATGTTGTTGCGATTTTCCTTATTCTTTGCTTAAATGGTCTTATGTTTTTGTTGATTTCAAATTTATGACATGCTATTGATGGATCTATCCCTGACATCTCATCCATGCTCCACGCGAAGATATCTTTATACTCTCGCAAGAGATTTATAGTTCTTTCTTCCTCATCTGCCTCCATTCTAGTCCCAATTTTCAGCATTTTAGGCTCTTCTTCACTCCCAATATTTACTTCTTTTGTTGGTTCTGCTGCAATATAACTGGCTTCAGGTTCTCCCATTGGTGTTGGTGATTTCATAACTCTCGTGAGTTTATCTCCTTCTCGCGAGATTTCGCAGGGTATTCCTTTTCCTTCTTTTGCTCTTATCATGTAAACTTTAAATTCTTCTTCCTTCTTTGTTTCTCTCGCCAATTTTCTCCGAGCCTTTCGCAGCTTTGGACGTTCTTCATAATTTCTTACTTCAATTTGGTAACACAATTTCGCAAAATCTGTGTCTCCTCTAATTTCTCCAATTCCATTGGGTATAGGAAATTTGATGCATTGATGCAACGTTGATGCTACAACCTTGATTGCGTGTATCCATGGTCTTCCTAATATCATGTTATACGGTGATTCCACGTCTACCACACATAATGTTACTTGTGTTTCAATCTCTCCTAGTGGAATTCGTACCACTATCTCGCCTTTAGGTTTTGTTAAAGATTTTCCAAATCCATGAACATGATATATTGAATAAGTCATTTCTTCATCCTTATATCCCATTTTCTTAAAAGTATGATAAAATATTATATCTACAGAACTTCCTGCATCCACCAAAGTTCTATTCATAACCCATTCTTCTACAGATTTTTTTGATTCCTCCTTTCTCATTGGTATAATGGATATTGTGATTACTAATGGAGATGTATGACTTAGATTTTCTTCTGGTATTTATGTTGCTGTAAATGTGATCTCATGCTTTTCCCAATCTTTTAATGGTGATATTTTTTCCACTGTCATGATTTTCCTTCCTTCAAAATCCCGTTTGTGTATCTTCCCCTTAATATTTTCATGAAATCTATCAATCATTGTTCTCGTTACCATACCACACTCCAATTTTCTACAATCCTCTTTGATTCTAATCATCCTTCCTTCAAATATCTCACAGATTTGTTTTGTGACTTTCTTAATCTTGAACAATTCTTATCTTCTTCTTCATTTTTTTCTATGATTTCCCTAATTCAATCTCTGTTTCGGACGCCAAAATATAGTTGCAGGATTTCCCACACTACACCCTTGTTAAGATTTTACTATAATAAACTCACAATTGAAGATTAAAAACGACACTTTATGATTTTGTTCTCAGAAATGTTTACAGAAATGGAAGAATTCAAGATTACAACTATTCTCTTGAAGTTTCTCTCTCCTCAAGACTTTCTTAACTCTTAAAAACACATCATCATTTTCTGGACACATTGGGTCTATATTTATAGGGTAGTTACATAGTGGATGACACCTAAGTTTTCATCTTATTTCGGGTTGGTCCTGCGGTTGTACCGCGAAAGTTACAATGTTCATTCTCGCAAGTTTTGTAACCATCGCAGGACAAACATTCTTTTCTCAAGTTTTCTTCAATCGTCAGTTATTACGTCGCTCTTTTGAATGCTTTTGTGACACTCGCAAAGTGTAGTTGAAGATCTTGCGGTGATGCTCGCTGGGAAGTGTTGTTAATCTCGCAGAGAAGTATTGTAGCGATATTCTGGTCCTACACTCATTGTTATGGCTACGGATCTTTAACAACTATGATGCTGAGTTGAACACGTTCAGAATCACTGGAGTACTTGGAAGTGACGAAGATTTCGAGTAATGTTGAAGAACCAAGGAGATCAAGCATTTGGATGAAAAGGTACAAAGTTTATTTATTTTGTAATCCATATGTATTGATAGTTTTGTCACTAAAATTGACAAAGGGGGAGATTGCTTAACTCGCATACATATTTCTCGAAATATATGTTTGTAAGCTTTCACTTTAACCAAGTTCATCTTATATTCATGACGAAAGTCAAAAGACGACCATATGAAAATCACCTTGTAACATCTCATTTGATGTAGACTTCGAATGTTTCGTATTGATTATGTCAATCACTTGAAAATAGATTTGATGCTAATAATTTGTGAAAACAACTATTTTCATCCTCTAAGAATGTTTCAATGATTGAAATAGAGTTTAGAACACTTAACCATAATTGGATAATAGACATAGTATGCGTACTTGCATATATGTTGATCCAAGACCGGTTGACGAGCGTCGTTTACTCAACAAAATAAAAAGATATTTCTCACTAATTAAATATAATATAGCGGTAGTAATAGATCGTTCCCACGAAGAGTAATGCAATTGTTATGTTATCTAAATCGGCGAAAATATAAAAGAAGGATAATAAGATAAAGATATTGAAGAAATCCTTCGCAGTTACTAACCGTTAACTCAATATTGTACCCGTATATCTCTTGTTAGAAACAATTGTCACCAACCGTAGGAAAGCAGGTACGCTTAGAAATCCCCAAAAACTCCATATATCACCGGATACGGAAGCGCTCGACTACCGGATTATATTCAAAATAACCACCTTGACACGGAAGCGCTCGACTACAAGATGTAATTCCCAGAACGCATTAAGATTTGTGAATTTAGGTTTGATCCCAATGAAAAAACTCGAAGACGCTCGGTCCACTTACTGGTGTTGTCTTTACTCGCAATTTCTCCACAGAATACCTCCGTAAGGTCTTGCTATTTCTACTTGTGTAGGAGATGAGAGGCAATTACGGGTCGACTCAACTCTCTACTAGCATTAGAATGATTAATAAACTAATATGGTTGCGCACCCAAACCAATCTAAGAACCAATCATAAACCTTCGACATAGTAAAAACAATCCACAATGAATCAGTTTAAAACTTGAAACAAACTTGCAAAATAATTGAGCTTCACATTAGAACTTTGAATTCTCCCCTTACAATATAAAAAGAATAGAAAAGAGATAGTTCTCCCCCCTAAGGGGGAGAAAAATGGTGAAAAGAAGAATATATAATTATTTCTAGGCTTCCCTATATATAGGGTTTTGTAACCTCTTCTTTAAGAAAACTAGAAAACCTAGCAAAAATAGGAAAGTGCACCTCCTCTTGAAGAAACTAGAAAACCTAGCAAAAATAGGATAGTGCACCTCCTTAATGTCCCGTGCATAACGCCTCGTGCCAAAGTGGCCAAAAACCCCAAAGAGAAGTCAAGTCCAAGCTCTTCTCGTGGGAAATAGTTGCAGTTTAGCTTATGGGCCCAAGTCCAGTCCACCCCTGTTCGTGCAAAATGTATTGGCTAAATAGCCTGTTGGGCTTGCACTCTAGACGGCCCACTTGTAGCCTAGCTGTTAATGGCTTCAGTCTTAGCCCATTATCGAGTATTCAGACTCGACCCTGTGTAGCTCGTTACTCCATGTCACAACAACAATACCGATCATCATCCCATGTCACAACAAACTCTCACAGTCATGATCATCTATCGGCCGTGAACAACAGCATCATCATCCATCAACTCGAGAATAACTGAACTCACTAATGGCTGCAGCCATTATTCCCTGTTAACCTCCTCCATCGTATCAATCACCAGCAACCATCTTGACTCGAGCTCATTATATCTTTCTTCGACATCCACAGCTCAGATTCATTCTTCATCGTTGCCCGCAGCTCAGCGACATCCATTCCTAGCAGCAACAACTAACTCGAGTCTCTCAGCACAACTCCCTTTCTCGTCTTTGCTGCCATGCTCCATCGTCCCTGCCTTCTTAAGACTGGGTTCAACTGCCATGCTCCTATTTCATTCGACTACCACGAACACACATGAACATCTCCAAAATTGAGTTACCCACCGTCGCCATTGCCTTCTCATCACTACCAAACAACACGTACAACACTCCATTCAACCACCACCACAGACCACCAACTATGCTCGTTCATTCCATCGCTGCCAACATACAGAATCACTCATCATCTCCTGTTCGAGCATCACTTTGACCTTCACCACGAGTTCTCTCACGAGAGCCACAACAAAACCCAAACAATCTGCCAAATCACACCTCTTCCATAACCAACCAACTTCTGTCTCAATCGCTGCATACTGCCAGCGTCAATTCCATGCATCTTCTTACTTTAACTCCCATGCAACACCGATAGTGGCAGCAGCTTCAACTCCATGAACCAAGCCCAGCAGGTGTAGCTTAGGATTAAGCCCGGTAGGTGTAAACCGGGCTAAAAGCCCATGAATGCCTCCAACTTTGCACTTCGGAACTTTTTCTTTCCATTGTGCCATGGCCTCTTCCAGTACTTCATAACAGATTCCAGCTGGTTGCTTCTTCATGACCACTTATTTTGGCAAATTAGACGATTTCTTGTTCTTTTCGGGAATAAGCTCCAAAATTCCCGTAAAATATAAAAGAAAGATAATAATACAATTTCACACGAAAACTAGATTAGAAAGCATAACCAATCGATACTTAGATAGGTGTTTTTACACACCTATCACCGGTATAGTATGCATACCTGTATGCGTACTGGAGAGGTCAAGTAAAGTCCGGGAGCCTTGGTATGCGTACTCGTACGCGTACTGGCGAACTCAGTTGAAGTCCGGAAACTATTGTATGCGTACCCGTACGCGTACTGAATTCAACTGTTGTTTTGGATGTGTGATAGTATGCATACCCATTCACGTACTGTCGGACACAGTCCAAGTCCGGCTACTTAAGTATGCATACCCGTTTGCATATTTGAGTGGGTTAAGTTCTAGAATCGGTTGTTCCATGAACTAATATATTTATATAATAAGGAATGTAATCTTTTGCAAACCGTGGCTATAATGTTCATGAATTGATTCGAGTGAATAAAATCGATTTTGCTTCAATTGTGTTTTATATACTTCTATGAGAATGTAAACAATTGAACAACTCTATAACTAGTTTCATTTGAGTCATTTGAACTAGTTGTGGTTAAGATGAATAAGGTTGATATGAAAGTGTTCATATGGCTAACTTCGGTTAACTTGTTGAGCCAACCTAGTGTACACATCTAGGTACGGTTATCCATATTTAAATGAAGGTACATTTCATTTGTGTGTAACAAGCTAAGACCATCTAATGGTGGCGATATATTTCTTAGGTTTTAAGCAAACTTAGCTTGGCTCTTAGACCAGGTTTCATCTAACGGTGAATATTGATTGCTTTGTTCCAAAGATATCAAACCCTGATTTGAAGACTATATAAGGGAGAACTTTAGCAACTGGGAAACCTAATCCCCACACCTCATTTGTGATACTAGTTGCGACTAGAGTCGATTCTCCTTTAACCTTAGGTTTATTCCAAAACTCGGTAGGTTAACGACTTAAAGACTTCATTGGGATTGCGAAGCCAAACCCTACTATTTTCTCTGTAGTTGTGTGTTCTGATCTTACTTATACTATTGTGATTGAGTATTATCTTTGCTTGAGATTTATCTCCGATAGGTAAGATTAAAAGAAGTCACAAACATATTTGTCTCATCGTTTGTGATTCCACAATATCTTGTTTCACTACCATACGATTAAGATTATTGTGAGGTGATTGATATTACTAGGTTGTTCTTTGGGAATATAAGTCCAGTTTATCAATTGGTTCCCGTGCACCTTGATCATAAGACATATCAAAACTCATAGGTATTTTTATGGGAGACAAATTTATCTATATCAATAGACTTTTCTGTGTGAGACAAATTGGTTTATCAAGTCTTCGACTTTTGGTCATAGCAACTCTTACTTGTGGGTGAGATCAGCTAATGGAATCAAGTGCACAGAATCTTGTCGGGGTTCAGAGATGTAAGGAGCGCAACTGTACCTTGATTAGTGTGATATTGGTTAGGTCTCAACTACATTCTAGTACGAAGTTCATTGGTAGTAGGCTAGTGTTTTTAGCGGCTTAATACAGTGTGGTATTCAAAGCTGGACTAGGTCCCGGGTTTTTTATGCATTTGCGGTTTCCTCGTTAAACAAAATCTCTGGTGTCTGTTTCCGCATTATATTTGTTTATATAATTGAAATATCACAGGTTGCACGTTAAGTTCAATCAGTTCTTGAATCCAGCCTTTGGGTTGTTGATTGAATTGATTGACACTTGGATATTGATTTGTGATACCGTCCAACTTATTTCTCTTATTCAATCGGGCTCGCAAATTCCTATTTGTTTGATTGCAGATTGAATTGAGAAATTGAGATATACTCTTTGATATACTTTTCTAAAGATTGAGTTTGACTCTCTCGTTGATTTTCTTGAAATTATATTAGAGTTAATCCATTCAGATTGTCGAACGAAATATTGGGTGTGGTTGTTAGACCCCCATTTTTTTTGACATATCAAGTTTAAGGCCCATGATCACATCCATCCTTTTTTTCCCTTCATAGTATGAACCATCTCATGGGCAATCACCACATTGTTTTGAATGTTTCTACCAGGTACATAAGCAGCCTGATATGGTGACATAAGTTTACCTAGTAATGATTTCATTCCTATTAACTAGAATCTTAGAGATGATTTTGTAGTTTGAATTGCAGAGTGAGATAGGCCTAAAGTCAGCAGGACTACGAGGTTTGTTCACTTTAAGAATTAAAGAAATGAATGTGTGGTTTATTTCTTTAAGAAGATATTTGCAATCAAAGAAAATCTTAACAGTTTTCCAAATATATTTTTCAAGCAAGTTCAGATTTTATTTGTAAAATCCCGAAGGGAACCCATCTGGACCTGGAGAAGTCCATGGGGACATTTTCTTGATTGTATTCCTAATCTCATCAAGAGTAATGAGACTCAAATTTTTTGCACTGTCCTCATTACTGATACAGCTATCAATGCAATTCAAGAAGTCATCATTCATGATAGAATTTTTGGTAGTAGAGATGTTCTTAAAATGAGTTACAAGAAGGTCTTCAAGAGTAACTCTATCCTCAGACCAAATACCATTTTCAAGTTTTAAAGATCTAATATAATTGAAATGTCTCCTCATATTCACATTTGTATGATAATAAGAAGTATTTCTTTCATGGTTTTAAATAAAATTAACTCTAGATTTTTGATCATAAAAAGATTCTTGAGATTTTGGAGCCAACTCAAGGTTTTGTTCTACCTCCCTTATGGCCTCATTATTCTGAATAGAATAAGGATTATTATTCGGAATCTTGAGTTGATCAGTTATAGAGAAGACTTTTTTATCAACAGTACCATAATGGGAGACATTCCATTATTTTAGCTCATATTTGGAATTTCTAAAACAGTTGCCCATTTTGAAAGCATGTGACCCTCTAACAGTTGTTTTATAAGCTTCTCTAATAACTTGTTGACAAGTGGGTCCTTAAATCAACACTTTAAATATCTATACGCATTTTACCATGATGATCATTGTAATTAGTGATTGAGAGAATAAGTAAGTGATCAGAGCCTATTACATCAATAAGAAACAGTTTAGAGTTATTATAGTGATGCAGCCAATGACCATTCACTAGAGCCCTGTCAAGTCTAGCTTTCACATTATCAGACCCAGATTGCCTATTGGACCAGGTAAACTGAAAACCTATATAACCTAAGTCATTCAGACCAAATATGTTAATGACCTTTTGTATGATAGGATACTCAGTAATGGTTGGTCTAGTATTGGAAGATCTTTCATGGGAAAACATAGTTACATTTAGGTCTCCAATTAAAACCTATGGAAGATTAGTTGTAGTACCAATATTATTAATGTGGTTTTATTGTTCTATTTTCTCATCATGGTATGTAGAACCATAGAGAAAAGTAGCAATGAACTTAGGTTTACTGGGATCAGAAGAGATGATTGTATTGATCATATTATCAATAGACTGAACAATGTTTAAGGTGAAACCACTCTTCCACAAGAGAGAAATACCACCTGAGAGACCCATAGAAGGACATATCCAATTATTGGGATAATTGAATCTCTTAAGGTATTATCTTATTTTTTGTGGAGTCATTTTTGGTTTCACATAGAAACCCATAGAAGGATATCAGGATTTTTGAATTCTAATTTGGTTCCATATACTATTTCTGGTGTCAGGGTTGACGAAGCTCTGGCTGTTCCACAAAATTCTCATAATTGAGATTGAAAAATAATGACCAGAAATACTATGGAAACCTAGATTACCAAGACAGCTAAAATAACTAGAGTAGTATCTAGAGCAATGAGGATTCACAACATAAATCATACAAAAAGCAGCAAACAGATAACAACAATCAAAATAATAGATAACCACACAAAACAGGCTTATAATGGTAACAATTATCATTTTTGAGGAATGATGGATCTGTACACAAATGAGAGTGAGAACTAAAGAATCATACACATCAAATCTAATAAAAAAACCTAATTGACTAATATGCCACAAACCACAGTTGTGTTTAATGAGATAATAATTGGGACGACCGAAGGGAGTCCCTTCGATACTTTCACTATGGGGACCTAAAAATGCATTGCTTGCAACGTTTTTTTTTCCACTTTTAATCGATTCAATCGAATGGGTATTGGTCGTTTTCCCCCAAAATTGGGTTGGCAATCGGAGAGTCGTCATCCCTGACTACCGTTAGGAGGGATGAAAACGAACAGAAGTCGACCCGGTTGACGGTTATTACGGGATTAAAATGGCAAAAAACCCGCCACCTAAACATTTAATTTTAAACTTGACCGTTGATTGTAAACAAAATTCAGCCATTAGATCTATAAATGTTACATAAATTGTTACAAGACTGTTAAAAAATAAATGCTGCTTAAAATATGGCGCTTATAAATGTTACAAAATCACTATTACCAAAAATGTTACAAACACTGTTACGAATAGTGTCACAAAAGATATCCCTACAGTTACACTGATCCTCTCGGCACTCCAAAGTTCGGTCGTCCTATACTGTTGCAACAGTTATCTATTGGGTACAAATCCCATGCTATCAAATGCCATAGAGTTATTACCATCATCCTGATTGTGTTGGTATTCCATCATACTCTTATCGGGGATATCACCAAAATTGGTTGATTCATCAGCTCCACTAATAATAGTTTGGAAAATAGGGTTATTGTGAGTGTTGGAAGGATTGATATTGAAGGGTAAGGAGTTGTTAATTGAATCATCATCTCTGGTTATCTTATTCTTTCTCACTTAAGAGTCTTCCAATTCTCGATCTAGATTCTCATTCTCCTGTAAATGATATAAGAGAGTATTTGGTATATGGTTATTAGTTGCACCCATGGATGTTTCCTCCCTATCTTCCATTATATAAGCACCCGTACTAGTTATATAGGCAACCAGTAATTTTCTTCCTTCCTCCGTCAGACTCCAAACATCATATTGATAATCTTTCATAGCTTCAACCTTTTGTTCTAGCGCAAGTCTTTTGCAGTCAATGTCAACATGATCAACTACCCAACAGTCTTTGCAGATCTTGTAAGGATGCATTTTGAAATGGTAAATTACCCGGTGCCTTTGTCCATTTGGTTTATCAATCCTCCCACCTCTTCTTAATGGTTCTTTGAGCTTAACTTCAACATAAACAATGTTGATCACTCTTCTTCTAGGTAGTCTTTTCCTTCCCTCTAGTTCTACTTTTTTTTTCCAATATATTTACACATAGATTTGACTAGATTATAATTCAGGATGACATCCCTAAGATTCCTTAGCTTAATACTCCAAGTATGGTGCTCAAATTTGTGATCCTTGATAGGTATATTAGGATTATACTAAATCAGGGATAATAAATAGCCCATGATATCCCAAGTTTTTAAACGGACTCCATCATAAGATTCCTTTTGCTAGAATCTAAAGAGAAAGAGATTTGTTCCTTTTGTATAATCTCATACCTTATGTAGCTTCTCCAAAGATCATTGATTTCTTTCTTGACATCTTCACGACTTAATGGTATTTTGAACATGATTTTTCCCAGCAAGCTAAATGTAAATTCTCCAGCCTCTCTAGAAGATACTTGAGCAGAAGCAATGATTCTTCTTATTGGTCTTGGAGTAGTGGTACCGATAGTAGTTGATTGTATACTTGTGTTTTGGTTTTCCATTTGAGAGTTCGTTTGAGAAGACATAGTTTCACAGAGACTTCTGTGAGAATGATGTTTACCTATACTTATCAAAATAACATATTTAGGGTTTGTTTTATAATCTGGGTACCATATCGGATCGTGAAAATCTTGAAAGTAATGAATATAATTTAGTTTTCAAGTTTGTTAGGTTTGAGCCATGATAAACGGATTGACTGTACTGACTTTTTTTTTTTAAAATTTGAAATATTGAGAAACTTTCCCTCTGATAACGCTGTAATCATGACATGAAGAAGTGGCCTATTTCAGCGAGTTGATTTTCTTGGTAATTTGAGTGAAGTTTGAATATCTAAGGATAGACATGATAAGTGATGATCTAGTGTGTTGAGATGGGATCCCTGATATTGGAGAGCTTGTAGATGGAATACCATTTTCTAAACGACCTTTGAAAACTCTGATATGAAGATGATAACATCGTAACACCAATGTTACCTTTGAGCATACACTACCGTGACAAACAACAGACGATCTGTACTTGTTATAATCACTACTGATTAGGACCACTGGAAACTACCCATGAATCGACTATGGAAGCCTGCAAAAAAGATTTAGAGCAACACGGTATTAAAATGAAGAGGTTTTTTTTTAAAAGATAAAAAATAGTTGAAACAATTTCTAATGAAAGGATAGACTTCAAAACCTTCTACAAGTACACACTAAGTCATGAATTTTAATAGACAATGACAAAGAAATTAAAGTAAACAAATGTAAAAATAAAATAAATAAAATCAAACGATTAAGAGATGGAAATCATGGTAGCAAGGGAAAAGAGTTCATTTGAAAAAACTCTGGAAAAACATGTTGTACTTATTTTTTGGGAGGCTCATTGTTGGTTGCATCAATACACTATAGCTTTTATGTATCTTTTGTTTGCTTTTGAGTTTATAGGTGTTTTGGAGTCATTTGAGAAAAAAGGAAGTGAAACTCTGACTTATAGGTTGATATTTAAAAGATTATGGTGTATTTGGGTACCCTCGTATTTTTAAGCATGATAGTAGGCTAGTGTTTATCGCGGCTTATAATAATATGGTGTTCAAAATCTAGACTAGGTCCCAGGGTTTTTCTGCACACTGCAATTTTTCTCGTTAACAAAATTTCTGGTGTTTTGTGTTATTTATTTTACGCATCATATGGTTTATCTTAGTAATACAAATATCAAAAGTAGTACGTTGGAATAACCTAGACAGTTTTTAATACTAAAAGACTGTATATAACCTACAAGATTTATTCTTGAGAATTTGTATCTTCAAATAAAGATTACAAGAATTGTTCTTGTTAGGATCCGGTTCTTATAACGGTTCGGGTACATACTAGGTTATTAATTGGATATTATTTTCGAGATCGTCTAAGTAAAACTTCTACATATAAGGTATTGGATATTTACTGTTGATATGTGCTACCGATTATGAAAAGTTTGTCCATAAAAGTTTCTGAACAAAAAGTTGGTGGTGTATTTGGTACCCTCTCATTTTCACCGAGTACACCATAATATTTTCGATATCAACTGATGCAGACACACCTTATATAATCTTACTGAAATAATAACAGTCAAAGGATTATTTAAACAAGGTATACTTGGTAAACAGTCAGAGTTCGAACCAAACTAACTATGGGATTGTTACCCAATTTATTATCATACAAGTGTAATTACTTAATTATAACTATAACAGTAGTTATTAAACAAAAATTAAAGTGATGGAATGATACATAAAGTTTCGTTAACGAGGAAAACTGCCTGGAAGAAAAATCCTGGATCCTAGTCCACTTTTGAATACTCTCAGAATTAAGCCGCTATACAAATTGACTACTGCAAATTCATATAATGAGACCAAGTAAACACTCTTTCATTACTAATTTCCTTAAGTATACCTGCGCCTACAACCAATCTAGTTTATGCACATGAATCTCAAGACAAAGTCCACTATCTTGAGTTGATTCACCGCTTTGAAGACTTTTGATCTCAACTCCTTGGGATCGTAACCTGATATAATAAATGATTAAGTCTGTTTCAGTAAACAACTCACTAATCGATCTCCAAAATCAATCTTTAAGATGAAGTAGAAAAAATGATTTCCTATATATTCAATACAAACTCCTTTGGTCAAGTATCAAACCAAGACCAAAATAATCAATCTCAATGAATAAGCTCTATCCAAGCAAGTTAATGTAACTAGACAGTTTGTTCGATCTTTCTACAAGATTTATGTTTATCAAGGTAAGCACCTTGTTGATCCCAGGAAATCAAGTGTCCAAAAAGTATCTCAAAGATCAAAAACCAAAAAAAATAAAAAATATGCAAGTCTTTAATCTTCAAACTCTGAAGTAACCGCTGCAAAACTATTGATCAACACAGAGAACATAGTATATTAAAGTTGATTGATTTACAAATCCATTTACAGATCTTGAGTAACTTGATAGATCTGTAATAAACAAATCCTTAAACAAACTTGAGTGGCCTTATATCAGAAGAGGAGGGCCGTAGAATAAATAATTTTGATCTATCAAAGATAACTGTACGGTTAATTCTTAATTATATAAATAATCAATCATAAAACTGAAAAACGATATGATTTAGTTTCCCACCAGCAGTACTACTACCAAAAGCTTCTTGATCCCAGAAAGACTTTAATCGAAGGAAACACAAGATGTTTCATGGATGAGTTTGTAATAATTTGAGACTTCATTATTTGTAGTGTTATGATCAAGGCTTGTTAATGATTTTGAAAATCCTTCAGATATTCAATAAATATTTATTTCCATAATTAGCAAATACCAATTGTATTCCAACTATTAAACCGACATCTCCCATGGGTGACAACTAAAATTATCTAGCAAACATCCATGTACATACTAATATAGTAAATACAAATATGCAAATCTAGGGTATATGGTAAGAATATAACTTGATACCAAAATAGGCATTGACAATTGGTTTCAGGATCTTTCCCTGAGTATCAAAGGAATATACTTGATCATTAAGATACTAGAGTTTAACATATGTTCAAATCACTAGGTCAACACTTATGAAAATTCCCATTTTAACTTGTGTACATCTCGATGTTTGCAAAAACCCGAAGATAACAAACATATCTAAAATATAAATACAAGTTCAACGCTATCAGGATTGGTCCTGACTTGGGATTGATTATTACCACAAGAGATCGGTCTTGAAATAAGTCTTATACTTAGTATCGCTAGTGGGATCGGTCCTGAATTCATATTTCAACTACAAAACAAGTTCCGACAGTATGCTACCTTAAACTATGTTTATGAAATTTCTTTCAAACATAATTCCAAGGTTTGAATACATCCGGAAGTTCAACACATTAAATAGTAACTAATTATCAATTAGTGGAATATTGAGAACACAAAGTTCGTAGATAAACTATACTCCATCTTTTTTCTTATCTGTCCTAATTTCTACTTTGGTCTGTCTTTTTTTATCTGTCCACTTTGTTTATAGACATATTTTTCCCTTAAACTATCAAATATACCCTTTATTTTTTATACTCATAAAATTATTTTTAATATAAACTTAATTCAAAATCTTAAATATTATCACCATATATATCCATTCAATATCTTCATATTAATCGTTATTCCTTTTTTAAATAAAAAATATGGTTAATTTGCGTTACCTCCCCTGGCCAAGATCATAATTATTGTTACCTCCCCTACAGAAATTAAATTAGTGAAACCTCCTCTCGTTACATTTTCCATCCAAATTCAGTTAGCTGAGTCACCAATTATACACACGTGGAAAAAATGACATACATGTCACATTTCTTACCTAAAATACCCTTCAACAAATAAATATGTACAACTGTTTCTTTCTCTTACTACACCTGAAATCAAGAGAGAAGGCATGTCATCCAGGTTAGAAGCTGTTGATACAAAGATATCGAGCAAAGAAACTGAAGTTGCTACCATCGTCAAAAGCAAGAAATTGAAGAAGATTCAGAGAATTTTGAATGGATTGATGGTGTTGTTCGATGCAGTTATGAAGATTTTGACATGGGTTTTCTGGGAGAGGATAAATTAGATAAAGATGGTGGAGAATTGGTGGTCGATGTAAAAAAGATGGTTTGTAAATGATTGAAGAGAGATGCTCAGAGATGTACAGATGATGGCAGTGAAGAATTAATTGAATCTGGCAGTTATGGTCTGGTGTTTCTGAAATGGATTGATGAATCGAGAGATTTAAGCTGTTTGATCGGTGGAGAAAGTGATGCTTCCAGAGAACTGAAATGGTATTGTGAATGGTGATTGAATTGGTGGTGATTCAATTGGACATGAATGGTGAATCAAACAACTTAGGTTTGAGATGAATTTGAATTGTGAAGCTCTCGGTACTCAATTGAGAATACCAGAGTTCCATTCTATGTTTATCTCAATCCAAATTTCATTCTCAACCATATAAACTCAACAATTAAAAAAATTCAATTCATAAAACCAAAACTAAATCAATTTAGACGCTTACCCAAGCATTAACGTTCCCTGAATTCCGCTTTTCCCCCAAATCATCTCTGCTAAAACCCTAGAATTATAGCTTATAATCCAGAAATGGGTCATCAAATCAATTTCATGTACGGAAACTTGATTTCACCATGAATTATATCCTAATCCATTCAATTAATTAATTACCAAACTTCAATCACTCCCCTAGAACATCAATTTCATCTTCTAATTTTTCTTTGTGTTTTTTTGTTATGAAACCCTAATTCCCCAATCTTCATTAATACAACTCATGAACAATAATTTAACATCAACCCTTTGATTCCATGTCTATTAGTGACACGGTTTACATCTTGGATTTACACAAACTGAACATCGAATCCAGAACCTTAATTTCTAACACCTGGTTAACCGATATTTGAGTTTGAATCGATTTCCTCGACCTAACACCACCATTATCACTCATGACTTAATCATTTCCTCATTTATCGATCTCAAAATATCATGACTTATTAGTTCATCACTATCTAAACAGTTAACTTTGATTGTGATGACCGACTGAGATAAACCTCCTTTCTTTACTGTGAAGCCAGAGAATCAACACAGTTAATGAACCGGAGAAGGTGAGGATATTTTGGGTAGTTGACCAAATTTTTTTTTCCGTCTGCCACCTGTACAAAGCTGCTGACTCATCTAACTGAGTCTGGACGGAAAATGTAACAAGGGGAGATTTCACTAATTTAATTTCTGTAGGGGAGGTAACGCTAATTAAGATCTTGGCCAGGGGAGGAAACGCAAATTAACCCTAAAAAATATTTATGAATATACATAAAATTCCTAATAAAACTTCTACTTATTCTTACATAATTTTAGTTTTGGTAATAACGTAACATTAAATAAGGCTAGTCAAGGGTTGGTCATGACATTTTATAGGATTTCCTTAGTATTTTGACAAAGTCAATTAGGAATGTTAATTAAAGATGGAGGGAGTATTTCATATATATACTCAAGAAGTAGAACTACATATCATTTTTTAATGATGTTTTGATCATAGTTAATGACCAAATCACCAATACTAAAGTCATGTTAAACACACTCAATTTCACATGTTATGTTTTCAATGAATATTGACTTGAAAGAACAAAAGATGGAAATAAAACAAGTCAGGTTGTAGTTACTAACCTCAAACTGAAGGATGATGTCTTCATTATCTTCAATATATCTTCAAGTTTTCGTGAGTAACTAGAGCAAGAGTATCAACATTTATATGTTTTTAGTCTAACCTAACGAAGTTGACTTTAATAATCAAATCAAGCGTCTCCGAGTATTGGAACTAAACTTGACATACATACGCTTTGGTGGGTTCAACGAGTAATGCTCTAACAATTTGAAGATATTATTAGGTAGAAAAAAATAATAATATACTAATTTACTTTTTTTTTATCTCATTGGAGTTTTGGCTTGACTTGGCTTGTGAAGAGCCTAGTCAAATTGGAATAGTTGTTTTCACGGCAACAAATTTCAAACCCATCAGATAATATAAACTGAAAATTGAGATATTGTGTTAAAAAATTTGTTTAGCAATCTCGTTTACCTTTGTTTTGGTTTTTT
Organism: Papaver bracteatum; assembly: GCA_023529315.1. Classification (NCBI taxonomy): domain Eukaryota; kingdom Viridiplantae; phylum Streptophyta; class Magnoliopsida; order Ranunculales; family Papaveraceae; genus Papaver; species Papaver bracteatum. The sequence continues at coordinate 383,215 of JAJJWX010003529.1, forward strand.
TATGGTGGGTTTGGATGCATAACCTTAATGGTGGGATTTATGGGTCTAGGGGATTTGGTGTAATTACGTTTCCCTCGTTACGTTTGGTAGGGATTTATATGGACCCACTTTTTTTTTAACTCTAAATCCTATATGTATGTATATATATATATATAATTTTAAGATTCCAAGATAATGCCAAAAAATATATGGACTTTAAAACAAGATAATTTTATGCATCCTAGGAATTTTAACCGAGTTACCAAACACATGAATCCCAGAATTTGTAATCCCATGGGATTACTTGAAATTGTGGATTCTGCAAACAAACCCACTATTAATGAAAAGATTGGATTTGTTAGTATACTTTAGTACTTTTGGTCCAAAAAAAGAGGCAGTGATTAAATACAACTCATTTCTAAATTAAATACAACTTCATATTCAAAAGTAAACAATTTGCTTACCAAAAAAAACCCACCATCTTTATCTTTCCTATTTTTCGTTGGGGGTGGTAGGTGGGTAAATCATATAGATATTAGGTTTTTTAGTTTGTTTCTCTGAATTAGGGTATGAGGTTCAAAATCAGTAGTCAAATCATTTTAATTTCCAATAGAGATAAAATCTGAAGATATGATGTTCGAGTCATATTTAAAGTTATTCTATTATAATATGATGTTAGAATCATGATCAAAATCCATGTTTAGCTTTTAAAAATAGTTTAAATGTATGATTTGAAGGTTGTTTTGTAGACTTCATTCATGCTAAACATGCGATATGCGCTTTAGAATGAAATTATATGACCAACAATGAAATTTTTCCATCATAATTGTTGAATGAAACTTACAACATGTTTGGTTCAAAGAATTGAATTCTTGGTTAAGAATATTATGTAATTGAACTCTCTGTAATTAAGAATTTTGATTCCCAAGAATCTAATTCCCTCCAAAATGATAAATTTCCATTGCATTGGTTTTTATCCATTGCATTGGTTTAATAGTGTAACGAAATTGGATTCCATGGAAAAAAAAAGTAATTGAATTTCCTCAACCAAATGCTTATTTTTTGGACTTGAATTCAATTCTTAAAATTGGATTACCCCATAATTGAATTCCAATGAATCCAACTCTTCCAACCAAACGAGATGTTAAAGTAGTAAACTTCTCTTATCCATTTTAGTTCCGATTTGGTCACTCATATTTATATTGGCGTACCAATATTTTGTAATATTTGATAGTGAAGCCAAAGAGCGCAAAGCCATCTGAATATTAGGTATTCAGAATATTGACTTTTAAGTCTTATTTTTACTTTTAATTTAGTTTATTTACCTGAACTAAAATATTCACGTCGGATATTCAGTTTCCATCGACTATTATTTGGTCGGACACTGAGTAATTGTCCCAACATAGCCAAGTCTCATAGTGGTCATCTTCATCCATAACCAAACCAGCAAGCCAACCAAATATTCAGTGTTCTGAATATTTACTTTTTAGCCTCATGTTTGTTTTTAATTTTGTTTATTCGAGATAAATTAGTAGAGACAGATATTCAGTTTCAGTCGATTACTATTTGGTTGGGTACTGAGTAATCGGGCCAACATGGGAAAGTCTTAGTTGCCTTTATATGTAACCAAACTAAATAAGTTAGCTTCCTTATTTTCTTCATATATATTGTTCCTGAATTTGATAAATTGTGGTATAATCTATTTTGATACGTAAGGAATCTGTGTTCTGGTTTTGTGAGTAGTTGAATATATTCATGTTAGGGAAAAAATATGAAATAAGAAAAGAAAAAAAATAATCAACTGTGAATGGAGAGGCTCCGATCTAATATATAGCTTGATGGTAGATAACCCAACAACGCTACACTGCAGTTATTCAACTTTAGCGTAAAGCATATGTTTGTTTTGTTTTGGCTGCCTAATAGCCAATATAGGACATGACTATAAGTTTGAGCATCCAATCCACATCAGATTTGAAATTATCAAAGCAACCTTAATGCAATATAAACACACTTCTCATAATCGCATCCACCAATGTGGGACTAATATAACGACTTAATACTATCGAGTCAAATAAATCAGCTTTGTAGAGCTCAAACACCTCCTCATTTGTCGTACGAAGTAGTTAGACGCACGACTACTATAAATTTTTGAATCTTTTAATTCAAGGATATATAGAAAAGAGAAAAAACAAAACTCAGCAAGGATGGCCTCAAAGGTACAGAGAAAAAGAATTAAAACTAGATGATTAAGAGATTTTCGATACTAAACTCATCATATGTACACATAGTACTAGTTTCATTAATCAAGTCTTGTGATATATATATATATATATATCATCATCACCCAAATGACTTTACCACACTACTACTACTAGAGAGACATTTATATATTGAAAAAAAAATGAACCCTTTAATACACATTAGGAGCTTATTAGCATCTTGTAGAAAATTGACGACATAATTTCTTTTTGATCTCCTTTCCAATATCCGAAAAGCTCCGCGTTACGGTTTTCTCATTATCCCATATGAATGCGTTATTTATCTTCTCTTCATCTTCTTCGTCACCTGGATCTAAAAGAGACCCCGCCTCTTGGATAGGGTTATCCCAAAGGTGTGTTCCCTCCTCTGAAGGTAATACTCTTGGTGACGAATAGTTCTCCATGTGGGATTTCCGACGAAAATTTTGTTCATATTTATTTGAGTAATCTCCTGATTCATTCCACACTGAACTAGTAAGAGAATATGATCCAAATGAAGTTCTTGAAGTACCGGATGATGATGGGGACGATGTGGATGCCTGCGGGGAACCCATTAAGTTTCCAAACCCTTTGATTTCCTTGCTGATTTTGAAAGCTTTCAAACGAGCAGACTTTAAGAACTCTCCCCCCTTTAATAAGTTTAAAACTCTCTCTGATTTCTTTTCCATATTGGCACCCCAATTGAACCTACAATGCAGTAAAAGAAAAATTAGTATCTAAAAACCTACGTGCAATTAACAGACATACTAGCTCAGTTTCAGGAAAAGTGATATTTTCACTTTTCTTGAAATTAAGGGAATATTATTTTGGAGGTAGACTGTTCGCATTGTCAAATCGTGTGATATTCTTCTAATCGTGAAATACATTCTTCTGAAAAATGGTTATTTTTTCCAGCATGTGTAGTCTTATTATCATCTACATATTTGAATTTCAATGGGCGATGTAAAATTAGTGCTAAAATTATCTGATAATTATTCTTTAAAAAATTATTTGATAATCACAATTTAACAATGTTGACAGATCATGTTCCATCATGTGTATGCAGTATAAATGAGAATAATATCTTACCCTTTCTCGTCTATATATTTGAATGCACCTAGCTCTTCAATGACATCAACATCACATTTAAATTCCTCAGCAAAATCTTCAGGACCATGAGTTAGTAAATAATCAAGCAAAGACATGGCTTTATAAGACTGCCTCCATTCCTTCCAGTCGACCGCATACAATCTACATTTGTAAGGAGGATTCTTAATTATAATTTAACCAAATGTATAAGAACAACCTAATTTAGCGAATATATGTGCAAATAATAAATTACCTCTTGTGAATAACTTCAACAATTCTCCAATAATCATCAATGTCAAATGAAGCATCCGCTATTCTATTCATTTTTCTAGCATCCGGACTCCATGGATCAGAGTTTGTTGCTTCCTCAGCCAACCTTTTGTGAATATTAATATTAAATAAGATAATGTTAAGTATATTGAAGGGTTGAAACACACAAAACACCACCACAGAACAAGTGGCATGTTTTCAATTTTTTTTGTAGTATAAATAATAAGCAAAAAATAAAAAACAGAAAATTTCTTACAATTCTGCTTCGGTAACATCTGTTAAAGCTAATCGAGCCACTTTATATTTCTCTTGAAGGAAGTCGGATGTTTTCTTCTTTATCTCATCAAACAATAAAGTTCCCATTTGTTTCCTATAAGAAACTCAACTAACGTTTTCACCAATGTGCAATGTCAAAAATATGAAGTTTGTACCACAAAATATTGGCTTCCCAAAACCACATAAGTCGCCTAAAATCCCAATTTATGAAAGGTCTCTCTATAATACTCAAAAAGTGTAAGAAATGAAAATGTCGTTAAGAAAGATATGAATCTTTGATTAGATAGATAATTTATAGCCCTGTGAATTACTAGAGATTTATTGGGTGGACTTAATTTCCGGTCATAGTAGGAAAGGGATGACTGATTCAGGAACAGATGAGATCCAGAAACATGGGCCTAAATTTAGATGGCTGCTATAGGGGGAATTTTAACTTGAAATGCAGAAGCGATGACAAACTATGACCCCAAAAATAAAAATTGGCCTCATTTTTTTCTCGTTACTTGTTACTTTGTTAAGTTGACCGAGCGAAAGGAGTAAGGACTCTATATATGGTGATTTTGTATCAATATGGGACATGATTTTATTTTATTTCCAATTTGACAAAAAAGATTGGATTTGGTGTCAAACCCTGGAAATTTCCAAATTATCCCTCCCTTTTAGTTCAATTATTATACAAAACTAGTGACAAAACCCCTAAGTGAACAACTAGTGATAAGAAAAAACCGGTCATATTATTTTTACCAAATAAAAGCCGTTTCAAATAAAAGTGGCACAAAAACCCCAGATCAAATATTTTTGAGTAAATTTAGTTTTTGTTATTTTTTAAAAAGCCAAACATACCCTTTTATCTTATCTTCTTATTCTTCTCTAATTTCTTTTTCTTCGTTCTTCGTCTCCTTCACCGTGGCGACCATCAACACTTTCCATGTCTTTTCTCCCACCACCCTCAACCGCTGTAACACCACTCCACCACCATAATCACCACAACCAGTTCGAACAAACAACAATATGGGTTTTAATTCAGTGAAATTTGGGTTTCGAGTTAACGATAATTTGGTTTCGAATTGAATCGGTTAATTTGGGTTTTGATTTGATTCGAAAAATAGGGTTTTCTTTGATTCAAAAGTTGTCTAGGTCTTATCTAGTTAGGGAGAAAGCCTAAACCTATCTCCATTACCTTGATTCAAAAGAGATTGAGATCGATCCTGTTTCACAAGTGCACTGCTCCATCTTATCCATTTCCTTGCAGACTGAAGGTCACTTCTACAGTTGTTGATGAATTTTCAGAAGTGGAGTTGATTCCTTCTTTTTTCTTTGAAGAAGTGGTTAACTCAATTCCTCCCGCTGTCGAAAAGGAAGATGATTCTCTCAATTTAGGGTTAATTCCCTCATTTTTCTTTCATGGGAAGAATGATTTGTCAGTTGATGAGAATTCTCAGTATGAGAAAGTGGTGAAAATGATGTTATTGAAGTCACCAGATCCAGTGAGTTCAATATTTTTGAAGTGAATCGGTTCACAAACAGCGGCGTAACTGAACTATGTGTGCAAAACTGCGTCCAATTTTTTTCAGAGACCCATCAAACTGTTGAATATTTGACTGAGTTGTTCTTTCACCACTACAAGTTTCTTTGTCTGGATTATGTTTTTCTCCATCGTGATGGTACTCGCTCGTTATTCGACCGTGGTAAGTATGTGGTTTTCTCCTTAATTGTTACTGGTGATTTGCTTGGATTGTTTATTCACTTTGGGTATAAATCAGATTGTTCATCAATGCAATCTATTCATCTTTTATGTGTAAATGATGCCGAGGTTTATAATGAGAGGACGATGTTTGTTAAAATGTCTGAGAATAGGCTGTAAATTTGGGTGGTGTTGGAGTTGATTTTCTCTTGCATCTCAAAATGGGTAGCGTATTTGATCGTGGAAGAGCAACTGAACTTATCAATAAGTATTCTTGTTTTAATGGTGATTATGAAGGCTACTTTGATACAGTTACTTCTTGCCGGTTTGTTGTTTTTATTGGGTCAATTTTAATAGATGATGCTAATGTAATTTGTGTTTATGAGCTGGATTTAGGAGTTGGGTACCAGTCAAAATTTCAATTTATATACTCAATTGTATGTTTATTGGATCACAATGGTGATAGTAGTGTTGGCAGTAAATTGAAAATGTCATATCCAGATAGTGTAATTGGAAGTGTAGTGGGAAAATTTAGGAAGACACATAATTTGTTTAGTTCACTGCCTAATAATATGCCTGACAGAGTACCCTCTGTCTTGAGTGTTGCCAGAGATGATTTTTTCCTGCAACTCATATCGGATACGAATAGGGACGGTGGTAACAGTCGAAAACTGAATATTGAAATATCAGACAGAAATAAACGTGTACTTCAGATTCTTTCGAGAAAGTGCAATTTTTCCTTGGTGTTTATTCTTTTAGTTCCCACAATTGTGAGCAGTCATTTTTATCTCGTGCAAGCAGGTTCCTTCTTGCATTTTCCATTGCTTATATCTAAGGTATGTGGTAGTCTGCTAGTTCAAGAAATTATCATGACAGTGGAGCATTATTTGAATTACTGGCACATTCCTTGATGTAGTCAATACCTTACTTCTAGTTTCATCCACGTGGCGAGAATATACAATTTTCTTTTGACTCCGCATACCTTCCTGGTTACATTTAATTATGATGTTTTTTATATAAAGGGGATGGAGATTTTTTACTGGACAGAAACTCTAGCAAGAATAATGGGAACTAAAGTTTTACTTATGGTAGTTACTGTCGGGGAACTATTTGAAGTGGAAGTTCAAGTTGTACTCTACAGGCCCGTGGAATGTGGGTCACAATACTTGCCAACAAATTATGAAGGCAGTCTTGAATTCAGCTGGTGATTATCACTGTCTGCTGCTTACTCATGTGACCTACGGGAGCCTTATTGTTCAAGGGGAAGTTGGGTTGATTTATCAACCAATGGGAGGCTATATCAGGCTAGAATTCTATGACAGAATGGTGAAGATTCAGTTGATGTTTCTTTACACTCCATCGATGTTTGTGATGGTGGTTTTCTTGAGTGTATGATGCCATCGGTACTCTAGAAGATGCTATTGGGGAAGATCTAAATCAGGTACTCTCTTTGTGAAGTACACCAGAAAGTTGTTTAAGTTTGTTTGTTCTCATATTTGGTATAGCTGGATAGTCATCAACTACTTATCTATCAAATTTATGTTGGTTCTGTGCTTGAGGTGCTGAGAGATGTTGTTGGAATTACAAGAGAAGCTGCAATGTGTTGCGGATTTGTTTGAGTTGAGCTACAATACGTAGAAAAATGATGAAACCTAACTAGGTTTCATCTAGTTTTGGTGAAACCAATTTTGATTTCACCATTTTTTTCTATTTGGTTTCATCATTGAAGTTGTGTCGATGAAATGACAATATGTGGAAAAATGATGAAACCTAATTAGGTTTCATCTAGTTTCGGTGAAACCAATTTTGGTTTCATCATTTTTCAATTTGGTTACATCATTTTTCATGAGAAATTATTTGCATGAGAAATTTTGGTTCCATTATTTTTTCAGTTTGGTTTCATCATTTTTTCTCATTTTCAGTTTGGTTGCATCATTTTTTCTCATTTTGTTGAACATTGATCAATCAAATTAATTGTTTGTGGTGGCGGCGGCTGGTTGGTGGTGGTGGTCGGTGATAATGATGGTGTTTCTCGGAGACGGTGGTTTCGCGGTGACGGTGGTGGTCGTCTGTGGTTGTGGTTGTTGGCTGCGGTGGTGGTGGTTGGTGACGGCGGAGGTTGGTGGTGGTGGTTGGTGACGGTGAAAGCGGTGGCGGTAGGTAGTGGACTGAGCGGGAGTCGGACGGCGGCGCGTGGTCGAATGGTGGCGGCGGCGGTGGTGGTGCAGTGGCGGTGGTGGTGAAGTGGTGGCGGTGGTGGTGTGGCGGTGCGGTGGCGGCGGTGGTGGTGTGTTGCTGTTGGTGGTGTGAATATAATAAAAATTGAAGGTGGAGTTAATTTTTATTTTTGTTGGGGTGATTTAAATTAAAAGGGTAATATAGACAGTTTATGTTAAATGAGGTTTTTGTGAACAATTTGTTTTGTTGGGGTTTTTGTACATGGATAGTGACACCTTTGGGGTTATAACCCGCGCGCCGATTATTATAACTCATTATGTATCATATTCTTTTAGGGGTACAATTGGTAACCAAACTTTAATATAACATATCTAAAAATTCATGCTTTGGAATTTTATAAATTTTATCTCGTTAGAATGGATTTAAAAAAATCTCCGCAACGAGTACAAACAACAATATCAAATTTAGAGTTTTTACGAAAAATCTGGAGGTGTTTATCATTTTAGGCACAATTTTAGAAAATTAAATGTATATCCATTATGCAAACCACCACAAAGGATACACGATACTTTATGTAGCCATATTTTGGTTTATGCATCAACTTATTTTCCGTTGCAACTAATAAAACAATGTACTCCCGCCGTTTCAAGAAAATTGATAATTTCATTAGGCACAATTTTCGAAAAGTGAATGCATAGTCATTATGAAAACCACCATAAAGGATGAATAACACATTATGCAACCATATTTTGGTTTATGCATCCGGTAATTTCTCGTTTCAGGAAAAAATAACACTTTCACCCCGTGTCAGGAAAAATGATACTTTCGCGCCGTGTGAGGAAAAATGGTATTTTTGCTTCGATTTCTTCAGTCAGCCGTCCCCCCATGGCAACAGTCATCTAGTAGTTGTAGTTGAGTGACTATTGCCAAAAAAATGCAGGAAATTGTCTAATTTGTAGTGGAGTACACTATGTTTGATGTTTCTTGTATCAAATTATAAGATATTGGTAAAATGTTATCAAACTTTCAAGAAAAGATGAACAATTTTGAGTGCAACAATATCAACAAATCTCCAATACTCGAACCACCATTTATCTTTGTAGAATATGCCTTGAATAAGCACTTTCGGCTGGAGCTTTCGGCTGCTTTATGTTGAATTAACTAATAGAACTTTCGTCTGTTTTATATAGTGCTGTCGGTGGGAGCTTTCGGATGGAGTATATATAGTGTAAACTAATCACTAAGCTTTCGGTGAGCACTTTGGGTGGTGGCCAGTGGAGCTGTCGACCAAGTGAGTTATGTCGACATTCTCCAACTCCATTTCACTATATAAGGGCATGTACTCTGATTGTAAACATTTATTCCAACATTAGTGAGAAACTAAGAGAGAAACACTAAGTGTTCTAGAGAGAGTGTAGGGCAAGCAGTGTAGGCTTGTTCTTGAGAGGAGTTTATACTTCTGTAATCTTGTTCATATCATAGTGCAACGTTATCGTCGTCTTCCAAAGTGGATGTAGATCATCTTGATTGAACCACTATAAATCCTTGTGTTGTGTGTGTGCCTATTTTACTTTTGATTTCATTTCTATTTAAATTCTCTATTGATTGTGCTTGGAAGAGCCGTTGGTCATAACAAATTGGTATCAGAGCTCCGGGTAAAAGCGATCTACGATGGCGGAAAAGTATGAGATTGAGAAATTTGATGGAAGAAATGATTTCAATTTATGGAGGCTAAAGATCAGGGCTGTTTTGGTGCAACAAGGTTTGGTGAAAACTTTGAAGGGGAAAACGACTCTAGCAGAAACATTGAAGGATGAAGAAAAAGATGAGCACTTGGAGAAAACACATGGATTAATTCTATTGTGTTTGAGCAACGAGGTCTTGAGAGAAGTTGCGGCGGAAACGACACCGGACGGGCTATGGAACAAGTTGGAGAAGAGGTATATGACTAAATCCGTAACTAATCGTTTATATCTTAAGAAAAAATTACATACTCTTAGAATGCATGAAGGAATGTCTATTATAAATCATATTGATGATTATAATAAAATTCTCTTGGATTTGGCAAATATTGAGGTCAAAATTGAAGATGAAGACCAAGATTTGGGTTTGCTTTGTTCCTTACCACCATCTTATGAAAATTTTGTTGATACCGTAATGTATGGAAAAAATACAATTTCCATGGAAGACGTTAAATCGGCTTTGAACTCTAAGGAGTTAAAGAAGACGGGTATCGACGGTAAAGATAATTCAGGAGATGGGTTGTTTGTTAGAGGAAGAGGAAACCAAAAAGGCGGATTTGATAGGAGTAGATCAAAGTCAAGGTCTAAATCAAAATTCGGTAAATTCTATTGCTTTCATTGTAAGGAAAAGGGGCATTTCAAGAAGGATTGTCCAAAATTGAAGACCGTCGAGAAGAATACCAACCAAGGCACCGCAGCAAATGTTGAAGAAGAAAGTGATGATGGAGCGGTTCTCACGGTTCATACTGAAAGCTCGGAGAATGGGTGGATTCTTGATTCGGGGTGTACTTTTCACATGTGTCCTCATAAAGAGTGGTTTACTAATTATCAAGCTAGAGAAGGTGGTAAAGTTCTTATGGGAAACAATGTCACTTGTAAAGTGGTGGGTGTAGGTACAATTCAAATTAAGATGTATGAAGGTATGGTGAGGACTCTAACTAAGGTTAGACATGTTCCGGACCGGAGAAGAAATCTTATTTCTTTGGGTACGCTTGATTCAAATGGATGCAAGTATCAAGGTGAAGGTGGAGTTATTCGTGTCTCAAGAGGAAGTCTTACAATTATGAAGGGCGAGAGAATTAATGGTCTTTATACGCTGCAAGGTACTACTTTGACGGGTGATGCAGCTGTATGTTCTTCAAGTTCTGATGGTGATACTACCAAGTTGTGGCATATGCGGCTAGGGCATATGAGCGAGAGGGGATTGGCTGTTTTGAGCAAGCAGGGATTGCTTTGTGGTCATAAAACATGCAAGCTTGATTTCTGTGAACATTGTGTCTTTGGAAAGCAGTGTAGAGTCAAGTTTAGTATAACTATTCATAACACCAAGGGTATTCTGGATTATATTCATTCTGATCTTTGGGGTCCTTCTCGGGTTGATTCACATGGTGGTGGTAGATATATGTTGACGTTCATTGATGATTTCTCAAGGAAAGTATGGGTATTCATACTTAAACACAAAGATGAAACTTTTGTCAAGTTCAAGCAATTGAAGACTATGGTTGAGAAGCAAACCGGAATACAAATCAAGTGCTTGAGGACATACAATGGTTTGGAATTTTATGGGGGTGAGTTCAACGAGTTTTGCAAGGAGCAAAGGATTGTGAGACACCGCACAGTCATAAAAACACCACAGCAAAATGGTGTTGCAGAAAGGATGAACAGAACCATAATGGAGAAGGTACGGTGCATGCTCTCCAATGCCGGGTTACCAAAGCAGTTTTGGGAAGAATCAGCAAACACATCATCTTATTTAGTGAACAGATCTCTATCGACTGCCATTGAGTGCAAGACTCCAAATGAAGTTTGGACAGGTTCGCATGCTAACTATGAAGACTTGAAGATATTCGGATGTCCAGCCTATGCTCATGTGAATGAGGGAAAGCTATAGCCTAGAGAAAAGAAGTGTATATTTCTTGGGTATGCAAATAGCGTGAAAGGATACAGGTTATGGTGTCCTGCAGAAAGATCAAACAAGTTTCTTATCAGCAGAGATGTGAAATTTTATGAGCAATCGATGTTGAAGCCAAAGAATGAAGAACTAGATGGAAGAGATGAAGAGGGTGTTAGCGATAAGGTGGAGCTTGGTGACAAGGTGGAACTTGATGTGCAAGTTCAAGGAAGCAATAAGACTGTTGTTTCTGATGATAATGATCAAGATATTGTGCAAGAACCTTCCCAAGAAGAAGAAGCACAAGGTCATCAGTACAATCTTGCAAGAGACAGAGAGAGGAGGCAAGTCAGACCACCTCAGATATACGGCCATGCTGATTTGGTTACATATGAATTTGCAGTAGGTGAGAACATAGATAGGGATGATCCAACAACCTATGAAGAAGCAATCGGTGGTGAAGAATCAGCAGAATGGGGAGCATCTGCAATTGAAGAAATTGAGTCTCTTGACAAGAATGGCACTTGGGAGATAGTTGCAAGACCAAAAGGGCATAAGATTGCTGGAAGCAAATGGGTCTTCAAAAAGAAACAAGGTACTTTAGATGGTGAAGGAACAAGGTACAAGGCAAGGCTTGTGGCAAAGGGGTTTACACAAAGAGAAGGCATTGACTACACTGAGGTATTCTCTCCTGTTGTTAAACATAGTTCTATTAGAACATTGCTTGCTATAGTTGTTTTGAAAGATCTAGAATTGGAACAACTAGATGTTAAGACAGCTTTCCTTCATGGTGATTTGGAAGAGCGTATTTATATGCAACAACCAAAGGGGTTTGAAGTTCCTGGCAAATAAGATCATATATATTTGTTGAAGAAATCTTTGTATGGTTTGAAGCAATCTCCAAGGCAGTGGTATAAACGTTTTGATACGTTTATGGTGGAAAATGGCTATGACAGGAGTAAGTATGATAGTTGTGTATATCACATGAAACTCCAAAATGGTTCATTTGTGTATTTACTCTTGTATGTTGATGATATGTTGATTGCTTGCAAAGACATGTCGAGATATCAAGCTGAAGGAGCAGTTGAGTAGTGAGTTTGAGATGAAGGATTTGGGCGCATCAAAGAAGATATTGGGCATGGATATTCATAGAAACCGAGCTGAAGGCAAGTTGCATTTGTCCCAGAAGGCTTACATCGATAAGGTGTTGGAGAGGTTTGGTATGAAAGATGCAAAACCAGTAAGTACTCCTTTGGCAGCTCATTTTAAACTTTCTAGAAAGCAATCACCTCAAACTGCAGATGAGGCAGAGTATATGTCTCGAGTTCCATATGCAATCGCAGTTGGTAGCATCATGTATGCTATGGTTTGTACAAGGCCGGATATCGCACAAGCTGTGAGTGTGGTAAGTAGATACATGGGAAGTCCCAGGAAGGCTCATTGGCAAGCTGTAAAGTGGATTTTGAAGTATCTAAGGGGAAGTACAGATGTTGGTTTAGTGTTTGATAAACACTATGGTGATTCGACGAATGTTGTGGGTTATGTTGATTCTGATTATGCAAGTGATCTTGATAGAAGAAAGTCATTGACAGGTTATACTTTTACATTGTGTGGTAGTACTATCAGTTGGAGGTCGGTTTTGCAAATCACAGTTGCATTGTCTACAACTGAGGTAGAGTACATGGCAGCCATGAAGCGATAAAGGAAGGTATATGGTTGATGGGTTTGGTTGGTGATTTGGGTTTCAAGCAAGAGAATGCAACTTTGTTCTGTGATAGTCAAAGTGCCATTCACTTGACCAAGAACCAGATGTATCATGAGAGAACGAAGCACATCGATGTTAGGTATCATTTTATCAAGGATGCAGTTGAGGAAGGTAGGATAGCGATGCTAAAGGTTCCTACAGAGGATAACCCTGCAGACATGTTGACGAAGCCAGTTCCAAGTATCAAGTTCAAGCACTGCTTGGACTTGGTTGGTGTCAACATGTGTTGAGAGTACTTGAGGGGCTGAGAGAAGACGATGATGATGAGTGGTGATGGTATTCAAGTCAAGGTGGAGATTTGTAGAATATGCCTTGAATAAGCACTTTCGGCTGGAGCTTTCGGCTGCTTTATGTTGAATTAACTAATAGAACTTTCGGCTGTTTTATATAGTGTTGTCGGTGGGAGCTTTCGGCTGGAGTATATATAGTGTAAACTAATCACTAAGCTTTCGGTGAGCACTTTGGGTGGTGGCCAGTGGAGCTGTCGACCAAGTGAGTTATGTCGACATTCTCCAACTCCATTTCACTATATAAGGGCATGTACTCTGATTGTAAACATTTATTCCAACATTAGTGAGAAACTAAGAGAGAAACACTAAGTGTTCTAGAGAGAGTGTAAGGCAGGCAGTGTAGGCTTGTTCTTGAGAGGAGTTTATACTTCTGTAATCTTGTTCATATCATAGTGCAACGTTATCGTCGTCTTCCAAAGTGGATGTAGATCATCTTGATCGAACCACTATAAATCCTTGTGTTGTGTGTGTGCCTATTTTACTTTTGATTTCATTTCTATTTAAATTCTCTATTGATTGTGCTTGGAAGAGCCGTTGGTCATAACAATCTTTCTTCAAAAGTAATCCAAAGAACAAACCCCAAAATCCAACAATAAATCCCAAAGCCACAACACCGTAAAAATGCCACTTATCTTGTGAATCGTCTTGATCATTTTCACCAACTTCATTTCGAGGATAAGTTTTGCCATCAGCATTGCTCTGGTCTCCCCCGCAAGCGTTCTTTGTAAAGTACCCGCACAATAAACTATTGTTGACATATGCAGAACCATCTCCGCTCAACGAATCAAGATGGGGTCCTTTTGGAATTCTACCACTCAAGTTATTATAAGATAGGTTCAAATAGCCAAGAAAATCCATCGATGCTAAAGATAGTGGGATAACTCCAGACAACTTGTAGAACTGCAAATCCAAAGACTCTAAACCATGCATGCTTCCTACACTATGCGAGATCTGACCGGAGAGACGGTTGTGTGATAGATTTAGCCTGGAAAGCCCTTTAAGTAGACCTATCTCGTCTGGAATTCTTCCCTCAAGAATGTTGGAGGACATGTCAATTCCTGAACTATAGCCATACAGTTTCTCAAATTGTATAATCCCTTTGCTCACCATTTGCAATTCCACACCGGCCAGATACGTAGCACTAAGTGAAACCGTATTGTTCGATCTACTTAGTAGCATTGTTAAATTACGTAATCTCCTAGGAATTATCCCTGTGAAATTGTTTCTTGATAAATCTAGTATTTGGAGTCGAGGCATATCGACAATCTCTTGGGGGATTGACCCACTGAAACTGTTTGAACTTAATGAAAGAATCTTGAGGTTATTGAGTGAACCAAACACATTGGATATGCTTCCTCCAAAGTTGTTATTTCCTAAGTTGAGAATTTCCAACTTGTGAAGTTTACTGATGAAATGAAGAGGATCACCATCCAGAATGTTGTCATTTAGTAGGAGAAATCTCAGTTTTTTTGCTTGTGCAGCTGTTCTGGAACAGTCCCAGTGAGCTTGTTGGTGCCAAGGTCTAGAGATACCAGAGAATTACAGTACCCTATACTAGTAGGTATAACCCCAGAGAGCACGTTGTTGGAGAGATCAAGATAGTATAATCCTGGTTCTTTGGAGCATATTGAAAATGAAACCGAGCCCGTAAGTTCGTTACCAGATAGCATAACTAAAGTAACAGTAGATAGTCTTTTTCCGATGTCAGTTGAAATTTCACCAGTGAATCTATTATGCGCTAGATTATACAACTCGGCAACTTGATTTGGAAGAGGCAGAGGACCGTGAAGATTGTTCTGCGACAAATCTAAGAAGTGCAGATATTTGAGCTTGTGGATGCAAACAGTTCCTGTCAGGTTATTTTGAGATAAATCCAAATCTGTAAGATGAGTGAAATTACAAATGAATGCAGGAAATATTCCTGTCAGGTTGCATGATCTCAACCTTAACTTGTCGAGTTTGGGGTACTTACGCAAGTGATGATCTATAACTACGGATAGTTTATTTGAGCTCAGGTCTAAGCTAGTGAGGTTTAATTCGTTGAACAACGAAATGAGCATAACATCACCGACGAGTGAGTTGTTACTGACATCTAACCGACTCAGGCTTTTAAGCATGGTGATGCAGCTTGGTATCGTTCCCGTAAAATTGTTACTGTCCAAATAAAGATCTCGAAGAAAAGAAATCTCGCAAATTTGATCTGGGATGGATCCCTGAATTGAACAGTCATGGGCGTAAAGAGACTCCAGTAGCGGCACATTTAAAATTAAATTCAGAAATGGACCGGTTACCCTAGTAACTGATATCCCAAGATGTTGCAGTTCAGCCCACTTATGTTCAAACATTGTCGTAAGATCGACTTTAAGATCAGGATTCCCTTCCACATTGAGTTCTTTAAGTTGAGGCATATATGGAACTGAACCATGAAGATTACAAGCTAATAAATGAAGACTGGTAAGTGAAGTTAGATTAGCCAGGTGAAATGGAAACATGGAATTGAGCTCAGTATTGTCAGTCATATCGAGAGAGGATAAACGAGAAAGATTATTGAACTCCTGGATGGGGAAGAATGAGCCAGATATATTACAATAAGATAAATCAAGATTGGAAAGATTGGAAAGAAAAGATATATGTTTAGCAAAATTGTTTTGTGATGATAACGTCGCCTCATATAAATCGATACCACTCAGCCTTAACATTTGGAGATTTACTAACCCTGTCACCCATTGTGTAGATGCTAAGTGTATGTATCCTCCACTAAAGCAAGATAAGTCAAGGTACTTTAAAGAAGATAGGTTGGTGAATTGTGTCAAAGATGACCCAATAAAGTTGGAGTTGGAGAGATCAAGGTGAGTGAGTTTTGTCAGATTAGAAAACTCAAGTGGAATTTTCGATTCTTGGAAATTGTTGAAGGCAAGATCAAGATACTGAAGATGTGAAACATTGCATAAGGAAGGAGAAAATTTACCTTGCAGTGCAGTTTTTGGTGGATTGAGTTGAAACGAACTATCACTGTATATATCATTCAGGTAAATTTCGTACTCTATGTTCCGTAGGTTGATGGAGATGACATGGGATGAGTCACCGGAACACTGAATCCCATGCCAATCACAACAGTTCTGATACTTGTTGCCTTCTTGCCATGAAGACAAACGGTAAGAAGGGTCTTCTAAAGAAGATTTGAAGTCTAAGAGAGCCCTTCTTTCCTCTTCGTGGCATCCATGAGAGATTAGTGAAAATTGAGCGAGGCTGATCAACAAAAAGAAAATGAAGTGACGATGAATTAGAAGATGGATTGATGATGTTATTTGAGGATTCTTGCTGAATGAATTCATGGCTAACTAAAACTTAACAAATGCACCAAATGGCTTGCGCATTCGCTGCTATATACTCTTGTTCAATTCTTCAAAACGACTGGATTATCATTCATTTGCGTGATAATCTGGCATTGCATTAAATAGGTTTACTCAAATGCATCATTGAGATGATTTTGGCCACATGTTTGAGGCAGCACACTATGCAATAAGTCATTGAGTGATACATGACATTGATTATGATGGGGCAAAAGCTTTAAGAATTCCAATCAAGCATAAATGATAATATTTCAAACATGTCAATTTTTATACGTCATGGATTGGGAAAATTAATTTACATGGTATTGATTTTTCAAAAGAAACAAAAATAACATAAACCATAAATGCAAAATTAAAATCCCTTCTCTTCTAACTTCAAATCATCATCTAAATCTTCTTGGGACAACTCACTACTATGGTTCTTAGTGGCGGGTTCGGACGCTGGTCCTGGAACTTGGACATTACTTGTTGATAAAGAATTGGACTCCTTGGATCCCTTTCTTCTGTCCTTTGATGTTGCAACAACACCAAGTGTAGATGGTGATTCTTTGAGTTTCTTCTTCCGAGATGACTTTGGAATGGAAGGCGCGTCAAGTCCCTCGTTACTACTACTAGAGTGGTCCTTGCTTTTCTTTGTTGTTGATGATTTTTTTGTTTCCGTTAAATCTAAACTGTGGCCACGTCTCGATGACTTCTTTGGTACCTCCAGTTCTTGAGTTTCAGAACTGTTCAGCGTTACGGAAGTTGAGTGGCGGCGATTCCTCGATGGCTTCGCCACTTCAGACATGTCTTGTGTTGATTGAGGAAGGTCTGTACCTTCTTGGCTCAAATCTTCATGTAAAACAAATACAAAGATTCATGAGTTTTTTTATTCTTTACAATTTTATGCCTGATTTAGTCTGAAAATCGCTGGAGGAATATTCAGCAAGTGAGACTTACAAATGAATTACCTTGAGAAGCATTTTTGGCTTTGGACTTGGTATTGGCTTCTCCTTTCTTATTCTTTGCCTTGGATGCACTCTCGGAAGATTCCGATTTCTTTCCATTCATCTGCATTGTCATTCAAAAACATGGTAAAGTTAGACGTAACGAAATGCGCAATTCAAGAACCATGCATGGAACGTAGTATTGCATGGATGCATTTAGGTAACTTACCCAGCTTGGGTTAGCTACAGCCGGACCCTCGACTCCTATGTGAGCTACATGCTGTACGTCTGTCGGACAGCCTATTTGCATCTCTTCCTCTTCCTCCTCCTCCTCCTCATAATCATTTTCTTCAAATAGAACAAAGAAAACAAAATCATTTACAAGAAATTTAAAACCTACCGAGCCTATCAAAATGGGACCGGAAGGAGCACTTTGTTTTTGAAAATCGACTTGCCAAATATCTGAGAAATGTATCTTAAGCCTTTTAAGATTCCCTTCATTTTAATTCGTCGTGCTCATGCATTAGGTTGTCCGGCAAGAATCTTTCTGGTGCACAAAGTGGCATCCGTGAGGAGGCGCATTTTGTCGTTAAGCTCGTCAGACTTTTGATGCTGATCACAAACGCAAACAAACACAAATATTGTTGATCATTTTTGCTAGGTTGACAATTCAATGCTTCAAAAGAAAAAAAAGAAAAAAACAACTTTGACAAAACCGCAAAACTACATCTCAAACTTTGAAAGAACAGTTTTACCTTTCAAAAGCGAGTTTGCATCATGAAATCCTCGATCATTCGAGACACCGAGTCGTTAATATTACCAATCGAGACGATATAATAGTATGATTATAGGACTGAAACATTCATCTTCACACACAAAAAAAAGAAAGAAAAAAAAAACGACGAGCCAAATATTTCGTCTTCTGACAATGATTTTCTTTATTTGTTATGGAACAAGATGCAAAAGAGAAGGATGTTAGACAAACAAAACTAGCTTGAGGGGAAAAAGTTTTAGAAGCAACAATTTTTATTTGGTAAGACGAAAATTTTCATAATTTTTAACAGAAAAGTTCAAGATATTGGAATTAAGAAAAAATAACGGCTGGCTAAGAAATTTGAGATGTAAAATTTAACAGCTAAAATAGAGGATGTGTTTTTTTACCAAGTCTACTGAAAAACCGCGGGAAGGAATGGTGAAAAACTCAGAAGCTAGAATCATGCATATGCCTAGTTGAAACGAAAATAAATTTCTGTTTTAAGGTTTAGCAATGAAAATAAAATGCTAGGCCGGCACCACCTCTTTATACCGCTTATATCACTTTCCAAAATCTGACAGCTTAAAGGTGCGTATTAATCAGTTTCTTTTAAAGAGTACATAGTCGTCCTCAAGCCATTTAACAATATCAGGAGGATAAACTGAGACATAAGAGAAACTATTTGCTTCAAGTCTAGCTTTTTTTGCTAACTCATGAGCCACACTATTACTTAATCTATTGACTAACTTGCAAAACCAAAAAACATTCCTTAAGAACTTGTTCTTGACTGATAAAATTAAATGATGATTGAACCAATGCACTTGTGCATCATTACTATGAATTGAGTTCACAAAGTTTTCACGTTCAGTCTCAATGATCACTTTATTGAAACCGTTCTCTTCTATCCATTCAACAACTTTGATTAGAGCTTTACATTCAAAATGTTCTGCACCTATTTCAACGTCCAATTCTTCCTCCAGATTGAAACCTTTTACTGTTAATGCTTGTCCTTTTCTACCTTTTCTTGTTTCATAAACATAAGAGGCATCAATATTGACTTTAATAAAACCTGCATCTGGTGGAAACCAAACCTTAGGGCAATTCCTATGGAATGAACAAACCTAGAGTTTGTTCATTTTGATCCCACTATGGGATGAACAAACCAAGAAAGTGGATGTTCAAGTGAACGGATTAGTTCATTTGAACAGCGAGACACTCTAACAGGCGCGCGTCTGTTGAAATGGCGCACGCCATGACCAATAACTCTGGCGATAGCAAAGGTGACGCCCGTGTTTTTCACCAAAATGCGCGTTTTAGATGCTAACGCTAGCGACTTCTGCTGAGACTCCAGCGTCTGACTCGATGGCGCCAACGGCTCCATCTGAAAGGCTGGAAAACCTGTTGATCCAACTGCTACAGTTTTTGAATTCTATAAATACTCCTACTTTCAACTCTAAATTCACACATTCTACACTTTCTTCACTCTCAAAAATGCCTCCTAGAGTTCGTGTTGGATTCTCACAACAAGAGGATTTATCTATTTGTAGAGCCTTTGTTTTTCACACACAAGAAGCTGTAATGCGTAATGTACCCGATTCGATGTTCACTTTCTGGGACAAATATTATAGAATGTTCACCATTGAAACAGGGAACATCCGTGGGAATGATTCTCACGGATTGCATCATCGTTTTAGTGTAATTAAAACAAATGTATTGGAGTTTTTCGCCCAACTAATGTTGAATCACCAAAATAAGTTGAACGATGAAGCCGAACATGAAGTTTTTCCTAGAACTCTAGCGATGTGGCCAGCATCTCACCGCGGTCGTCCTTTCGTCTTCCATGTTTGTTTCAACATTCTTAGGGTGCTCAACATATACGATCCCTACATCAACCTAGGAATTCCACCACCCGCTGAGAATTGACGCATATGTAGTAGTTGTTTTAATTTAATGTATTTCTTTTATTCTCATGTATGATGTGGTTGTTCAATGCAGTATGTTTTTATTTATGAAATTTATGGTACAATGTTTAATCGAAGTGAAATTTAAATTACTTGATATTGATGGTTTTAGATAATCGTAATAACACCTAATAAACAACAAATTAAATAAAATAATACCATAGTGAATCCATTTGTCCTAAAACTTCAATCAGCCCACTCCACTAAAAAACACCTGGGACTTTCCCAAAAATGCCTTCCATATGAGTCTTCTTCAAAAGAAGTCCGCAAATGCATAAAAGTTCTGCAACCGGGCTTTGAACATGAACTGATTCTCCGTGGAAAATGTTTGTATTCGTGATTTCCATATCCATAATGATTGCAGTGTAATAACTCCTTCTTCAATTTGGCTTTAAGTTTGAAGTTTTTGCACATTGTTGCAATCTTTTTTTCTTCTTCTTTTTTAATCTTCATAGCATTATCTAGCATATGTGGTTCCTCTGGACAATTGGGATCTTGAAATTGCAAATACCTGAGCTTTTCCGGTTGTGATTCAATCACCATTCTGATGCGTGAACAACCTTCCTGCGGATACTTTGAATACATCCAAGGACATTGCATAAGACTGTGGTAATCCATGAAACATAATGGGAAAACCTCTTTTGCTTCGACACATAATATTTGCTTCGCTTTGCCTTTAGAAAACATGGTGGATGATGAGAGATAAATCGGTTGGTTTGGTTTAGAATAAAATCTAGTGATGTATTTATAATAGAAAATAGGCGCTGGTAATTCAAACGGGCGCTCATAGGAAATTCTTGGGCAACTTTACCAATGTCGCCCGAGACTTTACAACAAACTCCAACGGCTAAATTTCCATTTCCAACGACAAATTTTTCGTTCTCAAATCCTATAAAATTCATTCATTGTATCTCCAAAATCACATCTTCTTCTTCTTCTTCTTTCTTATATCTCTCCTCCTCCCTTGCAGAAATGTCTCTTACAAATCGTGGTCCCAAGTTTACCGAAGACGAGGATATATCTCTATGCAAAGCATATTTCTTTCATAGGGTAATCACTGGTGTTGTTATTTCTCATGATAGTTCTTTTTGGGAGAACGTGTTTTCAATGTTTGTCTCATTGACGAGAAACCCAGGAAACCGAGATGCTCATCAATTACGTGCTCGTTTTCAACATATTAGGCTTGCAGTCCATCCATTTCTTGCTCAGGTAATGGAAATTGATCGAGAAAAGTTCATCGGTGTAACTGAAGAAGAAGTGATAGATACAACTCTGGATAATTGGGAGGAAGCTCATAGTAAGCCTTTTCGTTTCGAAGCGTATTTCAGAATTATAAAAGATGGTCCATCTCAAGTACATCGTTATTTCACTCGAGTGCCGCTGTCGGAATTTACAATGGAATAAGATGTTTCTCTAGTTCGATATTGGTTACATCGTATGGCGAGACCAATGAACTATGACCATTTCTGGGAAAGAGTATTGGAACATTTTGTATTTTCTCGGAACGAAGCAATAAGAAACAGTAAGAGCCTAGAACTAAGAATTGCATTCATCGGTAATGAAGTCAAACATTATACGGAAATATTGTGGATGGTTCATCGTAGCAATTTTGGATTATCCAACGAAGAACTGAAAACCATCGCTCTGACCAAGTTTACCGAAGAAAGCGGGAGAGATTTTAGGCATTTTGAATGCTATGAACTTTACATAGAGAACGTGTCTGGATTTGATGTAGTTTGATGTTTTTGTTGTGGTTTATTAAAATGTAGTTTGATGTTATTTGCAAGTTTAAATAAATGGTAATAAATTTCACGTAATCTGAAGTGGAAATCTATTTTAAAATATAAACATTTTCATTCATTGATATTACTGCCAATTTTACAAGATATAAACTTCGACAATAATAAAAACTTTAATAAAAATCAAATACAAGTTTCGGCCTCCTATTTATCTTCATTTGACGTATTTTCCATTCAACGCGCTCTTTGACAGTTTCACATTTGTTTTTGAATTTTTTGTTGTTAAGTTTCAAAACAGGAGCTTTTCTTTGATTTTTTGCGGAACATTTTCTTGGAGTAACTTCTAAAACTTGCACTTCCCTTTTACAATTTTTAATCTTTTTAAAACTCCCACATATCTTAGAAACATCAGCTTCAAGTTTTGCATAGCAGAAAAGTGTGATCGCTTTTTCAGCCATTTTTATAAGATAAAATTCAAGTGAATTTTGGTGTGACTGAATTGTTCGAAGATTACAGCAATTTATAGAGGGAAAAAGTGAAATTCGAAAATTTAAAAACTACCGGTTGGCGTCACCAGGAAAACCGTCGGCAATACAATCTGTGACGAGGCGTCAGCCTTCCTGTAAAACCCCGTAATATTTTTAATATGATTTTCACGCCTAAAGCCCATCCATATTATTCTATTCGAGTTTTTAATCTAAAACTTAATATGTGAAGATAAATATTTAGTTTTGAGTATATTTATGGTTGCCAATAAAATAATAAAGTTAATTTTTAATTGTGGTGAATGTGTGCGTTGTAAGGTGTATATATATATCTTTGTTAAATTTTGTGTCACTATTATTTATGTGTTTGAGGTGTATGTACTTTAATAGTGGGTGTGTTTAATAGTGGAGTGCGTTTAAAATAGTGTGACCCCTATCAAAACTTGAGTGGTAAATAATAACTGGCTAGGGTTTTTATTCACAAATACGGCAATAGAAGAAAAAAAAGGAAATCAAAAAGGTGCCGTCACTTTCATCTTCTCCAACTTTCTTATCTTTTGTCTCCTAACACAAAACCCCAAAAACACTTTTACCCATCACTTTCATATCTCTTTCCTTATAATTTTTCTTTTTTCCTTTTTCTTTAAACAATAAAAAGAAAACCCAAGCTATTAATCCTTCTTCTTCTTGGAAATTATGCATGCCTTATTTGGATTTCGATTGATTCGAGAGTTTAGAATTTTGCTAAAAAGGTAGGGGGTTTCTACCTAATATCAAAATTAAAACTTATTTTAGCATTAAAATTATATTGGGTTCCTTTTGATTTTCAAGCTAATAATCATGATTTTTGTTTTAAATTTATTATGTTATTTTCTTTGTATAAGTTGATTTATTTGTGAGTTCTATATATTGATTATTAACCATTAATGCTAAATTATTCTAGATTTTTATTTTCACATTTAATGTAGCTAGTATTGTTTTTCTCAAAATAGGAAATATATTAATGCATATTTATTGGGTTTTTGGTTTGTGAAAGTTGAGTTGATGCATTATACTACTAGTGAATGAAATTGAGTTTTGGTTTGTGAAAGTCACTTTGATGCATTACATTAGTGAATGGAAGTGAATTTAGATTGGTGAAAGTGAGTTTAATGCATTAGTGATTGGGGTTTACTTCGGTTAGTTCTTTGGGATTCGGTTTGGTACACGTAGGATTAAATGCACAAATTTGAAATGAGTTCTAGAAAAAAAATGTTTATATCTGCTGCTGAAATATCAGGCCTTTATGGCATCCCACCACTGGTGGCAACCCTGGGAAGACTGTTCGGGGAACAATAATGGTTTGTTTACCGGAATAACTATGACAAATAGATTAAGAATTAATATATATGTTTGCTGCTGAAATGTCAGACCTTTATGGCATCCCACCACTGGTGGCTACCCTGGGAAGATTGTTCGGGGGAACATTATGGTTTGTTTACCGGAATAACTCTGACAATTAGATTAAGAATCTAGAATTTTAGATTGGAGATTTTGAGTAAGAAAATGTTGATTATTTGTGGCTGAGAACAACGTAAGTATTATTGCGAGTTTTTATGCATGATTTTAATTATCATATCTGTTGCATTTATTTGATTTCGTTGCACTTTATTACTTTTTGAAACTTCCTACTGAGCTGTGGTTTGCTCACCCCATTTTCCTCCTTTTCCATAGTGAATGAAGAAACACTAGCCATAAAAGAAATTACTGTTTATCATGGGGATTTGGGCTTTGAGCATTTTGAATTAAACTAGAGTGTTGGTTTGTTTTAATATACTTTGATTTTGTGATTATTATTTTACAGTTTTGTAATTTTAAAAGTAATATTATATTTCATTTTATAAATTTCATATGAGTTGGGTTTTGTACTTTACTAAAATATTTTGGAACGAAAAATCTAGTACTACACGATTGGCAGTCCCGAAATTTGGACTTGCTAGCTGGATCGGACCCGACCCACAAGGTCAAATCCGTGTCCGCTGGAAATTCGAATATCCGGGCTGTCACACTTCCTGTCGCCAGGGTTTGCGTCCTTGACGCCAGAGTTCTTCTGCTGAGCGCCACCGTTTTTTTAATGACGCGCGTCTACTACTCTAACACCCAATGCTTTCCGATAGTGGAAAACCTAGTTTGGACATCCATCTGGCTGAACAAATTTTTTTGTTTGGCCATTGCCATAGGAATTGCTCTTAGGAAGTATTTTCCTATTCCTAGTAAAACTGGTAGAAGCATTAGCAAAATCACATTATTTTATCAGTTTATTGATTCTTATGATAGAGTTGTGCATATTAGGTTGTACACCCTAAAAAATCATGTTGCATTATCTTTCCATATATACCATATTGTACACATAAGTCTGATAACATAGGAATCTGTCATATAACCAATATTGCTGCTTTCACCAGTATAATACCATGATATTACCTAGTCCTGAAGGGAGGCAAAATTCTGAATAATACCTGCAATATCCACATTTAAAGCATTCCACAAAGATCTAGCATAAGTGCAATCTACAAGCAGATGACTAATAGTCTCAGTGCTATAATTGCATAGGTTATAATGATAATCCACATCAGTTTTATAAACAACTAGTTTCCCCCTCACGGGTACAATATCTCTTAAGCATTTCCAAATAAAAAGTTTCACTCTATGAGGAACTTTTGTCTGCTAGAGTTTTTTCCAAACCACTTTAGGTATATGATTATCATTGATAGCATTGTTAACATGGTTAATACAGAGTGTATTATAAGCACTCTTCACTGAAAACTTACCTATTCTATCTGGTTTCCATATTAAATAATCCTCACCAGTGTCAGGAACATTCATACTAAGAATGGCATTAGAAGTTTCTTCATCAAAGATAACACTAACTAGTTGGTCATTCCAAATTCTAGTACCAGGAAAAAACAAATCACATACAAAAGTAAGAGAAACAAGACTAGAAAGACCCACAATTGGGACAGATGGACTATTAAAACCTATAATGAAGTTGTCTAGACAAATTTTAATTTTAATGCCACATTGAACAATCCACATGGTGTGTTATTGCACAATCTCAATACCAGAGTATATGCTCCTCCATAACCAAGAACAATCATCTTTTAGATTATCTAACTGAAGTAAACTTTCATCTTTACCATACTTATCTCTAACAATCTGCATACAAATAGAGTTAACAATGTAGTATTAAGATGCTCAAGATTGCTAAAACCAATACCCCCCAAAGCCTTAGGAGTGTCTAGTTTGTTCTGTCCTATCAAACAAAGGACTCTATTATCACTATGTCCCCACCAAAAGTATTTTTGGATAGAGTCCATTTGATCTAACATGGTTTTAGGAATCCTAAAAAAACTCATTTAATAGGTTGGTAAGGCATTTAAAACATGGTTTACCATTGTTGTTCTAGCAGAATGATTCATAGTTTTACCCTTCCAAGTTTTCAGTCTAGTGCCAAAATATTGAATAAGTGGACTAAAAGCTTTAGTCTTTTTTCTGCCTATTAACAAAGTTACACCAAGATATTTATCTGTAACTTTCATTTCAATCATATTAAGCTCCTTAGAAAAGATCACTCTAGCATTGGGATCAATATTGTGACTAAAATAGACATTGGACTTATCTAGATTTAACATCTGACCAGAAATACTACCAAAATACTCAAGTACACTCATAATGCCAGCTATATTATGCATGTCAGCCTTAGTGAAGATAATGATATCATTGGCAAACATAAGATGTGTAATACCTAGAGCATTCATGGATGCTTTAACACCTGACATTAAGTGGTTAGCCTCAGCATTTAAAAGTAATCTAAACAAGAATTTCATATATAAAATGAAAAGATAGGGTGATAAAGGATCACCCTGTCTAAGACCCCTATAAGGAGAGTAACTCTGAGTAGGAGAGCCATTCAACATACATAAATATTAGTAGTAGATATGGATTGATCAATAAAACCACAGAATTTTCCATCAAAACCAAATTGTCTAAGAACACCTAGAAGAAAAGACCATTCAATTCTATCAAAACCCTTAGAAAGATCTAGTTTTAAAGTAATTGTTCCACTGTAACCCTCTTTATGCTTCAAAGTATGTATCATCTCATGAGCAATAATAATATTTTCATGTATATCTCTACCAGGAACAAAAGCTGCTTGATAAGGAGATATAAGATGCTTTAAATAGGGTTTAATTCTATCTGCAATAATCTTAGAAATAACCTTATAGACAGTTTTACACAAACCAATAGGTATGAAGTCAACAAGACTCTTAGAAATAATAATAACCTTATAGACAACATATTCATGCACTTAAGTGCGCGCAATACTAGTAATTTCAAAAGAGATTGTTTTCTTGAAATAGTAAATATTTTAGCAAGAAATCAATCATAAGATGCCAACAATAAAACATCAAAGATTTATGAATACAAAGTGGTAATTAAATTAGGAGTTTTTATTAAATACAAGCTTTTCGTTGATGTTTTGTGTTGGATTTTCTGTCGATGTTATCGATACATCACTTTATGACACACACTTGAACTACGATTATCCTAAACTACCCTAAAACCATTTTATATATCAAGAATTTAGGTATCCTCCTTTAATAGCCTCTTCCAGAACATCAATAGGATCCTCACATCATTTGTGAAAAAGTGATTGCATGAAAAAGATTATTACCAACAATGCCCAACAATCTTCAAGAAGAAGGCAGCAAACTTCACTCCCTTTCCTCGCAGTTCAAAATTTCAACCAATAGTTTCCATGCATGTGAGGAAGTATGAGGAAACGTAACCATGTAAAAATTTCATAGATCCAAGATTCCAACAATATAGAGGGTGTCAGGGCCGGTCTTGCGAAATAGATGCCCCGAAGTTAATCTTCGGGATGTTGCCCCTATATAAGGCTATATACATAATAACAAGAGAAACTAGATATTTTTTTAGGCCATCTTCTTAACGCAACTAAGCAACTATTATTATTTTTAATTAGATCTTGATTAAAAATATAATAGAACGAAAAGATGAAGTCAAAGAATATATTAAATAAGAGCGAACATATGGACGTAAATTTTTATAAAATAAAAAGACTTTTTGGATCACTTTATATTACCACAATAAGTTTACTATATGCAATAATATACTAACTTAATTATAAAAATGTGTTTTTGGTCATAAACACATGATACATGTGTATCCTCTCCCCAGGAATTAGTGATCCTCAAAGCGAATTGAGGATATAATTGTAATTTTGGGAAGGAATACTGATTTTTAGGCAGTATTCTTAGATAAGGAAATATTCCTAGACAAGGTAATATTCCTAGATAAGGAAATATACCTAGAAAAGGAATATTTGCTAGACAAGGTAATATTTCTAGATAAGGAAATATATACTTAGAAAAGGAATTATTCCTAGATAAGGAATATTCCTAGACAAGGTAATATTCCTAGAAAGGGAAATATACCTAGATAAGTGTTAGAGCATTGCTCGATCGAACTCGCATGCGTTGCTATCTCAATCATGTTTGTCAATATTAGTGATCAAAACTATAAAGTCTTGATTTCTAGTCTACTATAGCTAAGGTCTCGGACTAAGATAGAAAGTGTAGTTGAGCTCAAGAACTCCATGGCAATCATCATACAAGACGAATGACTACTCAAGGAACCAGTGGATCTTCATCGACTAAAAGGTATATGGAGACTTGAACTTATCTATCACTCAAAAGTCTATCTACTTTATCTCCTATCTTGAGACAAAAGTCGTATTACTATATAGACTAAGAATATACACATGTGACATTTCGATCTGAGTATATCTCGTTTATCTATTTCTCGAAATGTGTATTGATAAAGCTTTCTCTTTACCAAGTTCATCTTTGCCTAGTGACAAAAGTCATGTTATGTTTCAATCACTTTGGAAATTGCTCTAACGAAAACTAGTTTTGAATAACAACTATATTACATCCTCTGAGAATGTTTCAATGATTGGAATGAGAGTTTAGACAATATAACCACTAGGCGATATAAACATTGTTGTGGTAACACATATATGTATAAGTTCTTAGCACTTGAACCGAAGTTTGTGAACTTTGCTGATCAAGTGAAAACTGGAACTTGAGCAGTCAACCCAGTCCACGAACGTGCGTAGTTCTCAAACCCGACAATTTCTGCTGGAGTTGTAGCTCGGTTTCAGTCCGCGAACTAACGGAAGTTCTCGAACCCGAGAATTTCTTCTGGAGTTTGTGAACTCCAATCGGATAACTTGAGTCCGCGAACCCAGTCCACGAACTTGAGTGGTTATGTCTAAAAACGATGTTCGTGAACTTAGCTAAATTATCTAAGGAATGCTATTGCAAACCGTGGATTTATAGTTCATGAATCTATTCGAGTGAATCACATCCTTTTTTCTTCAATTGTGTCTTGTGTAGTACATAAGATCTCATAGCAAGTGAACAACTCTCTAACTAGTTCATTTGAGTCATTTGGACTAGTTATGGTGAAGAAGAATATGGTTGATATGAAAGTTATCATTTGGATAACCATTTGGTTGACTAATATTGAACCAACTATTGTACACGTTTGGGTACGGTTACACAAAACCAAAATCGTCAAGTACATGTGTGTATGGCAAGCTAAGTTTTCGATCTAACGGTTGAGAGATATTAGCTTGTATCTAATCAGATTTTCATCTAACGGTGAATATTGAATGCTTTGTTACTAAGCTAACATTGATTGCAAACCCTGATTTGAAAGACTATATAAGGGAGGACTCTAGCAACTGGGAAACCTAATCCCCACACATTTTGTGTGATACTAGTTTGCTAAGCTAGAGTCGATTCTCCTTTAACCTTTGGTTTTCTTTTTCTAAAACCAGGTTAACAACTTAAATACTTCATTAGGATTGTGAAGCCAGACCGATACTACTTTTCTTGTAGTTGTGTGATATGATCTTGTTGTTTCTATTGTACGAGTACAATTGTAATAATTGGCTTGAGATTTCTATCTCTGATAGGCAAGATATAAAAGTAATCACAAACATCTTCGTCTCATCGTTTGTGATTCCACAATATCTTTTTTCGCTGCGTTGATTAAAACTATTGTGAGGTGATTGATAAAACTGAGCTGTTCTTAGGGAATATAAGTCTGGTTTTATTCATTGGTTCATGTTCACCTTGATTTATCAAAATACGGAACAAAACTCATAGGTTTATTCGTGGGAGACGAATTTATCTATGTTGTAGACTTTTCTGTGTAAGACAGATTTGTTTGCTAAAGTCTTCGACTTTGGTTCGTAGCAACTCTTGGTTGTGGGTGAGATCATCTAAGGGAATCAAGTGCGTAGTATCCTGCTGGGATCAGAGGCGTAGGAGCATACTGTACCTTGGATCAGTGTGAGATTGATTGGGGTTCAACTACAGTCCAGACCGAAGTTAATTTGGAGTAGGCTACATACACTAGCCTACTCGTTAACAAAATTCTGGACTAGGTATGGACTGTAGTTGAACCCCAATCAATCTCACACTGAGCAGTCCAGACCGAAGTTAATTTGGAGTAGGCTAGTGTATGTACCTTGGATCAGTGTGAGATTGATTGGGGTTCAACTACAGTCCAGACCGAAGTTTAATATGGACTAGGTCCCGGGGTTTTTTTGCATTTGCGGTTTCCTCGTTAACAAAATTCTGGTGTCTGTGTTATTTCTTTTCCGCATTATATTTTGTTATATAATTGAAATAATACAGTTTGTGCGTTGTTCAATCAATTAGAATATCCGACTTTATTGGTTGTTAATTTAAATTGATTGACACTTGGATATTGGTCTTTGGTACCATGCAAGTTATCTCTCTTTGATTAGACTCGCGAATCACATTTGCTTGAGTAAATCAAATTAAGAGATTGAGATAATAATTCCTTGAGTATTTTATATTGATTGATTCTAGTTGATTATATAGAAAATAACTCGGAGTTCTCCATACAGACTGCTAATCGAAATATTGGGTGAGATTGTTAGACCCCCGTTTTTTGAATTGGTATCAGAGCAGGCAAACACGTTCAAGACCTCATAAGTCTGTGTTTGTAAGCGATCTGACTCTATGGACAGAGGTGCTATCTCAATAAACGTACCACCAGTCTTCGATGGTTCAAATTACCCATGGTGGAAAATTGTTATGAGCACGTATCTTTAAGCTCGTGATTTTCAAATATGGGTACATGTTGTTAATAGCTATGATCCCTCGGTAAATACAAAAGACGATGTATATATACCAAAGGATGTTGATAGTTATAGTCCAAAAGAAATGCTTCCTGCAAAGCATAATTCTGAAGGTCTATATGCTATTAGACATGCCATTACCCCAGACTTTCAGTACTATGTGTCTTCTTGCACTAAGTCTGAAGATGCATGGGATATCTTAGAAACTACTTTTGAAATCAAAAAACATGTTTCTAAGATATGTACCATCGATGGAGGAAATAACCTCACCACTCCTTCTGAAAATTCATCTTTCGGAAAGATAAGATTCTCTGATCAAGACACTGTTCAAACCGTTGCATTCAATGGTGTATCAACCACAATAAAAACCTCTATCTTGTCTTGGGGTGATGAATGTTGTACGAATGACGTCTAGTTTAAAAAACCATTGATGACAGAAAAGATCAAAGAACTCATAAAAAAGAGCATTAGGCGTGATAAATGTCCCTTGTCTGTCCTCTCTACCAATGATTATGTGAAAGAAAAACCTTTAAATGTTAACGGATTGAATACGTTCAATAGATGCAATGAAGTCTCAGCTTTTACAGCAGAAACATCTACATACTCAAGTTCTGATTCAGAATATGAGACAAACACAAAGGTTTTCAATTTCTTAAATAAGGAAGTCCTTCAAGAAAATCTTCAATTAAAGGATTCATTGAAGAAACTAGAATCATTAATCCAGGTGAAAAAACTTGAGATAGAATGTCTTAATGATAAACTCACCAGAACCACTGTTCTAAAGGAAAAATAGATTACTACTCTTAAGGATGATCTACAAAGATTATCTGGAAGTTTTGATAAAATTTCAGCTATGTTATTTGGTCAGAAGCCCTTTGGAAATACTAATGGTTTAGGATACAAAAGCAAGTGTGTAGATGCTGTGAATCATGTTGCTTCTATTGAACATGGAAAGATGAAAAGTGGCAGCCACGATAAGAAGAAGATACCTCAACAAAACCAGGAATCTTTGGGTTGTTCGTTTTGTGGAAATGCAAGGAATGTTCAGAGTACGTGTTGGAGATTCAAGAAGAAAATGGAAAGAATTTCCAAACTACAGAAGAACATGCAAAGGATGAATCTGTAGTCCTCCTAAAAACTATGCTTCAAGAATCAAAAGAGGTAGGAAACTTGCTTACACAAAAAACCTTGAAAAATCACTATGTGATAAACAGGGAGAGTGTTTGGCTCATAACGTTCCTATATAACATCATGAAAGTTTGCATCCTCATTTTAACTTGAGAAAGTGAGGCTCTGCGTATTTGTGTGGCTCAAGTTTATATCTATTTATGTTAAGAAAATATTCTCCTAACAATATAGATAATGGATCATTAAACATCAGAAGACCTTTTCTTCTAGGGTTTTTGATGGTCATAAGTCTATTTAAGTTTTTGATAGACTTCCTCCTTCCTTGAAAACATACAATCTTATGGCTCCTGTAACCAGAAGCATCACAAGCAAGGATGCAGTTGAAGTAGCTAATGTGTATCTGTGTAAAGGGATTTCTTCCTCTAGGGTGAAGAAAGTGAAGACTACAATTAATAGAGAAGGTTCTTCATCTAACTGCCTCTTTTCTATTTGTCCTTTTGATGCTAATTTTAGAGGCATGGTCAAAGAGTTTATCAATAAGAGAAATGGTTTAAAATCTCAAATCATTTCCTATTTGGAAAGGATAACTCACTATTAACAAATGTTGTCTCTATCCAAGAATACTCTACGTGACTTGAGAAGAGAACTCAGTGAGTTAACTAATATTTATGAAGATTTGAAGGAATTAAATGATCCCATAATCAATGGGTTTTTCAATAATGAGAAGGAATTCTCAGTAGATGCTCTGAGGAAGATCTACGACAACTAGTAAGTCTTCTGATAAGAATTCTATTTTTCTCTTTTGTTTAGAAGAATAACTAGTGTTTTGGAATAACCATTATTGTGATTACACATAGCTATATCCAATGTTTTTCATCTTCTTGTTTTTAGATTTATTGGTTTAAATTCTAAACTTGTTCGGAAGATGATGGTTGCAGTATTAATATTTATGGTTTTATATATTGCAACATTTTGATGGGATATGTGTGTTTACATCCGTGAACTTGATTGTCCCATATTTTGTCAAAAGTAAAGTCGTTCGTGAATTGATATGCAAATATTGATAAAAGGATGAATAGACTTTTGACGAACACAAAAGTTAAGCCTATATTGTCAATTATTGATGTAAGATAGGTTAAAATCTTTTGTGATTCAAGGATTATGTATATTTTATGCCATTGTGCAAATGGTGATGGAAACATATAATGAATCCTTGTGTTATCCATGGTATAGAGCTTTATTGATCCATATTATTATTACTGTGAAGGATCCATTGTGTATCTTATGTTGAGCACGATACGACCAAGTCGATTCCTTATTGGCATCATTGGTTGTTCCATGAGATGCTATATGTTGAGCATTAAGAACTAAATTAATCAACTTGTGTGGTTATTTAGTTCGTATTCCATAAGCTTTCTTATGTTGAGTACATGTACGGTTAAGGTTGTCATGTCTTATGATAATCTTAGTCGGGGTTCCATAATCTCTTATGTTGAGCCCAAATGAACTAAATCAATCATCTATTATGGTTATTTAGTTATCACTCCATAAATTTCTTATGTTGATCCCTTTTGACTGGGTTGGTTTTACATGATTAACTTAGTCATTGCTCCATAGATTTTCTTATGTTGAGTGTGGCCAATTAAATTGATTACTCTTGTAATTAGTTTGGTTGAGTATGACAATTAGATTATTTGCGATTTTTCTTGTGATCAATATAATTGATTTATTAAGTCTCCATAAGTTTACTTGTGTTGAGCATATTTAGTCAAATTAATCTTAGTTCGCTTTGGTTAATTTAATTGAATATTTCTTGTTGGATTTATAAATTCATACTTGTATGTAATTTGTTGAGTCTAAATAAATCCTTCTTTTCTTTTGAAATTAAGGTCACTTTTGTTATTCC
Source organism: Papaver bracteatum (assembly GCA_023529315.1). Classification (NCBI taxonomy): domain Eukaryota; kingdom Viridiplantae; phylum Streptophyta; class Magnoliopsida; order Ranunculales; family Papaveraceae; genus Papaver; species Papaver bracteatum. Next base: position 417,110 of record JAJJWX010003529.1, read on the forward strand.
CTTGGGAATGACATTATGGGGGAGAGTTATTTTGAACATGTGCTTAATTGCCAAATATTTGTGGGGAGTGCGGTTGTGGAATATTAGAGGGGTTGTAGTTGCAGGAAATCCTACACTACACCCTTGATAAGATCTTACGGTAATTAACACATATTTGATGATTAAAACGACACTTTATTATTTGATTTTTAGAAATGTTTACAAGTAAAGGAAGAAGATCAAGAATACAACCGCTCTCTTGAATTTTCTCTCTCCTCAAGACTTTCTCAACACTCAAAAATACATATATCCTCTCTGGACATATTGGGTCTCTATATATAGGGTAGTTACATAATGGATGACAGCTAAGCTCCCATTTTAGTTTCAGATTTGATTTGCGATTTTATCGCAACAATTATAATATGAAATCTCGCAAGTATTGTAACCATCACGGATCAATCATGCTTTTCTCATGTTTCTTCAATCGTCATCTATTACGTCATTCTTTGAATCATTCTTTAAGTTATTCTGTGACACTCGCAAAGTGTTGTTGAAGAGCTCGCGGTGACGATCGCAGGAGTGTTGTTAATCTCACAAGAATACTATCATGGCGATATTCTGGTCCTACATCTTGCCTCTTCTCATGACTTTTCTGCGAAGGAGGAAAGATCATGAGAATTGAATTTTTTACAATGCCGCAACTGTTTGTGTTTTTGCATTCTTCCACTTTGACACGTTTCTGTATTCTTCGCCAGCTGTTTTCTCGTACTTTTTCTTCCAGTAAATCTTTGACACATCCTTTTCAACCGCTACGATCTGACTGTTCACGGATTTTCTTTGCATTAATTGCATTCATCTTCCCGAAAAATTTCTTCTTTTATAAATACTTCTTTCATTCTTTTCTTTTTCTCTTTTTACTTTCTTCTTTCTATCCCTCTACAAATTCACTGTTCTTCCGTAAATTGCGCATCTATTATTGCTGTGATTTCTTTCTCGTTCTTCAACTTTTTCCTTCACTCCCATACTCAAAAATGGTTGCTCTTGGCTCTAAAAATTTGGTTGCTTTTGGTGAGATGCGGTAAAAACTTAAAAATAAAGGTTTTACTTTGTCTACAATTCCAGATCAGAGTCCTAAATCCGAAATTTCTATCAAATTATTTTCTGATCATCAATGTTCTCGCGAGAAGGTTATAGTATCGATAGGTCCGCTTGAATCTGGTCTTCCCATTCCTCTTTACGATCCTGAGCTGCCTTTATTTTATGAGATACTTTCTCACCCAAAATTCTCGCGAGCTATATACCAACTAGGTGGGGATTGCATTCGTCTGCTGTTGGAGTATGCTACTCGTGCTGCTAATAAAGAATCTAGCTACCCTGACACTGCGAAGAACCCTGAATTCAAGGATGTTCCAATTATTCCCGCAATGTATACTGTAGATAATTTCTTCATAAACTGGGATCCCACTTGTTGGGGTGTCCGCTTGCAAAAGAAAGATAATGTTGAGGAAGACAAAATGCTTATGCTTGATATTGATTGGCATACTAGTACTAATCAAGGTCCTCGCCACTCCAGCGATGACAAATGGTTCATCTTCCCTTTACTTTTAGAGGGTTTATATATTTCTGGTACCCATGCTCTACCTGCGAATCTCGCAGAGTTACAACCGTGGGTATTCAGCTGGCCTGAGAGAAACAAAGAAGTATGTTTTTTTAATTCTTTGCATAACAAATTATCATTATTAATTTCTTCATGTCTTTAGATTCTTGATAACTATCTCCTTTTTATCATATTGAAAGGTTGAAAGCCAGCTATGATAAGTCTGGGAAACCTGCTACTTTCTTAGCTCTGAAATCTCTCACAGATGAAGTAAGAAACATTTATTTATAATTTTTTACAATATATTATTGCCTCTATTTCTTATCTTTATCTGTGTTCTCAGGAAATCGAATAAAGAGAGCCTGTGAAACCTGCGATAACTAAAGATAAATCCACAGGTGGTCGCAAGGGTAAATCTACTTCTCCTCTTATAGAAAAATCTATTGCTCCTCGCAGTGAGGAATCTGGTGACCCCCCCTCAAAGAAAAAAAAAATCCAACTATATTCTTCTTCAACTCCTTAACCTATTACAGAAAATTTAAGTGATGATTTTGATAAGGACAACAATGATGATGATTTTGATGATGATAATGATGTCATTTCCATGAAGAATTTTCCTCTTCTGAGTCTTCTATGACTCAATTATCCAAGATTTTTGGCGATATTACACATGGTATATCTAATGATTATGGAGATGAATCTCTTAATGGGGTATCCCAGGCTCTCGCTAAAGTCTGCGATGCTTCCCTATTGGTTGATAATGATTCTCTCCAAGGGATCTCAAGATCGCTGACTCCCAGCCTCTTAAATTCGCTTGGTATTTTGGTATGTTTTCATTTCTTCACCATGTTTTGGTATTTGTTTTATCGCCATATCTTAATTTATATTATTCTCTCGCAGGTTAGAAAAGCTTCTTTTGTTGCTTCCTCTAATTTGGATAAAAGGCGTGCATCTTCTCAAAAGAAGAATAATGTTCTTCGCAAAAAGAATGAGAAGCTAGAATCTGAATTCATTAACCTTCGCGAGAAGAATGGACAAATGGAATCTGAACTTGATAGCCTTCGTGAGAAGAATTAATAACTTGAGAAAAATATTTCTCAACAATCACTCAAAGTATCCAATCTTGACAATGCTAACAAACAACTCTTAGGTACGAAAATTTTCTTCTTTTCTTTCACATTTTTACTTTTTATTGCTCATTCTTATTTGATTCATCATTCTTGCAGACATTTATGGTCTCTATAATGAGGCAAAGATTCTTCGTTCTTTTCCTGAACCAATAGATGATGATACTCTTCTAGAGCTTCTTAATAATTCTTTGAATAACCCTTCTAATATTAATTCTCTTTCCATTGATGAACTCAGATCTAAGTTTCACCTCTTAGAAATTAATTACAGATCATGTTTAGATATAACTCACAAATTCAAACAACTTTACCACAATTCTAAAGTAGAGATTAAGACTTTAAAGGCCAAGAATAATGATCTTTCAAAAGACAAATATCGTATATATAGACAAGGAGCTGAAGCCTTAGCAAATTTCCATAAAACTCTTCTCGATATTTAAGTTGAAAGAGACAGAGTTATCTGCGAGAATAGAGATCTTCTTGCGAGGGAGAATCAAGTTCGCTCTCTTCTTCTCATTAACAACGATGATAAGTTTACTTGGGCTGCGAAGGTTCTTGACAATGCCAGAATTAATTTAGATGTAGATGTTAGTCTTCAAGATGATCATTCTGCCTTAATTAGAGATATGATTGCTGAAAGAGAAGGTTATAGCTCTTGTTTTTTCACTAATTCATCTTCTAATTAAATTATTATTATTTGTATTAACTTATACTCTTGCTTTTGTTCGCAGCGTCTGAAAGAATATTCGCGATAGAATTGGAGAGATGTAAGAAGATAAAAGCCAACTCGCAAGAGATATATCTTCTCGCAATGAAAAATATTCAAGGCTGAAGGACCAATTAAGGATTACTTCTACGAATTTTAGCAATGCCCTTATTGTTGTTCGTAATGATTTAATTAAAATGGTCTGCAATGATCATAACATTCCTCATTCTACATATCCTAATCTAGCAGAAGAAATTCCAGTAGATACTCCAAACCTTATTATCTATGATAGTGAAGATGAGGAATCTGGCGAGGATGAAGATGATGATAAAGATGAAGATGAAGATGAAGAAGAAGATAAATCTGGCGATGGATCTAATTAATTTTGTTTCTTATTTTTATCTTCCTTGTAATTTTGTGCACTTATTTCCTTCTTATTGTAATATTACTGCGTGTTTCTCCAACTTGTAGACTTCCTTGATATATAAATTTCCTTTGCTTCTATATGTAAATTGAAAAACAATTATTTTCTGCGATATAATCAATCAACATGGTTATTAATGTTTAACTATCTGCATAAATTTATCATATAATAACATCTATATAATTTTATCATATAATGATGAATAACAATCTTATCATCCTGTTCACTCCCATACTTGCCTCTGTTATTCATCTGTAATATGAGAAAATTGAGTAGACTTTAGATATTAGTTGTGAATAAAGTGTATTTAAATATTTTTGCCTCAATAATTGCGATAATATCGCAAGTTTCATTATCTCTGCGTCAGTATCGCAGTCATTCAATCTTGACTTCTTGTTTATTCCTTCCTAGTTAAAGGTCTTATTTTGCCATATATTGTATTGGCGACAAAATCACAAGACGTTCTTACATTTGCAGGTAAAAACCCCTTGATCTTGTCTTATCTTTATTTTGTCAATTTCTCTGCGACAATATGACAAGTCTAAGTTCCCTTGCGAGAACAGAGCTTCATGACATTGCCGTCTTGCGATGAAATCGCAGGACGTCTTTATACTTTCATATATAAACCCATTGATCTCATCTTAACTTTCTATTATGGCTTTTTGCCTCTGTATAATATTTTTCATGCGACAATATGACATGCCTAAATGCTCTTGCGAGCATAAATCCCCATGAAATTTCCGTCTTTAGACACTTATCAGCTCCCTAATGGATGGTGACGCCCTTATCTTCCCCCTGGTTGACCCTTCAAGGAGGGAACATCGGCCATACAAGACTAGCTCCTCCCATCCGGATTTACCAATAACCAGTTGTTTTCGCAGCCTCTTGTCCTTTATGCCTATATGGCTTATAGTTACAAGACTGCACCCTAAGTGGGGTTTTCTTCAGGATGAGTGCATCATAGCCAAGACTTACCAAGAATGTCCAGGGTAGGTTCGTCCTTCCCAGGCATCCTTGGATCAACAGTGCACCTCGGCGCCTTGGTCATACTCTTCACTCCTTAGAAGAGACCCTCGGTCGTCCAACCAGGGTATAGCCTTATATAGTTGGAAATCCAAAGTATCTCTCCTGGATAGGTATCTCAAAGAGATGGACCCCCAGTCTCCGTGTCTCAGGTTCCAGCAACGGTATAACCTTATCACTGAGCTACGTAAAGAGATACCCCATTATATGACGCACTTTAGGTCTTACATTTTCCTCTTGCAAAATTGTATCCGCGAACTAGGGTGTATGCCATATAGGTTTGTCCCATTCTTATGTTTCTGCGAAATATTATTCGCGTTTCTTGCGAGTGATGAAATTTCTTTTCTTGGATCTTCTTTTCATTTGCATTTCAACTTTTCAATTTCATCTTTTTCATTCAAATGAAATATTCTTTTGAAACATTTTCTTCAACAAATCGTACATAAACTTCTTAAATTTCTTCATTTTACCTTTCTACTTACTACTTTCTGCTTCTGCTCTTTTGCGTTTTTCATCTGCGATCTGCTCGCCACTCCCATACTCATGTTGATTTCGCATTATTCTCTCCTCTCGCCGATCTATTGTGTCAACCATCATCTTATCACCTCTTTGTTTTTGCTTGATGCTTCATTTCCAATCTCTGTTCTTTGCTGCCCTTTTCTCGTAAGATTCCATGTCAATTTCATAGCATTTCTTCCCATCAACCCAGTCTCCCTTTATTATTCCAACACCATTAGGATGAGGAAATTTAATACATTGGTGAAAGGTTGACGCCACACCTAATATCCCGTGTAGCCAACGTCGACCAATCAGGGCATTATAAGGTTATTCAATGTCCACAATGCAGAATAGAATCTTAAAAGATAACCCCTTTAATGGAATTCGCATTATAATTTCCCCTTTGGGCTTGTTGGTGGTACCGTTGAAACCATAGATTTTATAGGTTGATGGTATCAAATCTTCATCTCTTCCACCCATGGTTCTGTAAGTATGATAAAATAATATATCAACTGAACTTCCAATATCTATTAGAACTTTATTAATTGCCCAGGAATCTTCAGTTTCACCATTATCATTTTCTTCATCTTCTTCTTCTATTTGTTTTGGATATATTTCTAACCTTACCACCAGTGGGTTTTCGTGCATCTCACCAGGCTCTGGTACTTCTTGCACAGTGAAAGAAATATTTTTCTTTTTCCACTCCTCTAATGGCGATACTCTCGCGATATTCATTATCTCTCTTCCATCTGCGTCTCTCGCGAAGACTCTGCTTAAAACATTGTCGCAAAAAAATTCTTCGCCTTGGCTCCAACATCTATCACAAATGTTTCTGCTCCTTTCACGATATTCACTCTGCGAATATATGGTGCTAGTGGTAGTTGCTGAGATTATGGATGTCCTATTAGAAAATGATTTAACTTTCCTTGATCAATCATCCTCAAAATTATTCTTTTTACATTCCTGCAATCGTTTATTGAATGACCATGAAAATGATGGTAAGGACAAAATTCTTGGTTTCGATTATTTTGATGTGGCTCTTTTCCCATGTTCCAAGGTGATGGTATATTCTCCATCAAAATTATAGCTTCCCAAATTTTTTCTATGCCGGCATTCAGGGGTGGCATCTTAATTTCTTCCCATATTACTCTTTGATTCCCTTGTCCTCTGAAATTATTTTGTCTCTGACCACCATAAATATCTTGTGGCTGATCAAATCTGTGAATTTTATTATTTCCACCGTGATTGTAATAATTCTTTTCTATTTCATACTCCTCTTGATCTCGAATTCCCATAGCCACTAACTTTTGTTGTTTTTCAGTCACCACTTTCTCTTGTTGTGGCTGTGAGGTGCTCGCCACATTGTTGATCATTTTAGGAAGTAAACTCCCATTCGCCGCTATTGAGCTGGTGTTTGCGACTGGATATGATTCCATCTCATTTTGTTTTTCCTCCAAAGAAATGTATTCTTCTTGTAGTTCTCGTAACTCGGTCATTGTGATGGTATTTTTGATTCTGAAAATTTGTATGTACAGCAGGTTGGTTGAGAACATTGCATTAATGAAAGATAAAATGAGGTATCTCTCATCCACTCTTCCTGCCATTTCACTGCAAATTGTCTTCCATCTTATGGTTAGGTGTTTCATACTCTCGCCAATCCTCTGTTTTAATCCAAATACATCTTCAATACCGGGTCGTGAAGAATTGTTGCTTATATATGCTCCCAGAAATGTAGCTTGTAAATGGTCGAAAGAAGTCATTGTATTTTTAATTAAGCCTTCGGACCATTTTAATGCCTCGCCAATTAAACTAGATGCAAAGTACTTGCATAACACATCATCATGGTTTTCCCATTGTAGCATACACCTAACATAAGCCTTAACATGTTGAACTGCACAGGTAGTCCCATCGAAGATACTGGTTAATGCTGGTAACTTGCATTTTGGAGGGATTCCTCTTAATTGTACTTTTTGAGTGAATGGAGTTCTCACAGCTTATTCAATGGCTTCATCAAGTTGTATCCTTCCTCATTCTCTTATGTTATTCAACATTCCCCTCATTTTTGCTAATTCTCTTAAAATTTGTTCAATTCCAGCTGAATTTTGCTCCATCGGTATTTTCAGTGCAGCTTCTCTTCTTCTACGTTCATGTCTTTCTTGTCTTGCGAGATTTTGTGTATCTTCATATGCATCTTCATTCTGCCTTCTCCTGCGATTTTCCTCTTCACATCCTTCTTGAATTCACAACTGATTATGTCTTCCAATTTCTTCTCTGCGAGTTTCTTCATTCATCATAGTTTCTCTTCGTTGTCTTTCTATTCTCCTTTGTATTCTGTCATATTCCTCATTGATATTATTTCTATGGAGATTTTGCGTGCGTCTCCTTTCTCTATTGTCATGATTATTCTCCGTATTGCTTCTTGGAATTCTTGTTCTTCCACTTTTGCTCTTAATCTTTCTCTCTCGCAAGCTAGAAGTGCTTGTTCAGCATAATGTCTCTCAATTTCCTTGTAGTTGCAGGAAATCCTACACTACACCCTTAGTAAGAATTCACAAAGATTAAGTTTATTAATTTGATCCAGAAAGAATTACAGGAAATATAAGAAATCAAGAATACAACCGCCTTTTCTAAGTTTTTCTCTCTCCTCAAGACTTTCTCATCACTCAAAAATTATCTCTCTCTCTCAAATCTATTGGTCCTCTATATATAGGGTAGTTACATAGTGGATGACAGCTAAGCTGTCCTTTAATTTTAGATCTGGCCCGCGAGATATTCGCAACATCTATAATATCAACTCTCGCAAGTACTTTAATCCTCGCAGAATCATCACGCTCTTCTCGTGTTTTGGCTGTCATCATTCATTACGTCACTTATTAGATCATCCTTCAACATTTTCAGTATGTTGTTAGAGAATCTCGCAGAATAACTCGCAGGAATGTCGTTAATTCTCGAAAGAACGATATAGTGGCGATATTCTGGTCCTACATCTTGCCTCTTCTCATGTCTTTTTAGTTAATTCATAAACGATATAATAGGCGATATTTTGGTCCTACATCTTGCCTCTTCTCATGTATTTTTATGAGAAGAAGGAAAGGTCATAGTCATACTTATTTGTTCATCTTTCACGTTTTTTTCGCTCTTGTGCGTTTTTCCATCCATTACATAGATTTATCACGTATTTTTCTTCCATTCAATTTCTTACATGTCTTTTTCAATAGTTGTGTTTCAGCACGTTCGTCTTCTCTTCACATTAAATACATCTATCTTCTAGGATTCTTCTTCTTATATAATTACTTCCTTCATTCTTTTCTTTCTTTTTTACCTTCTTCTTTCTTAGTCTTTCTAAAATTCATTCTTCCATAAATTAGGATGTGCTCTGTAGTTTCTTCTCTTTTGATCTTAGATTCTTTTTCAACTCTTTTTCCATTCCCATACTAAAAATTGCCACAATTGATCGTATAAATCAAGCTACTTTTGAACTTAAATCATGAAACTTGAGTCTAGGTTTTTAAATTATATACCATCCCAATTAATCTCTAGATCTGAACTTTCTATCAATTTATTTTCGAGTCATCCTTCTTCAATTGAGAAAGGTATGGTCTAAGCTAGATCAGTTAAAGTAGTCTTCTATTCCTTTTCAATCCGTAACTTCCCTTATTTGCCAAATTCTCTCGCATAAATTTCCCTTACGAGCAATACTCTGATTGTTGGAGATTATCCGTCGTGCCAAGTATGCTATTTTGGTATTGGTAAAAATCTCTATATCCGAAAGACGCGAAAGAATCCCAGAAATTTAAAACATTCCAATCATTCACGAAAATTATCTTGTGGAGAACTTTTTCACAAATTATGATGATCTCCATGAAAGGATAAAACTTGTTGGGTTATCCCGTTAAAGAAAAGATGGAATTCAGGGACAAGGTTCTTATGCTGAACGATGTAGCGGCATCCGATAATTCATCCTAAGCTATTCTAAAGATGATAAATGGTGCAAATTCCCCTTGATGTTTGAAGGTTCTTACATCTCTGGTACTCATAATTTACTGCGAATCCAAAGTAAATGCTCGACCATGGATCTTTAATTGGTCTGAAAAAGATTCTGAGGTGTGTTCCCAAATTATTATTATTGTTTTCATATCTGATATGTATTCTCACTAATCATTCCAATTTTTCAGTTAAAGAATGAAACTTAGCTTTCACGAACTTGGGAATCTGACATGTATTTGGCTCTTAAGTCCTTACGGATGAAGTTAAATACTCTTTAATCATTACGGAATAATATATTGTTTCCTCTATTTCTTACCTTCATGTATTTTTTTGAAGGTTATTGAAAATTGAATCCATAAAGCAGCCCGAAGACTAAAGGAAAGACAAAAGTAAACGGTCCTCATAAAGAAAAATCTGCTTTACAGCATTGAAAAATCTACTATTCCTCCTAAGGGTAACCACTTTGTTCCTCACAAGGAAAAAGTTTACCCCCTTCAAAAGAGAAAAATTCAAATTCCTACACCTTCTTATTCTCAATCTGGTGAGAGTTCGTGAGAATCGGTAATAATGACAATGATGATGATCATGGTACTTCGTCATGAAAATTTCAACTGAGTCTTCTATGACTCAATTATCTCATATATTTGGTAACCCTAAAATTCCTCATGACTTTGGAGATGTTTGTTAATGAACGTGCTTAGTTCTCGCAAAGATTTCGATGCTTACTTTTTGTTAGTTGACAATGACTCTCTTGAAGAAAGTTTCCATATCAATGTCTCCAGATCTTACCGAATTCTCTCGGTATTTTGATATATTTTCTTCTCACTTCTTTTTTTTATTAAATTAAGTTAAATTTGTTTTGACAAACCTAACCATTTCTTCGTGAGGCTGATGACTAACTTCTTTTGCTAGTTGAGACTTGGAGAGAGTGTGCATCTTTTAAACTGAAGAATGCCTTTCTTCGCAAGAAGAATGTGGATTTGAATCACGAGTCCGCTAGTCTTGGAGCAATTGGAATCTGGTCATACGACCTTCAAAGAAAAAATCAACCGGTTAGGCGAGTCTAACATTCATAAAGAAAAGGTTGCAAGCCTCAAGCTGCGAATGATCATCTTTATGGTAGAAATCTTCTCTTTCTTCTTACCCATGTATTCCTTTG